>CM046862.1:25847240-26043856 GCA_025617745.1 Heliocidaris erythrogramma | reverse complement strand
TAATGAACTTTTCTATCACTCTAGCAGTTGATGTACATGTATATATGCTCAAAGCTGCAAATAAAGATATACACATAGGGCATCGATCAATGAGCGATGGAGTAAACAGTCTCGGATACTATATGTATAAGTGCAAACCAGAAGCTGAAAACCATGCACATGAACCATGGAATAGGCTGGCATTATTTTCGATCATAAATATTGAAAAATTAGAACCTCTTATGCATTCACCATTATGAATATAACACTTATGAATGTAGTAAATCCAATATTGACTAAAAATAATTGACTGATGGCTCTAAATAAAGTTTAACAATAAACCGGTTTGAATGGCTAATAAAGTAATAAATTAAACATTAATGCTCAACTTCTCTCGCTACCTCTTATATTGTAAAATATGTAGGATATAATATATCTATGTGTAATAATATGTTGCATGCTTTCTGAAAACTGGTTATTTTGAAATTCCAACATGCATTTTTGTTTTTTATGAAATATTTCAAAAATGAAATCTATTTCTGACTCCTTCCACATTTACACGCACTGAGTATTACCTTTAATTGTGTCTATCTTGATCTCTCTCTATCTCTTTGGCTCTCTCTCTCTCTCTTTCTCTCTCATTCCTGATTTCAGTGTTTCTGTGCCTCGCCAAGGGAAGAGATATTTTGGTTGTGGCTCAGCTCGTTTGTGGTTATGGCTGCCGCTGAGAGGAGGCTGAGTATCCGACTGAGCTGAGGTGTTGACAGGTCGGCTCCTGGCCCCCAAAAGCCCCCAACAAATTGTCCTCACAGGAGGGGGCCCTGGGGACTAGTCCTATGCGGTGCTTGTCCCCGGTTAATATGGAACCACTCTTAAAATGTGTCCGCAAAAGTCACTAGGCGCACGGTTACAGGCAGGAACAACATTCGAAACAAAAATGAGATTAATCTTACACATGTTTAAACGAGGAGGATATTTCTGGTATTTATCAAGATATGGATACTCGGAGAACAGCATCAAGATGACAATGAAAAGTGTAATGATGCGGATCACAAATCTGAAGTCACACTATGTACTAATGATCAAAATGTATGGTAAATACTATTAGTACTATTAGTACTTCTCATGGAATAATAGTACTACTATATCATAAATACTTAGTCCCCAAATGGGCAACATAATAATAATAATAATTAAACATTTTTATATAGCGCATAACACATAGACAAAATTGCATGTCTCTATGCACTTTAAGAAGCTCTATTAATATCCAAAGCACATGATTAACAGTGACAATCCCACTATTTGTGTCTTCACTGGGAACAATTAAGCACAGGCTAATTGTATCAGACTAAGTTTCCTAGATCAGAATGAGCACAGTATTTTGACAATTTGGGCTGATGGAAACGGGCCTAGTAGAAAAAGGATAAGTGTGTTGGGATCATCCCTGAAGGTACTAGCTGGGATGAGTGTTGACAACGCTCTCTTGGCTACAGAGCAGCCAGATAACAAACCCAGTACAGGCAGTGCTCCAACGTATCCACCCTGTAGACAAGTAGGCCTACTGATTCAGTCATGCTTCTTTCACACCAAATTCACGAAGAGGAAAAGTATTACTACCAAGTGTCTGCATGCCGCATAGAATATTTATTCTATTCTTCACCAGTGGGTGTCAGTGGCTCTATCTGGGAATAACTTGTTTGCAACGATACCTTGAATCATATGAACGACTCCCAAGCACTTGTAGTTGAATAATGATATTAAGAGATTATTAAAATCTGCCATTGACCGACTTTGTTGTAAATATCATTTCATTCACGTCATAAACATCATCGTCAGCATCATCGCTATCATCATTACCATCATCACCATCATCATCATCATTTTAACTTTGAATGGCCCTACAGTCCTCATAATAGCAATGCATCATCTGTTCACTTCGAGAAAAAAAAATCTTCCATCTCTAATTACCCTACCTCTAAACTCCTATTTTATACAACAGAGTCATCCATCAATGATTATCTTTAATGACCAACCCCTCTTCTTCTCTTCCCCCCCCCCCTCCCCCTCTCTTTTTCTCAATCCATCTCCACCTTCCATTCTATGCCTCAATATTCCCTCCTTCTCATTCCTTTTCAATCTTTCTTTCTTGTCTCACTTTTACCATTTCATCATTACTTTCATGATTTCCTATTTATTACTTTTCTTTTTCTGTTTTCTCGTTGAGTTGACTGGCCATCCTGCCAGTGGTACAAGAGTGAGCACACCCAAAATATCCCTGGGCTTAATTCAATTGCGCCAGCGCTCCCCGCGACCTAATTTCTGAAATTCTTGGTCAATACAACAAAAGGTCAGGGAGGTTAAGCTCTTAAGAGTGATTGCAATATGGATGGATTAATGTCTTAACTGCATCTTTTGTTTCTTCTTGCCCTATCAATATTTGAAGGAAAGACTGTCCAAGAGGCTTAAATTGTATATATCTATCTACATGTACCTCACAGGCAAAGTATATATTTTCAAGTGAAAAGTGACATTTTACGTTGTAATGTTTGAAATACAAATATTTTGCTTGACATTTTCTATTAGAGAAATAACGATAATCTTTTAAATACATTTGCGACAATAGCCCTCAATTAACTCTACAACTGCACACTGAATCATAAAGATTCTTATAATGATGCATTTTGCATATACATGTATGCTGAAGTAGAATTGCACACCGCATAACAAAGGTTGGATTTCCCTTAATAGATAAAATTGAAAAAAAAAGAGGAAATGTAACATATACGACCATTTCATAATATAAATAATGCAAAATATACCATCATTGTATAAAATAAAGTATGAGATATGAGTGCAGGGCTCAACAACAATAGACACCCACTGCACAATTGGTGCTCAATTCCAACTATGGATCCCACAAATTTCAAAATTTTAACCGGGAGTGGGGGGGGGGGGGGGGGGGTGTGCGATACATACAGACCCCTATTATAAAAAATACAATAAAAATCTGGACCCCCTGTTGAATAAAAAAAAAGTTAGTGTGATGCAAAGCTTGTGAGAGTGACAAGGTAGACTGGTTTAGCTACTCCGTGAATGAGTTGAAACAGAGATTTGAGAGATGAGAGAGCTGGCTGAGAGACAGTGGAGGGCCGCAGGGGGAATGGTGAAGGAGTGCTTGGAGATGACATGTTTGGTCTGGGATACGAGGTGCGTTCGCACATGCAGCAGAAGAAATGGTTGAGGAGTGCTCCGAGACGACATGTTTGGTCTGGGATATGTACATGTACGCGGGTGTGTTCAAACATGAAGCAGAGGGAATGGTGAAGGAGTGCTTGGATAGAGCATGTTTTTACAGGAGTGTGTGTTCACACATGAATTAAGCTGAGGGAGAGCAAGGGCGGTGTTCACATGTACGCTCTTTAGTCTTTACATGTAACATATAATCTACTCACTATTAAAAGTAGCGGACGTACATAAAGAAGCGTCTGGATCACAAAATGCATAATTGCTGAAAAACATTATTTTTGCAGAGAGTTAGAACCATACCATAAGATCAAAGAGCTAGTGAATATCCCACCTACCTTGATTAGGCTAAATATCATTCTCTTTATTCACAAGATATATTTTACTATGCTGACAAATTAAGAAAAATAATGATTTATTATAAATGGAAAGTAAAAAAAAACCCAAAACACCATAGCAACCACTTTGTGTAAGTTTCCAGGAAAGATTATCTTCCTTGCTACCGTAGGTCGATGACCTTAGCTTGCTCATCCCTTAACTCAATTATTCCATCTCAATTCATTAGCATACTACTAGCCTGCAAACAAAAGCAATCTCTCCTTCCTAGTCACTGGTGCATAGACACCTCGAGAGCGGGCCTTTGTTTCCATCATCTTCTCCCTTCGGTCTCTTTCCCTTCTGTTTCACTATTTCTCTCAATCCAGCCATCAAATCTTACTCACAGATCATCTGTGTTTCTTTCTTTGTTCAATCTGTTTGTCCTTCAATATGTTCTACAAATTTTACTACTGAGTGAGTCTCAGTTTTTGTTAAATTCCTCACGATACATGTTTTGAAATCTATAGAATAATAGCACTAATTTTTCTCTACCTTTTTAGCTCAATTCTAGATATTGTACACCTCTGTTTTTTCCTTTCTATTTGCCCCCCCCCCCCCCCCCTCTCTCTCAAATTCCTTATCACTTCACACTACTGTTCTCCATCTCTCTCTATCTCTGCCCTCTCTTTCTCTCCCTCTCCCTCTGTGAAACTCTCTGTTTCACTCCATTATCTGTCAATCTCTGCCTCTCTCTGCCCCCCCCCCTCTCTCTCTCTCTCCCTCCCCATATCACAAACGGGACATAATTCAGCACTCTATATCACTATATTCCAACATAGACAGGACAATAATTAGTCAAAGAAATACACAAATTATTCAATATACTCACATGGTTGAGTTGATTTAAATACTGGCAATATCCTTTCATATTCCAAATACATGCTAAGCCCCAGTTGCGCTGAGTTAATGAGGCTAGTAGAATATGATGGCACTGTGCGATTACCCGCTCAGTATCGGTTTCAAGTTGCTATAATTTCTTAATCATTGAGTGGGAGGTGTAGGATCAGAACGTCTCCAAATTTAATGCTCGCGAGCGCAAAAAAAATTCTTAACTGACTCAATTCTCGATTCGTTCTTAATCCAGAAATTTTAGAAAAGCATTTCGCTTCCCTCAAATATCTGAAGAGGAAATGGGGGAATTTATTTCAAGTTATTCACAGCAAAAGCATGGAATTTAATATGATTTCTTCAGAAAATAATGGATTTATCTGTATTTATTTATTCTGGCATGACCCATACATGCATGTAGTTATTAGAATATCTCAAAATAAAATTTAAAAACATAAAATATTGTTTCAAACTATGTATGAGACATAAGAACCAAACCGTATTTGTGCATTCCAGCATGTACCATAGGCACTATATTGCCATGCGATCCCAACGACACAGGAAAACCCACTTGTAGGAATTGCATTCCCAGTTTCAAGAAAGCACTGAGATACATGTATATACGATAGGAAATGGAAGCTCGTAAATACATTCCGTTAATTGTTGTGGTTTCATTCCTGCATCAGAGATATTCTTAGAGCTTTTCAGGAACATTCCTGTGACAATATGACAATCCTGCACACGCAAATTCTTGAGGAGATAACTCCTATAAAAATATCAGTAAAGAGATTAGAAGTCATGGGCAATACAGGAGCAAGAATTAGCCTTTATAAAAAGTGGGGCTACCGCCCCCCCCCCCCCTCTGCCATCGAGCCCTACCACCTAACCCATTACCAATGATGTGAGCTTTAAAAGGGTAGGCCTATGTTTATTTTGGGTCATTCACAGTTCACAAGTTGAACACTCAAGTCTTTCACCTCATGTTTTGACAAAATAATTCTGAAAAAGCAAAGTGTGCAACAGTGACTAACAGGGGTCCTATTAATCCAATAAGTATTACAGTTAATCCCCTTCATGAGCATTCACACAGTCTTAATCACCATTAATAACACTTAATCCCTACAAAGAGACGCATCACACTAAAATAGCAGTGCATCCAAAAAGTATATGCTATCGCTCATGTAAACTTCTGCTTCTACAGAAGTTATGATAATGAAATAATAATGAATTGTTTTATCAATGTATATCATATATAGGCCAGTCCAGGCCAGTCCTCTCCAGACAAAAGTCTGCACTCAAAATAAAATTGTAAAACTGCCAGAGCAGGAAAACACAAATTCGAGGAAACAAAACCTATACGGTAGAATGTACCTTTACACTCTTATAAACTCTCACATCTTCAGAGCACATAATGTGGGCCTTCTCTCTCACTCTCTTGATCTATTTGTCTCTTGAGAGCCAGAGAGGCACTAACTGTGTAAACGTGTATGAGTTTAATACATTAACACCCTTCTGTCGCTCAGCAGAATTATTAATCTTATCTATTTTTAATTTCCAATTTTAGCTACCTGCTCTTGATTTTGTTGTTCATAAATTACAAGGAAATAATACATTCTACATTATCCTATTACTCCCAAACCTACTTCTCCTAACTAACGTTAAAAGCAGAAACTTTCGCGAGCATTTGATCTTCGCGAATGATGCGAGGGATTCAAATTCGCGAAGTTTCATGCTGCAAAATCATTGAATCATGATTGGCATACCGGTATAAACACTAAATTTTGGCAAATCCCTGAAGTTTCTTGCTGTCGTTTACAATTCGCCAAAGGTTTCACGACGCGAACGTCTTTGGTGTTACAGCAACTCGCATCCTTATTTTGTTTCGTAAAAAAACCTTTTCATTCACATCCCTTGTCAAACCTCCCTCAAACCCCCTTAACAACACCTCTTCCCTTCTCTCCTCCTAGACCTAATGTAAATGCGACTGAGATTAGTGCTGGGGGGATGGCACCATGGGCTCAGCGTTGCCATGGTAACGCAGAGATTAGCTGAGATGCCCGTAAGTGTGAAGATGCGGTGATAAGAGGGGGATGAGAGTCCGTGATGACTCGTTGTGCTCGGTATCTCCTCGGATGAAAGGCTTTTAAGATATGATAAAAGGGAATCTCGCCTACCTTGGTCTCCTCTCTCTCTCTCTCTCTCCCCTACCTACACACATCCCCCAGCCTTCGTTTTCACTTCATTACTAAACCGTCCTCTCTGTCCTTCATCCATGTTTTATTTTCACTCCATTACTAAACCATCTCCCTCTCTCTCTCTCTACCGCTCTTCATCCACACTTCATTTTCACTTCAAGGCTAAATGTTCTCTTCTGAAATTCATGTACTGAAATCAATTTTTCTCTTTTGTTGCTATAAAAGAGCGTAACCTTTACGAAGATTATGTAGACGGACAGTGCATAGAATCTAGGGGAGTAGATTCTGTTTTGTACTCTGTCTATAAATAGCTGATATTGCCGCTTTCCTATTACTGCATATAGAATAGAAAACGAAACTCAAAATTTCTTCTTCACAACATCAACACCATTTGGACCTTTGAAATTGGCTTAATGACCATTAATGTGGGCTGTTTGAATAAAATAAAAGAAAAGTGAAACCATTTAACTGAGAAGCTTCTTTAGCTTAAAGTCTTCTATCTCATTGTGCAAAACGGGTTAAAGCGGGACCTCGAGTAGTAATACCTAAGTGAGGTAGTCTGCACTAGATCTGTACTAATTAGCATTCTCTGCATGACTTTATGAAAAATGCATTTCGTGGGCAAGAGGCCCCATAGCTCTTTCCACAGAACAAGTCACAGAATACGGGAGATTATACCCATAGTGGAAGGAGAGACAGAGACAGAGAGACAGAGAGACAGAGAGACAGAGAGACAGAGAGAGTGAGTGAGACAAGAGAAAAGAGAGAGAGCATGAGAGAAAGAGAGCAGAGAGCGGGTGAGAAATGAGAGAGAAAGAGAGAAAGAGGAAGATAGATACATACATAGGGAGAAAGAGAGAGAGAGAGAGAGAGAGGGAAACAGGGGGAATCTTTTTTCGTTTTTTTTTTGCTCTCCCTCTCCTGCCCCTCTCCCTTCTAAAACATTTCCCCGAATACGGGTCATGAATAAATGCATTTTATCTGGGCTTGAAATCATTTGATAATCACTTAAGTCGGGGGATAATGAAATGGGATTAACTGAGATCGTGGAATGTGACATTGTCAGTTCACAGATAACCATCTCTTCCAACTTTTTTTTCTCTCTCTCTCTTTTGCTGCATTTTCTCACTCGTGATGCTGACAGGAGCTTGTTTCACAAGTGAAAAAGGGGGTAAAACTTAGACAAGACCATGCATGATATCTTTGACGGTGATTAGCTGAAATAGCAGAAAAATATGCAAATGTGAGCTAGAACTAGAAATAGCAGTATCTATCATGGTATAATTTCCTTACAATTCTAAAATCAGACCTGCCAGAGCAAAGATCTTTAACCCTTACAACACCACTAATGCAGTTCTGCAAGTAATGACATACATGCATATCAATTTTGTTTTTCAAAAGCAATTCATGTAATTCTTACTATTTATCTCTTTTCTCTCTGACAATATTTAAAATCTTTATCTCTCTGGCAATACTGGAATCTTTATCTCTCTGGCAACATTCAATTATCTATAGACCATTTAAAACTTTATTGCACTTAAGAATACTAACATCACATAACCTTACCAACAAAAATCGACTGAGGATGTTGTATTTAATAACCTAAGCTTTGATAGGAAATATGTTACCCCCCCCCCCCCCCCTTGAAAAGAGGGTTATCAAATCCCCAAATGGCTGATTAAATGCAAATAAACCATCATCTTTTGAGGGGCTAAAGTGCATTAGCTTATAATACTTAAACACAGACCTAGCGCCCCTCTGATTCTCAACAACAATAAACTGAGATGAAACAGTTAATTAACTCTGTTAGCTTTCATTTCTGAACTAAACATGATGCATGAATGATCACTGAAGCCATTTTGCACCTGTGTGGTTCCCACTCCACTCTCCCTCCACACATGCATGCAGTTATTATACCAGTAGCTAGCTGGGTGGGGTGTGGTCATTCTCCCAGGGTGTGGTCACTGTACAGCTGCAGCATAGGATGAAATGTATCAAGGGTGTGGTCATGTGTAGACAAGAAGTGTACAAAGTCATACCAGTACTTTTCTAAAGTGGCCACTGTTTACCAATGAGCTGTATTACATGGTTCATAATACACATGGAAATTCCCTTTCTATATTTTTGTTTTACTTTGATAAATATGATAAGATATTCTGGCATTTTCACTTGCCAGAAAAGCAAAACAAAAGAAATGAGGGTAACTTCCCTTTTATGGTATAGTCCAACCATACTAGGAGTTTGATTGTGGTCTAGATTGTAAAAATGCAACAAGGCAATTACAATTGATATAACAGTTTTAGTTCTTTTTTCATTTGGTGTTTGTTTCCTTATTACCTTTACACCAATATTTCACCACTCCAATATAGGCCTAAATTTTCATTCTTTTAGTGCAATAAGGATTTAAACCACAAAATTACTGAAATGGTATAATTTCTGTACAGCAGATGTAGTCGAGTGGTTTGTTCACCTGGAATGGAGATACATGTATGAAGGTTGAGGGTTTGAGACCAGGCAAGGCAACATTGCTTCCCTCCATCCAGCTGCTAAATTGGTATCCGGTAGGATACAAACATCATTGTGGTTGAAAATGGCGGCGGAATGGAATCACCTCGTAATAAAGAGTGCACCGCAAGTGCAGAATTGTTTCATATTTGATGACCAGGATAATTATACACTGTAAAGCACTTTGATCAGTCACTTGCAATATTTTCGAAAGATACAAGGTTTACAAAAAAAAAAAAAAAATGAGCAAGTCCACTGCATTTTGAGCCATATGTTGCCAATTACATCAACAATTTTACAACATACAGTGTGCCTGATGATGATACTTAGCAGTGTAAAACATATTCTTTGTTTACAGGAGATTTTCTTTTTTAGATTGCTACTATAACAGTAAAAGTGAAAGTTCTGTGGGGCATTTTAAAATTGTATTTCTTTGTTTCTCAGCAGAGCTCTTTTCAAAAGTTTTCCTTAGACCTTGAAGAAGTTACATGCAGAATTCTATACACAACATTATTGTGAGTAAACATATGGGACTACCACTATAATAATGTTTGTTTGTACTCTACCACTCATCAATAATATTTCAAAGATGCTTGCATGCTTACATACATGTATATTCCTTTGTGTTAGACTGTGTGTTGAGAGTACTACCAGCATAGATGCCAAGTGACAAACTTCTCTCCGAAGAGACTACCAGCTAATCTAGAAATCTATGCACAAAGGATCCTCAATAAGACCAGTGACATAATAAAGGCCTACATGTATACATGCATATGTGCACTGGTGGATTTAAGGGGGGGGGGGGGGGGTGGTGGTGCCCTGTCCCCTACTACCTTTGAATCCAACCTAATCTTTAACATAATCTACACAAATGATATACAATCAGGATGTAGTAATGAGATGTAATATATACATGAAAGTGTGCGCTGGTGGATTAGCCCCCCCCCCCCCCCCCCTTTGAAACCCAAGCGGCATACCTTCAGTATACAACATTAAAAATGTGCCCCTTCCTTTTCAAATTTTCCACGGAAAATAAGGACACCTCCACATTTTGAAGACCCTTTTTTGTCAGAATATTTTAGTGCCCCTCCCCCTTTTAAAAAAATTCCTGGATCTGCCCCAGTAAATGTGTTCAAGGAAATTAATCATTTCATGCAGCAAATGAAAGATGTTTAAACGCATTTCCTTTTTAGCATCTTTTGCATGAAGTAGTTTACTAAAGACCTACAAGATTGTAATTTTAATAAAACATTATGAAATATATACATGTAAATCAGAAGTTGAACATACGTTTTCTTAAAGACATACATGTACGCCTGTAATCTGCAGGAAATTTAGCTTCCAAGTACTCACATCCTTAAGTTTCTTATTTCACCAGCTTACTCCTGCAGTGAATTACGTGCCTAAACTGCTTGTGAAAGGCACAATTTTCAATTCAAGATTGCATTTTTCTGAATAAATTTCCTTTTTTTAAAACAAGACAGTTTTTCATCCCTCCCCCCCCCCCCCATACACATGATGGAATAGAACATGAACTGACAAGCGTCTGATGCACGCAGTATGGTCCGGTTATTGATGGGCTTCCTGACAACCTCCGATTTATTGTGGCTAATATTGCCCTCCACACGCTCTCAATTGTTGACTATTAGGTCTATATACATTCAATCATTCATTCATTCACTCATTCGTTTATTCTTACCGTAGGCCCGCATGTGTGTGCATGCTAACCCCAATTTGTATCAATAAATACTGAATCATGATCAATCTACTTGTATTATGCCTACTTTCATTATCTTGGGAATTCACAATCATTTATATTATATCCGAGACCGCCAAGGCTCAAAAGCATCACAAAAGGTAGACAAGGAAGCAATGAAGCAGTCTTTAAAAATTTCAATTTCATGGGTTATTCGACAAAGGAAAAATATGCATATTTCTTTTATCAATAACTTTGGAATATGTGAACATTTAAAGTTTTTTTTTTGCTTCAATGTTTTCATTACAAGAAACATTGTGAGTTTTAATTTCAATAAATTCTGAGGCTGATATAAAGTATGCCACTTAACCCTCTCGTTACCACAAGACTAAAATGCTATTCACTTTGTACATAGTGTTGTTGACTTTGGTCCCGGCAGGGTTAAAAGAACTCTTTTTAAGCCTACAGGACGAAGAATACTAGGTCCTCTGAGATAGTTTGTTATCTAATCTAAATCTTTGTTCTAGAAGCTCTCAAAGTGTAAGAAGACCATTTCTTCAAATGAGCGATTAAGAGTTTCACCTGGTAATATCAAAAGTTCTTTCAGTTATCAAGGGTTTGACAGTCCCCACGCGATGCAAATGAAAGCAAAAACAAAACAAAGCAAATAAAAAACATGGAAATTAATTACTCCTCAAGTGGAATTACCTAGATGTATTCAAGTACTGAATATTCTTCTTAAGTGTCTAGAAATCCATTTATCACATCTTAATAATTAGAATGCCATTTATTGAAGCAAGAAATGAAGTCTAGCTAGGGTAAGGCGGTACTGAGTCTTTTACTGCCCTAGTAGCATTATAGGAATAAATACAATTTCAGGTCTTTTCTACCAGATTCATTATAAATATTCTTATTTATATAAACATCTGAATCATTAAGGGGAAAAAAATGTTCAAGATGTGAAATAAGATTAATGAAAAACCAAAATATCTGAGAGAAATCAACAAATATGATTTGCTTTAGAGAAGGTGCAATGACCATCACACATGTAGCATGTTGCATAATATACACGAGTGTCAGCAGAGATTACAAAGTTATCTCGTGCATACAATATATGGATACATACAAAACACTAGCAGATCGATAATGACATTCTAAACCAGAAGGGACATTAAACAAATCACAACACTTGTGAAAAACTGAAATTGTTTCAACTCATGGACAATGGTGCCTGAGATATTGTTTGGCTAGTGTAATGTCAGTGAAAAATGCATGCTATACCAAACTTAAATCGTATTTAACAGGGTAAGAAAAAGGCCCATTTGTTTTCACTGCTAAATGTCGAGTTAAAAAAAAAATGACCGCTACAGGTTTAAACACTGGTAATGATTATTAAGGAATAATTTTAACTTGAACCTTGGTATTAAAAGAAAGAAGAGCGAGAAAAAAAAGAGAGTGAGAGAGAGAGAGAGCATCTAGTGAATGCAAGCATATATGTGTGCTATTTATGTCTGAATAAAATACAGTGGCTTATGGGATACACCTTTAATATATTTAATGGCTGAATGAATTACTCAGATAACAAAATCCACTGGACAAAATAAATACTGTAATTAGATTCGTCCCCATTTCAGGTATTGTAGTAGACAACAGACTGTATATTACAACATCATCGTTCTTGGAAAGAACAAATTAAGTGACCTCTTTTAAAAATAGATATATCCTTTTAATGAATTCAGAAAAAAAAAGATGACAAAGAGATGAAATTGAGGGAGATGCCCTTTCTGATCCGACAGACGCAAAAGGAATGTAGATTATCGTGCTACGGTAGAGTATGCATGGTTGATACACAAAGCCAGGCAGGGGAGGCAGCCAGCCAGGGAGCAAGCCAGCGAGCTAGCTAGCTAGACACGCATGCAGGCCAAGCAAGCAGCACGGCAGGAGAAACAAAGGAGAGAAGCTAGCTACTAGCGGACTGGCTCGCCTGCCTGCATTGCCAGCCAGCGAGGCGGCCAGAGGGTCAGGCTGCTGCTATCTTCGCTAGCTACACTGTCATGGTAAGCTGCCAGCAACTCTCACTCTCTCTCTCTCTCTCTCCTGCATAATAAAGTAGGTATGTCTCCAAGTATATGGCCTTCCATCCTCACTTCTTTTACCTCCTTTCGGCTGTGTGGAGTAGAGACCATCTGGCTAGCTCAAGATAACCCATCCACACAACAACATGCTGTTGGAAAATCCTTTCAATCAATGTAAGTATAAATGCACAGTTTGTACATTTTAAAATCATAACAATCATGAAAAAAAAACCCAAAACAAATAAAATTATGAATAAATATAAATACAAAAATATAATCATAATAAATATACTAAAATGTCACATTTGCAAATCAAAATATCAAAAATTAGTTGGTGTAAAATCCGGATTTGAAGGATAATGCAAATACTAGTCCGGAAACTTCAGTCGCCTTATTCTTCAAAAGAAATATTTTTTTATGTTAAACATTACTTGTCTGAAGTGTAATTCAAGCAAATACTGTTACTTATATTTCAGGAAATTTTACTGATAGCTCTTATTTCTATAAATAAACATATCTTCCTTTCTTATCTTTCAACAAATAAAACAGATAAGTAGGCCTAATCACCAAAACAGGGTGCACTATTCAACAGAGAGTAAATCAGTAGGCCTACATTTGTGATAACTCCTTGATTTAACAATCCAGCTAAATTACACAATTTCCTCCTAGGAAACCGAGGGGGAGAATATGACCTTTCCTTCCAATCATATATGTGAATATTTTCACTTCAACTCCACACTATTCTAATCTGAAGCAGAAAAGTGGCACCCAATGAGACAAAAAAAAAATAAGAGTAAAAAAAAAATGGAGAATAAATCTAATAAGGAGAGTTGAACTGGGGGCGACAAAAGATCAGGCGAAGGGGGGAAAAAAATTCCAGATGCGAAAAGCTTTGCTATTAAGAGACCATAAGTCCCATAATGGAGCGTATATGCACGAGCATTTTCCTCTTTTTCTCTTCGCAAGTGGACATGGTCGCAGCAAAGACCTTCTAATTGCATTATCACCCTTTGGTTGGGACCGCCTCTTTATATAGCCAAGGTTCTCAGCTCAGTGCAGGCTCCATCTCTTTTCCTTGTATTGTAATATTCAATTCAGTTCATCATGTACTTGTTCACTCTAAATCTAGTTTAGTCATCTTAATAAATGTGTCGGACAATTTTTTTGTTGTTGAAAACTGCATTATCATATTCCACTCCATTCATTCTAATCTAGCTTTAGTCATCTTAATGAATGTGTCGGACAATTTTTTTGTTGTTGAAAACTGCATTATCATATTCCACTCCATTCATTCTAATCTAGCTTTAGTCATCTTAATGAATGTGTCTGACATAAAAATTGAATATTGCTTTGTAATATTCTGTTGAATTCATTCTTTACTGTTCATTCTAAATCTAGCTTTAGTAATCTTAATGTGTTTGACCAAAACATAAAATGAATATATTGCATTGTAATATTCAGTTTAATCTATTCTCTACTGTTCATTCTAATTCTAGCTTTAGTCATCTTAATTAATGTGTCTGACATGAAAATTGAATATTGCTTTGTAATATTCAGTTCAATTCATTCTAAATCTAGCTTTAGTTACTGTTCTTTCTAAATCTAGCTTTAGTTGTCTTAAATGTGTCCGACCAAAAAAATGACTATTGCATTGTAATATTCTGTTCGATTCATTTTTTACTGTTCATTCTAAATCAAGCTTTGGTCATCTTAATGATTCCAAAATAATATTACAAAGGCACTCGTTCACATGCAAGATTCTCATTTCCTTCTACACAATGATCTTAAACTCTTTGTATGCCACATGAATCCTCTTCTATGGGAATTGTGTGTAAAGTCTGTGAAAAATTGCATAAATGGCACTGTTTGGGTTAATCCTCTCATACATGTATATACATATTGTCAAACATTAAAAAATGGGATGTGATAGAAATTATCACTGAAGTCTCCAGGAAATAAGTAAAAAGTGGAAGAAAATGTGACTGCCTGACTGGATATAAGAATTATTTAATCACTTAATAATCAGCTTAACTGTTTTAAGGGTGGATAGACTATCGGTACATAATATAAAGATGTGAAAGAAAGTCACATCATCATCAACTATTTCAAAATTTCATCTGCTTATTACAGCACTGAAAATACGCTACTTTTCAGCTCAACGCATAGAAATCTGATCTGGGGAATTGCAAAATCTGTAAATGGGCTTTAAATTTATAGGATGATAAATCACACAATACAAATCTATTTTTACTTTTATATCTTTATAGATTATAGAGAAGGAAACAGCATTCTACATGATGGATGTCACTACTGTGAATGGGAAACCCCAACATGAATTATAAAATAGCCACTGACATAGATAAAATTGCATAGAATATGTTTTCTGATTTCAAATTAATTACAATGATATCAGAATTACATGAGAGAGAAAGAGAGAGAGAGAGAGAGGGGGGGGGGGGGGTAGTCTCTTTTAAAAGTATTGATATACCACTATCACTTACATAATAAACCTGAAATCTAACCTGCACAATATTATACAGATGAATTTACACTTCAACATATAAATAAAGACAATATTGAAGCCTCTGGTCATAACACTTTCTAAAATAACCGACCAACGATAACTCCAGGGTACACAGAAAAATGCCCGAGTACTACAAATTCCCTCTCAAAAACTGCCAAAATGATAGGAAGAAAAAAGGAGGGAGGACAAAAATGACAGGGCACAAGCGGCCTATAGATTTTATTGATCTCGCTTTCAATTAGGTTTAAGACGGGACAGAGCAGAGAAAAAGAGTGGTTTTCTACGCACACACGGAGTTGTGAGGCAGCGCTATTTAGCGCTTCTATTTATGTATGCCACTCACACAAGTCTCTAAGTTCTCTGGCGCTTTAATATGAATAATTAGCACAGAAATCGTCTTTGGTTTCAGCGAAACATTTTCCCCCCTACTCAACCTGTGATAGTTGTCTATTATTTTGTGTGGCTGAAGAAGGCTTAGCCTGTATTTATTATGCGCTTGATAGAAGCATCCGTATCATTAAATCTTCCCATGCCAGATAACATTCATAATTCACTTGAATAAATTGCAACCATGCAAGTGAGAAAAATACATGTTATAGTGATAAGCAGCTTAGCTCTGTCGGAAACTCTAAAAGATGCTGGGGAAAATCCCCCCCCCCCCCTCAAAAATAGAAAAAGAGCTGTGGTAAACAAATTAAAAAAAAACAACACAAAAACAATAGAATTTGCGACAATGAAATTTCACTTTTACAAATAGGAAATCCAAACTGAGCTCCTATATACATAGAAATAGTAATTTCCTTCTTCTATTTTTTTTCCTTTTACACTGACCATTTGAATAAAAATTATTATTTTTAAATTATTATCTTAATTTTGATGAGAATATTGCATCTACACAGTGCGATATATCTTCAGTACTCTGATGCAGCACTTTTCCAAAAGAAGAAATGACGTTGTTGAATCACGAAAAATATCTACAATTCTATTCAATTTATACTTTGAAGTTGGTGATAAGAGAAAAAAAAAAAGCAAATTAAAAACAATCTGCTTTGTCATTTGTTTTGCTGACTGTAATTAATTTTTTACACCTCTATCTCTCTTTCTCTCTCTCTATGACTCTCTTATCTCTTTTATTTGCTCTCTGCATTTTTTTAAAATTTATTTTATGTCAGAAATATAAAATATATAAAAATACTGTATTCTTTTCTTCATTTGTTCATTTTACACTATGTTTCTATGAATAAGATCAATTCATAAATAGCCCTAAAATATGAGCCTGAAATAGGTCATAATAGTTATAAAATGAAATCTTATCATTTGTAAACACTGTGATATAGTTGTACTATAAAGAGAGTACTAAATGCAAGTTATTATTATTCTTATTCTTATGCTTACTAATCTTCTTTCTATTATTATTATTATGATATTCAAAAAAACACCAAAAAGAACACAATTGATTATATTTTCAAGGATTATATTCCTCTCCCTACTTCAAGACGAGTTCTAACCTGATTAAACGTGTGATCTAAGGAAGTGCACAGCAGAAACAAAGACGTGTCTTTGTGATACAGGACAATAGCCTCCTTATGCTGCTGTATATGAAGACAATGCTAGCTATGCAAACACAATGCTGGGGGAAATTGTTTACATCAAATTATGCTGCTTGAACAACCCTTATGTCAACTCAATGATAAAGAACATTGTTCAAACTAACAAGCATTTTGAAAACAGATTATCCAAAGCACTGTGAGTAGTATGATCAGAGCAGAAAAAACAATAGCCTACAGTTGACGAAGAAAACCCAGCGTTTGTTTCTGAACTCACAGGCTGTATTCAGTCTCTTTTTAATGGGCATCAACATGTCTAGTTTTACACACAAAACAACAACACTACAATTTGCTATATTTAAGGCAGCATCCTGCAGAGGAAGCTATTGGCCATATTGCAAATTATAGCTAAAAGGCAAGAGCTCAGATCTCTATCTTTCTTAAATACAACAAATTCACTTGAATATGTAACATAAATTTTAAAATAAATAAAGCCATATATAGAAACCATATTTTGTGCAAGAACAAAAATTGGTTTAAATTGCAATAGGGCTGTTAAAGACTATTATCAACCAATAACTTCATTTCGTCCGTTTGGAGCCAGAAGGGCGTTAAGCTCATATACTTTAATGCAGAGTTAACACCCTTCTGGCTGTCGACAGACAATTTGTTTTTGTTATAACATTAATCAATAATGGTATTTAAAAAAAATATATCTTCAATTTTCATAAACCAAAATGTACTAAGAATCCAATGATAATATGATTGCAAAGTGATGGCAAAGATTTCATCATTTCATCTTCAAGTTTCTAAGAATTTTTTTTTTCTCTTTTAAAGGGGGAAATAGAAATACGACTATAGCTGGGGAGAAAATGAGAGCATCTTGATAATTTCAAAGATGGGGCGAGTGAAAGAACAACATTTATTGGAGCGGTTACGGTGTCAGTGTACTATGATGAGGCACTACGCCAGACAAACCTATGTTTACCCAATCAATTTGTTGTAGTGGCTACGCATTTTATGAAGCGCTCGGTAAAGTGGGACTTTCGCTATGCCCACCCCTTTACTCGGTCAGTACGTTCCTTATGCTTCATTCACTCTTTACAATGCTTTCTTATGAAGATGGGGCTTTTTTATCATATTTAAAGATTCCCCTTCTACCATGCTTTATATTATTGAATACATCCCTTTCTACTACTATTTATCACATACATGTACATGGAGTGACTTAATATTATAAAATAATTCCATCTCTACCACTCTTTATAACATGCATAGAGCTACTAAATAGTATCTAATATTTCCCTCTCTATCACTCTGCATCCCATACATATAGAGCTACTATAAAATAACTCCCCCTCTATTATACTTTATCCCATACTTTATATCAATTATCATTTACTAATTCCCTCTCTATCATTCTTTATCACCTACATAGGGCTACTTTATATTATTCAGGGCTGCCTCCTCGCAAGCCAAAATGACTTCATATTGTAAGTCAACACTGGTCAGTGAACAAATATAAATTTACATTCATTTATCAGTTTGAAGTGCGATTGTCTCCTCTCTTGATAAATTGAATCTAATGCAAAAGTCAAACGTGTTTGAGCATTACAAAGGCAGCCTCTCTTTCTTGGGCATAATAAGCACTCCAATTGGCAATCTCATGGGAATTTATGGCAAATTTTATTAACTTGCAAACATAACTGACAAATCTTGGTACAAACAAAACGTTCAAAAGAAGGAGAAAAAAAAAAGCTCCGCTGGTGAATGAGATATGGGAGAGGCTGTAAAACACTGAAAGCGAAATTGTTGCATTTCTCACTGTCATTTAAAATGATTTACTAGCGATGGGTGAGACTATAATCTAAGGGGACATAATTGGTGGATATGTTTTATTCCTACACTTATGGAGGTGACTGCTTGATTTATATCGCTCAAGTTGGCCTCATCTGTGGCCACAACCTTTTCATCAAACAAGAATAGATGTAATTCAAACATAAAACATTTAAAGTGTCTAAATAAATAAAGAAATAATTCCCCTTTTCTCTCAATGCTTTCATACTCGCTACATTGTGTGCTTCGAAGGGAAGGGGATTGTGGACGAGAGGAAGATTATGGAAGAAAGATGAAAACACCGAATGTCACACCTGTTTAGTTCAAAGATCGTACAATCTCAGATGAGTTTTGATATAAAAATATATCAGGGATAGAGATTAGTACAAAACAATTTTTACGAAGTAAGTTAAGCACATAATGGATACAAAAATAATGTTAATGCACATGATATATGAAGCTGTTTTAATATTCAAGAAAATCACAAAAATGGGCAGAAACAAAAAATACAAATAAAAAATGGGAATTTAGAAATATAAAATAAAACAGATTATTATTTTTTAAGTAGAAAGAATAATATTTTGTAAAAATATAGAGAAATTCAGTAATTGGTAGCAGTAAGAAAAGCTAGAACAAACTTAAGAATGAACCAGAAGAAAGAGGAAAGAAGAAACAAGAAGAAAAAAAAGAAAAAAAAGAAGAAGAAGAAGAAGAAGAAGAAGAAGCAGAAGAAGCAGAAGGAGAAGGAGAAGAAGAAGGAAAAGAAGAAGAAGAAGAAGAAGGAGAAGGAGAAGGAGAAGAAGAAGAAGAAGAAGAAGAAGAAGAAGAAGAAGAAGAAGAAGAAGAAGAAGAAAAAGAAGAAGATGAAGAAGAACAGGACTCATAGTGTAACAATGAAAGAAAAAAAGGGAATTAGGACATAAAAAGTGTCTACCAGTACCACTACATAATAAGGATAGTAAAAAGAAAGATTTTGATATAACATTTCTCTACATTGGGTATGCTAATGGTGCCTGGCCCTATCTAAACTGTAGCGCTCTTGTGTAAACCTACGGCCGAGTACTCACGCACTCAAACTGGGGAAATTTTATATTCCGCAAAACCTAAGTCAATATCGGGGAGAACTGATAGCGGGGTGAAAGTGGGCGATTTAGTTTCTGCAACGGCCTCAGCCTGCACTACTACTACATGTACGTAGCAGCAGGTTGAATCATACTAGACTTATGCTGCATACGATAGTTAGGATACAGGCTACTACCTCTTAACAATGATCATCCTTTTCACCATTTTCTTCTTTTCTTAAATTGATGATTATGCTTGCATTCATAGAGTTCAAATTTGTATCAACATAATAATGTTAATGCAGGATTGTAGTATGCATATCTTATGTTATCCCTCCACACAAACTCTATCTCTCCCTCTCTCTCTCTCTTTCACTCATACTCTCCCCCTATATATCTCTCAATCATTTTAAATTTATATATTGCATTACATGAATACTTCAATGTGCTCTTAAATGCTATTTTCACCATTGATCATTGGTTTACAACTATGCAAAACAAGTGCGCACCATCTCCAATCCCAGAGGAGTATTCCTCGCATAATCTGCATCCTTCGTGCAATGATAACGCCAATCAGAATGGCTTTCAGCAATCCTCACAGGTTGTCTCTTCTCTCCTGGGTTAAGCGTGGAATAATTAATACCTTGCCAAAGGATATCGGTGCCATGGCAGGAACCATTTGATTCACAGCCTGGTAACATATCTACTAGACCAAGACATGTCTTTAATTTATTTTAAAGTACTTTTTTGCATTCTCTATATCCCTTCAGTTCTGACCCGTTTTGTTTATTGTTAATAATATGTTCTTCGAACATGTCAAATCATAAAGGGGTAAGCAAGCTAGAACAATAATCTGCTAAAGCTTTGTTTCGTTTGTACACAATTTACGTACATATAGCGCTTAATGTTTGGCTCTTTAGTAATTTTTTATAACTTGTTTTTGTTTTTGTTCTTTTTTTCTCTAAAAATTAAATTCTGTTAGTACATCAAGAGAATATAATTAGTGGGAAACCTATACAAATATATGATTACAAGGATGAATTTTATATCCATCAGATACAGCATAGCCCTTCCATCCTCCAAAGTTATGCTGCTTAATTAATCACTTTCTTTAGACTGAGCAATTATACAAATATGAAGTTTAAAGGGACAAGTTCCATGCTTCTTTGTTTACTCCTTATAGATTTAGAAGGAAAAAGATATATTTAAAGTCGGGGCAAGTATATTACAAGAGTAATTTTACTTTCTTTGAGAAATTATAGTGATGTGAACCCTAATTTATATATCCAGTGCTCACAGATGCACATATATCAATTTCATTGTAAAACACTTTCATGACTTTAATCTCTATTCTGAATAATGCCTTGCAATACTCAAGATACTGTCAAGATGAGGTGATACAATTGAAGAAATAAAACTTAAAAATTAACAAGAAATTAGTTACTTACCAACCCATTCAAGTAGATTTATACAACACTCTCTGCCAATGGAGATATATAGAAAGTAGCACAAAATTGCTTTCTAAAATAAGAGATGATTTCTGTAGTTGACTCCTGATCCAAGAGCATGAATGAAGAGGAAGAAGATGTGAGATTCTTAGAAAGCGGTTAAGTGTCTTTTAAGTCGAAACAAAATGCATCGCTGCTGTCCAAATCAAATTGTGGTGAGAGGTTACTTCATATAAGACAATCTGTTGCCATCATTATCCTAAAGATATATTCATATTGCAATGAAATCATCAAGTATAATGGTAGTCTTTTAATACATTACTCTTTTACAGGATGGCATCACTTTAGAGTTTAGCAGTGAGATGGAAGCATAAGCTCTAACTGTAACTGTCTGCTAAACAAGAATCCTAGTTTGTTATCTCTTCAGTAAAGTATATCATTCATTCCAATCTAATGCCAACAAACCAAGTGGATAAAACACTGTTTTGAATCCCAAGCACTGGACAGCAGACAGAGAAAGTGAGAGAGAGCCTCGCTAGCAGACAGGCAGGCAGTCTTGCTGGGCATGCAGCCGTCTGGTCGTCAGTAGGTTAGTGATAAGACTGAATTCAATACAGCGTGGTTGACCGGTGAGCTGTGGCGATGAACCCGGACACTGCTCTCAGCAAGCCGACGGTGGTGAAGCACAAGAGACGTCCGCTGCTCAGCTCAGGATGCCATAAACAATTCTTACAATTCCTCTCAATGATAATGATGCATTGAATTCATAATGCTAATGTCCACAACATAAGAAAATAGGGCAAATAGTAAAAACTATTATATATTAAATAGTAATGCTATTGATTTCACAGTATGCAATTTAACTCTATCAAAGCCGTTTCCATTCAAATGAAGCAAAACAAAAGTAGCGAAAAGAATTTCTATTGCGGACAGGATGAATTTAGCTCTGAAGCGGCATACACACATAAAAAGTCAATCACACATGACGAGGAGGCTGATGAGGGAAATATATCTGTTGCAGGTCCACTAATGAATAGTCAATTGACTGCAATTGTATGAGTTGAGAAGGAGAAGCACAGTGGGAGGGGGGGAAATAAAGTAAACAGAAGAGAGTTGGGTGAAAATGAGCTCGTTGTAGACCGAAGATAGTGTGACGAAATCAAACACCGATTGCGGTAAACGGAGAATACCAGAGAACGAATCAAAGGGTTTACGTTACTCCTTTTCTATTCCGCTACACCTTGGCTGTGAAAGTGAGAGCCTAAAACTGCACGTTGCCATGGAAACATGGATCGAAGGAAGTTGCAAGAATGTCTGCCTATAAGAAAAGCCAAATGTGTAATATATGATTATCGGAGTATCGTTCAACCAGCAGTTAGAAGTAGAGAAGAGTTTTTCCGATGATGATCACGATTAACTGGTGATAATGAAGGAGAAGGGTATGTGGTGTAAGTTGCTGGGCCGATAGCACAGGCACGCACAAAGGTCTGTTACTGGTATGAAACTACAGTGAATTCAGCAGTTCCTGCATTCGATTTCTCATATACTTGGTATGTGTGTGTGTGTGTGTACGTGTGGAAGGGTCATTCAGTACACAAGACGCATGTCACGTGTAGGGGTGTGTATGTGTCTGCATTGTGAATGGAGCTATGCACACTGCACTGCAGCCCCTGTGAGGTGCAGAGCTGTAGACTGGCAACTGACCAATCACAGTCCATGGTTTTGTCATGCAGATCACTTAGACACCATCTATTAGCCAATCACAGACAAGGATGTTTCTACCTTAATGAGTTGCTTGCATAGTCCTAGGCATTGTTTGAACCTCCTACCATCTATAAACAAATAACTAATCCCAGATAAGCACATAATATAATTCAAATTTTCAAGAATATTTAGAGATGCAGAACTATACCCCGACTTCCAGCTGGTTTAAACAAAACTAGAATTAAGATCAGAGAGAGAAATGGGTAAGCGAAAGTTTTGAGAAAAATCTGATGAAGAATAAGAAAGTTTATGATCTTTCTTGTAATTCTGAGGTCATCACGCAAATTCCCAACTTTTATGTTTTCCTCTGTTAGCTGGGGTGTTTTTTGGATTTTTTTTGTGTGTGTTCTTTTACATTAAAGGGAAATTAACCTCAGCGTATGAATTAGCTTATTTTGAATGGTGTAGTATATGCCTCTTATTTGATACATGCAATTTCATGTAAAAACACAGGATATAGATATAAATCACTATTTTCCAGCCAAGTTATCGTCTGCTAGCAATAATAAGGGGGCTGCCATTACTTTATGTGTACACGAACATATTTTTCATCCCAAGTAAAATTTCCTTCATCGTTAACTTGTAATTGATTTTTAGAGGACAAATATATATTAGATAAAGTCACATATTCTGAAATGTAAGTTTAGTTTTATATATTTTTTAAAAGGTCTTAATTTGTTCATAAAAAATATACTTCATAAAAAATATACGTCAAGGACGGAGAATTGACGTCAAGGACGGAGACAATCGTAACAATACCAAAACAAAGCGAGGAATCTGCTTTACAGGATGGCTATTAGAACTCATGGGTCGTCAATTATCTAGGCCCATGGCCAATAACAATCGTAATACAATCAGAACAAAGCGACGTATCTGTTGTAAAGGTAGGCTATTATCAATGCATATGGTACCTAATGATCCGTGTCATGCACAAAATGGCAGCCTCCATGGAAAGACGTAGCAGACAATAGGTGCATCTAGAATATCACGTGGGGTTAATTGTCCTTTAAGTTATCAAGTGAATATTAATCTTCTTGTTTGCCCACGGAGGTACAGATAAATTCACTGAGGAGGAACTTAAGTATAAGAACATGTTTCCAGCATTTATTTGGGCATAGTTATGGGAAATTATTTTCTCTTGAGAAGAGGGGAAACTTATGGGATTGACTATATACAAAATAAAAGGTGAATACCTACAAAGAACAAAGAACAAAGAACAACACAACTTGCAGTTGTCACTTTGTTGAGTGATTTTCACAAATACAAACATTAACAATTTTATTACCACTTTGTTTTTTTTAAACTTTATTCTTATTTTTGTACTTTCATTTAGATCAACTTCCCACCTGCAAAAAATAGTCCACAAACAAGACAAAGAAAATATGAAATATGCCTATGAAGCACTGAAGGGAGATAGCATGTTACTATCACATACGTACACCATGCTATCTATGTCAAATATCAACAGCGTAAAGACAATATCAAATGTTATTGTGTGAAATATTTAAAGGAAAGTTCCGGGATTCAAATTTATTACCAGTAGCAAATCAGAGATACAAATCATAAAGATTTCGTAAGAAAATGAGACAACTATATGTAATCAGAGAGTTATGAATTTCTTATGATAGGAGGATCATTATCTTTAATATGAGGACACACTGAATTGGCAACTCGATCATAAACTTTTAATGTCACTCATTGACATTTCACCAGGTGGTATAAATTAGTTCCCTTTTCATCCCCACAAAGCTAGTTTCCTCATGCCTTTGCCCTACCGCCTCTTATACACCTTCATAAAATGAGTATTTCCTTCAGAAACAAGAAATGAATATCACACTTTGTTTGTACATTAATAGTATTTGAACATGTCATTTTTACGAACATTTCCCCTATTCAAATATTTTTGCAACACACATTTTACTTAACTTCTGTGGTTAACACATAATTTTGAGGTTTGATTCCAACATGAAATTAGTGTGGAAGAAAAATGAATGAAATCAAGTGTTATACAAAACTGAAAACATTATTATTACTACTATGCATAAGTTCCTATGAATTGCTTAGCGAAAAATAATGGCATGTAAAGATGAGAGAAAGACGCAAAGAGCAAAATTCCTAGTTTTGTCTGTAAATCTAACAATCTGACTTATCTGAATAAAACTTTTTATAACATTTTGCTTGAAGTGTTAATAGAGTTAAATACTAATTCTTCATAATATTTTGGTTATGCCTCTATGGAATGAAATTATTATATTGGATAATTTTGTCATTTGCATCTTTCCTGCGTTTTTACGTGCCATCACTTTTTGCTATGCTACCTTTAATACTTGCTATGCACATTTCGAAGTATCATGCTATTTTTGCAAAGGGGTTTCTGGTAACATCCGATCTTGGGAAATGTGATTCAAGTCTAAATTGTTATAATTATTAACATTTTATTTGTCAAATCAACACAAAAGGTACAATTAAAAAGTGAATCTAATCTCTGTTGCCCTAAGGCATGCAGCTCCCTTACATACAACACAACATAACAATACAATAATAAAACATACATCAAAACTATAAAGGGTATATTGCAATTAGATAAATTTATATCATTTATGAGTCAATAGGACTAGGGAAATAGTAGAACAAGGATAATGCACCACTCTCATATAATAAGCTATAAACAACAGAGAGAGAGAGGGGGGGGGGAGAGAGATATAGAGAGGGAGAGAGAGGGAGAGAGAGGGAGGCAGAGGGTGAGGAGGGTGAGGGGAGAGAGGGGAGAGAGAGAGGGGAGCGAGAGGAGAGAGAGAGGCAGAGGGTGAGGGGAGAGAAAGAGAGGGAGAGAGAGAGAGGGGGGAGGCAGAGGGTGATGGGAGAGAGGGGGGGGGTGGGGGGGGGGGTGAGAGAGAGAGGGGGAGAGGGAGAGAGAGAGAGAAGACAGAATCAGAGGAAGGGAAACAAATAATGAAAGGAGAAGAGAAGGAAGGATGGATGGGAGGGGGAGGCAAAAGCAATAAGAAAGAGAAGAGAGAGGGAGAGAGAGAGAGAGAGACCAAAATAAATATTACAACATAGCAGATAGAAGGGAAGAAAGGCAATCATCTAAGAAGAAGAAAAAATACAGAAGATATCACAATAAGACAATGGCAACCAAATTACAATACAGGCAACATAAAAATTAATAGAAACATCTTTTCGTTAAAAACAAAGTGAGGAATTATAATGAAAGGACAACAGATATCTAACAAAAAGCAATGAGGAAATACCAGTTGAATAGAGAGAGTTATAGAAGACAATAACTATGACACTAAGTTACCTTTGTTCAACCAATCGATAGCCACTTCTAGGAAATACTCCATACTTCATAAAAATGTCAAATGTTTTTTTAAACATTTAACAGATTACCCTACCCCCCCCCCCCCCCCACACACACACAAAATAAAATTAGTTGCAAATACAATTTCCACTAAAATTGTTAGGAAAACAATCTAGCTATGATAAAATATTTTAATGTCTTCAAAAGAAATATTCCATTGATATATATCATAGACAAACTCTCACAAACTTTCTTGTAACACAGGCAACATATTCAGACATGCCAACTAGTACGGATTCCTCACCCAGTTTCGCTCCTATTACACTTGATAAGGGGTACCAACATCTATGGATGTCTGGAATTAATTTGGAACACAACATTACCATAATGCATCGCACCTGTCTACTCGAACAACCTTTTGTTATCCACTGGCATTAACTATTTATGGCTATGGGTTACAAGAACTGTTCTAAATTTTTGACTGTGATACACAATGCCATACCCCCTTATCAACCGTAAAAGGTGAGGAATACGATTTTAGGTTGGCAGCACTGCAATTGTGGAGCTAAAGGGGAAAAAAGGGAAAGGGTAGCCAATTTCTTATCTGGGGCCAGCCTACAATCCTAAATGTCAATTTAATTGATATTGGACTAAAAGATTTATATATAAACTATTATATAACTTAAATTTTGAAAGGTAAAGAAGTCTTCCAGACCTTAGTTTTCTTGGGGAGATGTTAAATGTGAACATTGATCATGAAACACTTTAAATAACCTCTCCAAAACGAAGCGGGTTTTGATTGTCGACAATCACAACTAGAGGAAATAATGGTAGGACTTCACCATGACAAGGAAGTGTGTTGCATGGTAGCTTACACATGTAAGATACGAGACCACATCCTCATTTTTTTCCCTTATTTTTTTTTCCAACAAAACAGCTATCTATAGGAGAAAATGAAGCGGAAGTTTGCTGCATCTAGTTAGAAATGCCAGCAGCTTTGAACTTTCCTCCATTTCACTGGCATTGTTATTTCCTTTCAAAGGTCTTCGCCGACCAACAGGATGCTTACCAAGTAATATTAACATTAAAATCAAAATAAAAGATTATGTAGTAAATAACAAAGTCATCACAACAAAGACAAGTTCAAGCAGAGCAGATCCTTACTCAGCTGAATGAATCATAACTAAGGAAACATAACCTTTCAACAGCAAATAGAATTTAACTATTTTCCTTTTGGTAGCACTGGATCAAAGAGATCATATTCAACTTTTTCTGAAAATGATGTACCAGTATGTGTATGAGTAAAAAAAATATATTGTTTATAATTTTGTGTCTGATTTCAACATGTAACACTAACATTAATGTTGTAGGAGTTCTTTGCCCTGCACATACTCATTTAGGTAATTTCAAAATCCGTTATTCTTGTTGTCTTCAACAGCCTTTTGCAATTTCATTTTCAAAATTTACAAAATCTGTACTTCCAATGAAAAAATAATTGTTAGGAAAATAGGATTAAATAGTAATAACTTCCAATCATGTTCACACGTATGCATGTATGAAATAGAAGAAAAGTAGCCCAGTAGCCATATTTTCAGAATAACACGGCCGTCATCTGTGTATGTGACCGATTAAATTCCTCTATTCCATTGTGATACGAGCTTAAAGAGAAGGTTTAGTTTTCGGAAAGGTAACAAAAAAAAGTTGTGAGCTTTCTCATTCCTTTTATATCAGTTTGGAAGAACATAAGTATTCCCTGAAAAGGATTGCTCTTCAAATGCCCTCATATTCGAAATATGACGAGAAACGGCAGAAAAGTTCGGGCTAAACATGTGTATGTAGTCCCATGAACCCATTTCCATGTGCAGTGCATATGCTTTTCAGCGAGATTGGGTTTAATAATTTCTTATCATTTTGATGGTTCCAAATCCTCAAACAGTATATACTAATTCTTATGTAGACATGATCAACCTTATCCTACATGCTTTGAGACAGTTTCTTTCATAATGAAATTGCATGACCCAAACTCAACTGCATCTTTAAGTCCTCATACCTTATTTGTGAAGCACTCTCTCCCTCTCACTACAATTTCACACATTTCACCAGACCTCAAAATTCTTCACCCCTATTCAGCTTTCTTTTCTTTCTTTTTTTTCTAGCTCATCATGCAAAATAGTCAAAATCCCAGAGAAAATTGCTTTTTAGCTGGAGGCCTGTAGGTGACCTCCCTCCGCTTGCAACAGAAGAAAAGGCAAGAATAAAATTCTCTGCCACCATACGCTCTAGCCTAGAAATTTTTCTCCTTCTCCTTTTTTTTTTTTTTGAACCTGTGTTGTAATTTATTTTTGAGCCTTAATCCATTTCGCACACAAATCCTGGTACACAATAAAACAACAGGGCAGTGTAGGGATAGTGGTTGGAGGAGGTGGGGGGGGGGGGGGGGAGGTGAGTACTTATAACAATTTCAATCCATTGGAAAATATGGAGCATAATTAAACTGCAAAAATGCCTGCAAACTGAGCTGAATTTTTTTCATGTACTGCCAGGCATTTACAAACCATACAAAGGGGACTGAACCAAAATGAGTCGAACGTGTCATAGAAAACAAATATCCAGTGAAATAATTCTGACAAACCAGAATTAAGTTTTGAAAGAATGAAAGTGTATCCAATGTTGAGTATTTTAAAGGGCATTCTGGTCACGATGAAGGAAGATTTAAAAAAAAAAACTAATTTCTAAAGCGCACTTACTGATGCAAATGTCACTTAAGGCGCTATATAATATTGGTTTACACAAAAGAGAACTTAATATAGATAGGCTACATGCACAGTCTAAGCTTGAATTACATACATACACTGTACTTGTACAAAAAGAATGATCATTAACCCCTTGACTATTGAATTCTTTAACTCTCAAAGGCTTTATGCAGGAGCCACCCGGTTCTCGTAGTCTATGGGTTAACTCTGTACGAACAGATATTGCTTAAGTTTGATTTGTGTGGATGTTTCTAAACAACCACTCTTGTGACTCTTAATGACACAAAACCTAGAGGCCTATACTTGAGGATAGATCTATGATGCGAAACTAGGACTTAGATGTTCTACATGGAGAGCACAATTCACACAGATGAGAGGTTGACAATGGCCATTTATCAACATGTATTCAAATCAAAGTATTTTATTGTACACATTTTCAAGTTTGTTATTAATTGCAGATCTACTTGACCACATTGTCCCCCAAATAGAGTCTCACAATTCCTAAACTGTAGTGAGATTAATTGTATAGCTGTCAGTGTGTACATTGCTGTTGCAATTAGGCATTAATTCTGTTTTGCATACATGTCATTTCCATATATCTCAAGGACAGTCTCAAACAATTAAAACACGACAGTTCAATTCATTGTAGCTCTGAATGTGTGCATATACTGTTAATAATGATAGTACAGAGTTTATCATCTTAAGTTTTTGCTTTAATAGGCTCAAATTATTGGAACAGTTTTCCTCCATTGCTCTTCACGAAGGAGAGAAATGGAGGTACATTTTTGTTTGGTACTTTAATCTAATTCCATTCTTTGTATCACACAAAGCCAGACAGATTAATTGGTGCAATGGTGGCCATTCCTTGTCCTAATAACACTAATTCAATTGATTTCTCACGAGACCTGATGAAGCTAGCAAGCTCACAAAACACAAAAGGATTCTCTACCTACGCTTCTGCTTTTCTTCACCACAAAGTACAATATTTCACAGCACAGAGCAGTCCATTACCAAACAAGGCCTGATATTTGATACAGTAGCCGGCAGCACAGCCAGGGGATGGGGGAGCCCCCTAAATTCCTGATATACCCCCCCCCCCCAAATAAAATAATGAAAATGAATAAAGAAATAAATAAACATGGGGGAATGATAAAATAATGCTACAAAAGCTTTGTAATGCACTAAAATATCACATGTTTAATTAATACTTGCAGATGCATTATTATCTATTTATCTATTTTTCCTTGATCACTACTTCCCATTGATTAGAATGATATATATATATTCATATAATTTAACACTTCAGTAACAGAAAGAGGGGGAAGAGAGTATAGAAGGGTGTTAAAGATGGCAGCCATTCATGTGACTTCTGTACGGTCTAACATTCAATATTCAAACAAGAACAATTTAGACAGTAAATGAATACCTGTATATATTCAAATCTATAAAAAAATGTATACTCTATTCTTTGCAAGAAATAAAAGAAATCTATCGTATCTATTCATCTTTCCCCCTTACTCCTCTCTCTCTATCTGTTATAATAAATGAGAATGAATAACAGGAATAGAAATTAAAGAAATATTTCACACATATTGATTTCCCCTGCTCTTCCATGTACACCTGATTTAATAAGATAAATCGTTCCGCTATAATCACTTACATGTAGGAATATATTGAGGTTGTAAGAAGATGCGAATACACCATGCATTATTTACCATTTTGTGGGTAAGTTGTGAGTGATAGCGATTCTAGCCTGTAAAAGTGTAAAGACAAGGTATCTCTGTAACATGTCCTGTGTATGAGAGGATCCACAAAGACACAGAGATGACACATATTATCAAGCCGAGGGGGATATAATGCATTAAGAAATATTAATTAAACAGAGGCTGGACATGAGTGAAATCAGGGTCTCCACAGGGTCAGTCTTAAAAGGATTGCCTGACCACGAAGGTGCTTTATAATGGATGCGGTCATTGATGCATTGGGCCTGTTCACACCCGACATGTACATGTATTACACCCCTTTCATATTACGGCTAATCCGGATTTAGTCAAGGCCCAGCATCACTTTGATCTGTACTCAGTGCGGACTTCCCGACCCACTTTGAGAATCCGGTCGAGTCCGGTGCAGATCAAGTGGGAAGCTATCACTGCAGACTAAGTCCGGACTCAACCCTCTTCAGGAGTGAATATGAAAATGGTTCTACACAGCTCCATCTCTGATGTGTGAACTGTGGTTGGTGACATTCGTGCGTACAACGTTCAACTGAATGTAGATGCAACGTGGTACATATTCCAGCAAGCAATTTTTCCCCTGGAATTCCGAAAATAAATTTGAGATGGTATTTTTGTAAAGCTAAGCTGTCGTACAAACAAATCTTGTGAAGATGTGGGTGACCAACAAAGACTACAAGACCATCACCATTAACCTAAACCAGGACAAGTTAGAGACAGCTTTTTAAGAAAAAGGTCCTAGTTTAGAGTTCCCTCTTTTCTTCATTAGCCCAAGTTGAGCAATCCCCACTCGCCCGAGGAATTACCTCCACCTTCAGAGCATTTCATTGCCGAGTGCATCTGTACTGCCAAGTTAGCCCACTAATTGGCAAAATAGCGGGCTATTTCATGAACAAACCCTAGCTTGCTTGGGATAATACATGTAGCTCAAGCTAATATCCTAAGCAACGTACAGCCAACTACATTTTCATCTTTGCAGCAAATTAACTTGAGCTAGTCGACATCAGGCTAATTTCCCTGGAACAGAATTAGCTCTCTTTTGAAAAACTGGGCTAATGAAAACAGGCCATATAGGATGCATGTAGAAACTTAGACAATTCAAGAAAACAAGAAAGGGAAGGAAATATCCCCCATGGGGACAGATAGATGTAGACAACTCATTTGATAATACCCCCACAAAAATGGGGAAAATGAAGAAAATCAAGAGAGAATAGGAACAACAAATGATGACCAAAACATTTGCAGCCCAGAATTCCATTTGAATTCAAACCAGTTGCAACTATTATTGTGTTTATATATTTAAACTTTATCTTTTATTCCTGTACAGCACTTTTCCCCCTTCTGTGCTGCTACCAAGTCTTCTAAAAAAAATCATCGCAAATGAACTTTGAATTTATTATACTTGTTCTTGTTTCAATGATTATTTGAGCATGAAATATATTCCATTCATGGGGAAAAAAGTCTACAATGAAGGTACATCTTTCTGTTGTGGGGAAAAGATGTAGCCATTCTTACAGCCTGTTCAGACTACAGCAGTTATACGAGACTCGTATACAGAAAGTCATATGAAGAATCATGGTATAACGAATGGAGTGTACAGACTACAACATTGTGTCTAGATACAGGTCTTGAGGAAGTCAGCTGACACTGCATGCTGCGTATCAGGTTACGACAAGCACAGCAATGAAGCGTACGATATTACAGCTGATTGGTTACATCAGTGCGCACACACGATAAGCCCCACCCAGTTATACGATTCTCGTACGATACGATGTTCAGACTACAAGGGGATGCTGATTCTTTATCAAGTTTTTGCTCTGAACGATGCTCAGACATATGTTTTGCTATACGACCTTTCGTTATGTCATGCCCAGACTGTGAAAATATAATTACTTGTTGTAGAGCTATACGATTCTCGTATAGCCATACAATGAATTTTGGTAGTCTGAACAGGGGGTCTCTCCAAAAGCATTTTCCAACACATAACTTCTTCGGCAGGATTTGTCACTTGCTGCAAGGAAGGTGTTAAGATGAAATTATGAATTTGGGCTTATAAAGTAATTTAGGTCAAGAATGTGATTTCTTCTATAATTTCTTTTTTTTTTTTAATCTCCCACTCCCTCTCTCTCTCTCTCTCTCTCTCACCCAATCACTCACTGCTTTTATCAGTCTCTCCCCTTCTCAACTGAAGGGGATAAATGCAGGGAAAAGGCATGCAGTACTGCGCATATTTTGAAATATATGCTCAATCTCTTTGAAATTTATTCAGGAATTATCCTGTCTAGATCCCACTCTCTCCCCTAGCATTTATGGGTTTCTTGCCTGCGAGTCTCAAACCAGATGTATGCCACATCGAGAGGGGATTTATGCCAAACACTGACCAGAATTCTGATTTCTGATTTCTACATAAATTTCTTCCACTCTGACTGTTCGCTGTCCTGTATTAAAGTCTTGCCACAAATGGCATAGTATAGGCTTCCAGATTAATCGTCAGAATGAATAGGATTTAAATCCATGGCCAAAGAATTTATAATCAATTTCTGGTCGGAGAGAGAGAATAAAAAGTCATAAAAATAAGGATGGGTTCTTTATTAAGCTCTGTTACAAGGGCCATTATCACATTGGAAGAGAATGGCCATATTTTTAATTACCTACAAGTACCATCCCCTATATGGGAAAAGCAACTTCATCACCTAACCCCAAGGTCTCTCCTCCAGGTATACCTGATTGGGATATACAGGTGTATCTTTACATCAGGGTTTCCCCCTACTCTAAAAGATATTAAAAATATGATTTTACCACAATGGCATATATCTACGGATTAGGGCACTGGGGGCAAACAATAAAGTTGCGCCCCTCCAACTCCTATCCATACTTATCAGCTAACAAAACAAAACATATCTTTCCTGCTTTAACATTATTCAGAACTTGCAGCACTTTGTTAAAATGATTTTTATGCACCTAATCCGAGTCTAGTTGCTGTAATACGGTTGTTGAATAGCTATGCAAGCGCGAGTGCAAAGTGACCAAGCAATACATCTTTTTTTCAATTTTCACCCCTCAAGAAAAAATACACAATTTCTTACGCATATTACCCTTAGAATAAAGTCGCCAGAGAGCACAGCAATTGAGCACTTGAGTTTCTTTCAAATTTAAAATATTGAAGGCTTTTTTTTTTGTATTTTGATTACCTTTAGAACACTATAATTCTTATGTAATATACACTTGAATTATATCTGTAAGGATCAGAATTTTCTTTTCTCCTCTTTCCTTTTCTCTTTTTGCATTTTTGAGCCCCCTCCATTGCTGCCCCAGGCATGTGCCCCCTCTGCCCCCAGCCTGCTATCACTTGTTTTCAACATCATCTTCATACTATGATGTGAAAGGATGACTAATAATACATTCTTTTTACTCATAATCCATCTGGGTATTGGTAATGCAGCATTTTGCAGAATTTGATTTTTTTTTCCTTGCCACTATTATGAATAATTCATTTCCATGCTAACATGCATCAAAACCAAATTCCTGTCTTTTACACTCGACGATTTGGGACTTAAAAGTGAAAGGAGAAATTCCAAAGAAGCTCCTGTGACATAATGATATAAAATAAGACCATGTTGCTATCAATATGCACTATCGAGGGGTAAACCAGATTTTACAACTTGACTAATGCGGTCTAAGCTTCAGTATCCCACAGGTATTCACAAATGTTTAAGTTTTAAATCTCTCAAAAATTAATCTAAATGGCCCTTTCGGATCAGACCAGATTAAGAATATGTGTGTAAAAAGCATTTTATTAGGCTAGGCTATACCAATATTCTCAATATAGGCGAGACCACACCATAGCACATATACCTATCTGACGGTCTAGAACACTAGCTGCTACATGGTGTTGTCTAAGCTCTAAAATGGAAACTTCCCCCCCCCCCCCTCCCCCCTCTCTCTCTCTCTCTTCCAAAACAAAACAAACAAAACAAAAACAAAAAAAGTCCAAATACGTGCTATTGGTGATTGCCCCAGGTTTCTAGCATAGAGAAGCATAAAACTGCAAAGAGGCGATAGCTTTCAACCTGATCTGAATATCGTCTGTTGAGAGCCAGAAGGGCACTACCTCGTATCCTTCAACGCCCTTCTGACTCTAAACACACAATGTGATCACTCTAGGTTGATGTTCTTACCTTGTTGGAGTAGGAGTATGGCTCTCACCCTCCGTCTCCGTTCTAGCTCTTTTTACCTGCAGGTACAATGACATAAAATACCAGCAATGAAATATTGTATACACACTAGAATAAATCACAACCACAGGTAACATAGTATTCAGTGAGAGGTAAAATAGTATTCAGTAAGAGGTAAAATAGTATTCAGTGAGAGGTAAAATAGTATTCAGTGAGAGGTAAAATAGTATTCAGTGAGAGAGAATGCAAAAAAAAAAAAATCACTGGAGCAATCATCAAAATGTTATTCACAGTGATATCTACATTACAATGAGAATGAGCTCATTTTAAAATGGTAAATGATGATGATAGCAGATTGGAACACCTTTTAAAATAAAAAAAATGCTTTAATTGGAACTAGGCAGACTGTTAAAATCTATCAAAATTTGTTTTCTTGTTAACATATTTGTGTTCACCAATGTCTATCCTTTGTTTTCTTCATATTCGTATTAACTATTTGATTTCTATCTCGACATTGCATCCCTCATGTTTCTTTCCCTCTGTATCTAACTTTCTGAAAACAATGTCTATCCTTCATGTTTTCTTATTATTCTTATTAACTACAGTCAAACCTGTCTATTAAGGTCACCCAAGGGAAACAGAAAAAGTGGCCTTTATAGACAGGTTCTAAGACACATATTTCTTGCTACAGGGAGGCAATATAAGTGACCACTATAGACAGGTAACCGCTATAGACAGGTGGCCACTAAGACAGGTTTGACTGTAGTTGTATTGCTATCTGATCCTTGCATTCCCCCATGTTTTTCGCTCTCTCCGTGCATAGCAACTTTCTCAAACCAATGTCTATCATTAAGTTTTCTTTGTATTCTTCTTAACTACCGTACTTGAATTTCGATCTCAACCTTTTCGCCTATAAACTTTTCTTGCTTTTTCCAATGAACTTTCTCACTAGACCTTTCTCCATATGTTTCAATCTCAACTGTTCTAATTCCCTCACCCCACCTTTCAACCCCCTCTCTTCACTACTCATTCTAAAGGCCTATCAAACTTTTTTCTCACTATCCCTTTATCCTTTTCTTATCTCAATTGTTCCTCCCTAACACCTAACACCCCCACCCCCTTTCAACCCATCTCTTTACTGCACATTCAACAGGCCTATCTACTAACTTTCTCTCACTGTACCTTTCTCCCTTTTTTTCTATCTCCAATACTTTCCTCCCTCACCCCCACCTTTCAACCCCTCTCTTCACTCCTCGTTCTCCAGGCCTGCTCCATCAGCTTCAACGTGCAAATCTGTAATGTAATATCACGCCAGCATTTGGGTAATTTTAGCGAAACCTCCCCCCAACATGCTCATCGATCAGAAAAACATTTTGCCAAAGTCGATTGACAAAATTGGGCGACAAAATGACAAAGAGGAAAACACATTATCTGTTCGAATCACAAGAAGAGGAGCGGGGTGACGGAGAAGGAGAGTGATGGATTATGGGTAATGCCGTCAGGGAAGGTATGAAGTATAGTGAAGATGAGGGAAGAGAGTCTGGAGGGAGAGCTAGAGGAAATCCTAAATAAGAGATCATCTGTCTATCTGAGAATATTAGAGAGACAGAGAGGGAGTGAGAGAGAGAGAGAGATGGAGGGAGAGGGAAAGGGAGAGAGGGAAAGGGAGAGAGAGAGAGAGGGAGGGGAGAGATGGGGAGAGGGAGAGAGAGATGAAAAAGGGTTCAAAAGAGATAAGAAAGATTTTTCAAAGTACACAAAGACATAAAAAATGACTAAAGTAAAAGCTTTAAAAACAGAAATTTCTGATTCATGGTTTTAGGGTTATTGGAGTAGTATGACAGGGCAATACATGAAAAAACTCTTTCAAATGCACCAAATTTACATTTATAATAATGATAATGATAGGTACATTCATACTGTGCACACATCCATTCCAAGGGATGTTTTTAGACACCTAAAAGTGATACCAATTAACCTGGCTTTAGCAAAGCTGCCCTAAGGTGATGAACAGTATTCAAGGAATAACTTCTTGATAGGTAGGCGTACCCATTACCTATACCTGGGTTGAGAGAGGAAAATTCAGGTTAATGTCTTGCTAAAGGGCATTAGCACCGCAATTGCGACTTGAACCACAGTCCATTGAAATATCCTGACATTCCACAAGTCAGAGATGAATATGAATATTTCAACTATGGTTCAATTTTTTTCATTGTACATCATGATAACAAACAGTGTTCCATCGTACTTAACTAACAATTTATAAGTCCATTTTGAGTTTTAAGAAGAAGAGTAATTAAAACCACCTACACATTCAATCATAACACAATTTCCTTGATGTTTGTGAAATACATAATTGGAGACTTGAAACAGCATTATTTAATGTAACTGCACTGTAAAAAATATCTGTATATTTACAGGGGAAAAAATACAGATTACCGTTAGTTCTGTATTTACTCATAACAGCTAATCTGATGTTATTTGTTCATCAATGTCATAGGAAAAAGTAACAACTAATCTGTATTTTCACATCAGAAGTTATGGCACTCTGCTGACGTCAGATATGCTGTAAAATTACAGACATTTTTTTTACAGTGTGGAGATTATACAGATATTAGCATTGCATTGCCCTGGACACATAAAATATATTACAAGCATGTGTTTCTCAGATGATTCATACGCATGAGCACATTAAAGTAAGAAAAAGAGACTTTTGAAAGGGCAAACTATGCTGAAGAATATTCTGATGAAGCTAACACAAGTCACTGAGGCAGGTTGATCTATTCGGCGTAAGGTCTGTAAATCTCTGACAATGAATGGGCTGTTCTCATCAATCAAACAAGAAACTGGCCAGAGAGAAGGACGTTATTAACCGGTTGAATACTAAGACAGAGCTACAAATTCAGATGGAGTCTACAGAAAAATAACGGGGATCATACTGATATCAAAATGTATCCAGTAAGTCAGAGCTAACCATATGTTAAAGGGAATCGGTAACTTTGTGGAGGTTCGATTTAATACATTGTTGAAATTTGATGTTTGTGTTATATAATGATGCTCAAAACGATAAATAAACAGCCAGGAATATAAAGGTTTTGCAATTTTATACAAGGCCGTACGCAGAATTTTTTTCCTGGGGGGGCAAAATGATCGCTTTCAAAGGAACCCATAACTTGAAGTCTAAAACCCTATTAAAAAAAAGTATGATTTTGAAATTTCTGGGGGGGCAACTGCCCCCCCTGCCCCCCCCCTGCGTACGGCCTTGATTTTATATGATGATATTTTCAAGATATCTATGACCGAATGCTGCCATTCAAACTTTTCTGGGGTATGCTTTAGTCTAACACTGTAGGCATTTCCGGTCACTTCCATATTTTCACTTTTTTGTGAAGCATATGATAATGTTTTTAATTTGTAAACAAATCTTTAGGCATTTTACTCCCAGTGTTAATTAAAAATTCCTCCCAGTCAAGCTTCTTCGTTTACTAACCATATGATGATGTGTTTAACATGCATTTTTCAGGGCTTCAATTTTACAACATATTACATACACTGATAGCAGTTTAGGGCCATGCAGCTCAGATTTTATCAAACCTCCATAAAGTTACAGATTACTTTTAATATGGTATATGACACGATATAAAATCAGTTTCCTGAATTATATGTTATCAAAAAATTCAAAAAATATTTTTGGGCATGAGATTTATATACCAAAGTTTGACATCAAACAATAGGCCTGTTTACTAAGTGTATTTAAATTTATGCATTTTTCTCTCCAGAATCCTTAGCTACCAACTATTCAGTGCATCTGCTATATATGCATAATAGCATCTCTATGGATGGAATCCACTTTGCATAAATTAGTTGTTGCTATGTCAGGCACGCATCTGACAAGCTTTTGAGTTGTTAAGAGCAACTTTTGTTCAAGAAGTATGCATAAAATTACAGGTCTATTAGACTGATTTGTTCTTAGTATTTCCACTTTAAGTAGAAATGGCATTTATGTCATGGTTATTTCTTTTTGCAGAATTTGTTTTAATTTGTCACTCATTAATGTCATTCTTAGGGTTCTGAGATTGTGTTCTGAGGTTGTGCCCCCTCTTCCTAAATCTGCCAGTGTTTCATGGACCATTGGACCTCCATGACGAGGCCGGCTTCCTGACGACCTGCCAGACCACAATACCTTGTCCCATGTATGCACATCTGTGTTGGCTCTTTCCAATTCTTAATTCCAGTTTATGTGATTTTCAGTTTATGTGACTTTGTTCTTATTTTGATCAAATTTGAATGTACTGCATGTATCTGTAGTCCTCAAAAGAGACCGCCAGAGAAATCTTTTTTTTCTTCTTGTATCTCAATTTTTTTGGCATAACAAATACATTTTGAATTGAACTGAATTCTAAATATGAAGATAAAACATTTAAATGCTTTGTACTTTGTAGGGAAAAGATGGAAATCGAGTAGAGATATACAAAGATAGATTAAAACAGGTGAGAATGCCAATAGTATCTTTATTGTTGTGCATGAACATTAAATCTTGAATTGAATTGAATTGATACTAGAAGAATAAGACATTTAAATGCTTTGTACATTTTTCTTTTCAGGAAAAAGACGAACATCCCGTAGAGATAGAAGAAGATGGATGAGATACGATAACAGGTGATGCGATGAATGAATGGAGCGGCCGATGGCAGAAGGCCCCGGTGGTTATATGCTAAATGAGGGAGAGCAAATTTGTCATTACTGGTAATGATGTTCATCGCCAGATTTGCAGCAAGATGGAGAAACAAGCTGGAATCGCTGGGAGGAGTGGTCGAATGAGGAGCAGAGCTGGGGCTATACCCATCCATCAATCAAACCAAACGCACCATTCTTTCAAATGACGTTTATATCAAGGGTTCCCCACAAGCAATGGCAAAAGCTCCATTTTGTTGTGAAATCAAGACGGAAAAGCATGAAAGGGCCATCTTTTTCCTTTCCCTCTATTTCTTTCTCCCCCTCCCTCCATCCATCCATCCATCCTCTGTCTGTCCGTCTCTCCCTCTGTCTCTCTCCCTCTTTTTCTCTCTCCTGATTTTCTCTCTTTCTCTCTCCCATCCCTCCCCTCCCCACATCTCTCTCTCTTCTGCTTTTCTCCTATTCTCCCCCTCTCTTCCATCTTTTTCCTTTTTCCTATTTCTTTCTCCCCCTCCCTCCATCCATCCATCCTGTCTGTCCGTCTCTCCCTCTGTCTCTCTCCCTCTTTTTCTCTCTCCTGATTTTCTCTCTTTCTCTCTCCCATCCCTCCCCTCCCCACATCTCTCTCTCTTCTGCTTTTCTCCTATTCTCCCCCTCTCTTCCATCTTTTTCCTTTTTCCTATTTCTTTCTCCCCCTCCCTCCATCCATCCACCCTCTGTCTGTCCGTCTCTCCCTCTGTCTCTCTCCTGATTTTCTCTCTTTCTCTCTCCCATCCCTCCCCACATCGCTCTCTCTCTCTCTCTTCTGCTTTACTCCTTTTCTCCCCCCCCCCCCCCCTCTTCCATTCTTCTTCTCTCTGTCTCTGTTCCTTTCTCTCTCTGGCTTTCCCTATCCTTCTGCCTATCTCTCTTTCTCTCTTCCCTTCCCCTCTCTTGCCATGTATCTCTCTCTATCTCCCACTTGTAATGTAAATGTCATTTGACTGATGGGTGTAATCTGGGGTAAATTGAGGGTTTAGATGTGTCCATTTAATTCCCTTCATCCATTTGGACTAGGCCAACACATAAATACATTTGAACAGAAAATCACGGGAGGAAATTGCAATTTCCACAGGACTTTTTGGCAGATAGATCTTTTAGGGTGCATGGGCATAAAAAATAGGAATTTCAATCAAATATTAGGTGCTGTACCACCACTGTCATCTACTTTCTTCACTTCAATATTTGCTTAAAACCTAATGGAAAAAATTATCTAATATTAATTACTATTACAACTATCTAGATGCACCACAAAAATAGATCCTAACCATTGAAAACAGACTTTTTCCATGAAACAACTTTACATCTAATGGAGATTTCTTCAGGTACATTACAGGTAAACCATAAAATAGACTGATAATACGCTATCCTAAAACTAGAATGAATAATGAATAATGAACTAGACCTAAGATTGTGCCCACAATTAACATAAGTCATTGCGGATATATTTAATCACAGATCATAATGGTCATTAAGAGATTCAACGTCCTCATGATGACTACGGCCCAAGCATTGGCCTGGCCTGGCCCTACACCGTCACAAGGGGCCGCATCATGATCAGCATGCTTGATGATACATTCTTACTGAAATCATGACTCCCATATAGTCATCTTAATCTTCATCATCATCATCATCATCATCATCATCACTACTGACATCAACATCACCACATCCAGAATCAGCATAATCAGTATTTCCTTTCTAGAAAAATGAAATATATATGAGACATGGGACTGGAGATATATATATGTAGAGTTTTGGTGAAAATATGAAATACTCCATGTTCACAGTACATCCTTACATGGGAACATGGCATTGGACATGACCTATGTTGTTATGGTCATTGGGCGAGATCGGGATGGGCCAGTGAAGGGGTGCGACAAATCAGACTGGTATTTGAAATGATATTTAGGTTGGGGCAACAGTCTGGATGGTATTTGGAGCGGAGGGAGCCAAGAGAAGGCTAGTGTTGACACTCGCACTCCTTTGGGAGTGGTGGTGGGGGGGGGGGGGGGGGGGAAGTGGGACATGTCTGGGCTAGGGGGTAGAATAGCCCAAGATAGTAGGGCATATATGAACTATGGGGCAGAATAGTATTTTTTTTTTAATGTGCCCCATATGTGCCCCAGTGGCTAATTAAGACCCTAAAAGGCATGAAAATGTAGCCCCCCCCCCCCTCCCCCCCAAATAAAATTCTTCTTCTCCCTCTCCTTCTATATATTTCTTTCTTTTTACCTTATTCACCCCCCCCCCCCCCCCCCCCCCCCCCCCCCGCTTGTCAGAGAATTTCAGACTTGTGCTTCCTCCCCCCCCCCCCCCTGCCATCTGCCATCACCTCCTTTCCAATGTAGCAACTTTCCCCTTCCATCCCCTTCCTCCTTACAATGGTGAAGAACCACACTCAAAGGAGTTACCCCCCCCCTCTTCTCATCCTCCTTATCCATCCATGGTGCAGTTGAAACTCACCTCTCTCTCATCTCTGAGTCGTGTAGTAAGAGGCCGTCCCAGAGGAGCCTCTGAGAGTGTGTATGGTAGGAGGGATAGGGGTGCATATAAACACGGTGGCAAGCGAATCAAAATAGATTGTAAACTCATTATCTACCTCTTTAACACATGCTTTCTGGAGGACTTTAAAGGGTGTATCCCTTTCGCAGGCCAAAAATATCAACTTGTCCAAGTAGAATGTTTGAAGAAATATATTCCATCAAAATATAGGGGTTGAAAACTGGCTTTCCATGCATGCGACAAATCAACTGCAATATTTAAAAACGAATGAGTATTATATCTTAAAACAAATTCCATCTCCACATGTATTACCTTCTATCATATTTAACACACCTAACATTATCTTAAAAGAGAAGTCCACCCTGATACAAAGTTGGCACTGATAGAAGCAGAAAAATGAGAGAACACACACTGGTGAAAGTTTGAGGGGAAATCCAACATATTTTTTTAAAAGGTATGAATTATTTCAAAAGTTGCAATTGATCAAACACAAATTGGGAATTATATATCTTTCCAGGGAGGGGAAGAGAAAAAAATGGAGAAAGATGAGAGGGCCGGAGGGATAAAGAGAGGGAGGGATAAAGAGGGAGAGAGACAACAGGAGTTTAGGAGTAGAATATGACGAGAAAAGGAGAGGGAGAGAAAGAAATGAGAGAGAAGGAGAAGAAGAAGAAAAGGAAAGCGAAGGGAAAGAGAGAGAGAAATGAAACAGAGAAGTGAAGGGGGAAGAAATGGAGAGAGGAGCTAATGGGGTAATGAAGGAATAAAAAGGGGAACAAAAGTAGAAGAAATGAAGAAAAGACAGGGATATGGCGAAATATGATAGAAGAGTGAAGGAGAGGAAATGGAAAGTGGAGCTAAAAGGGTGATGAAATAATAAGACAGAGAAATGAAGGGAGAAGAAGAAATGAAGAAAGGAGAGAGAGAGAGAGAGAAGTTGAGGGAAAGAAAGAATTGCATAAGGGGGGAGGGTGGAGAGGAAGAAGTGAGACAGAGAAATGAAGGCAGAAGAGATGAAGAGAGAGGAGTAATACAGGGGTGATGAAGAAATACAACAAAATAAAGAAGGGAGAAGAAGAAATGAAGAAAAAAAGAGGGAGAAATAATTTCAAAATGAGACAGAAAAGTGAAGTTACAATGTAGAAAAAATGAAGAGAGGGGCTAAGGAATAAGTGAGGGAAGATCAAGGGATCAGGCCGGATATCTTGCTTGATTAGGCTGCTGGGAAGGCGGAAAAGGAAAAGGGGGCATTTCTGGTTGGCATGCACGGCGCTACACTCCACGCTTGCATGCGCAAATTAATTTCTTCTTTACTTCTTGGAGTTGAGCATTGTGCAGTGGCATGAACAGAAATGAAAAGCAAACACAATATCATTGAGTCATCCAGTAACGTTAATAATGCTAGTCATCTTGCAGACCTCATACCTCATATCACACACAATTTTGCCCCGACAATGGTAACTACGAAAAGAAAACATGGCAGGGATGAAATTAAAGTTATTCACCATTTAGTTTCTTTCTGATGTTGTTTAGGAATAACAATCTGTTACTGCTGGATAACCATGTAACATACTTTTATGTTCCTGACGTAAGTTCTAGTGGCACATATTTTGCCTTTTGCTATTCGTCAGATACAGTTTGCCATGTTCTGAAACATTGACCCTTCCAGAACAATGCACTTTTCTGTATCCAACTTACATCCGTCCTCCGTCCCTCTCTCTCTTCCTCTTTCTCTTTCTCCCTTCCTCTCTCTCTGTCTCTCCTCGTACCCCCTCAGTATTTACAATCCTTCAGTTAGAAACGTGCCCCCACATCCAAAGGCTGGAGTAATTCGCTACAAAATTAGGCTTGCGGAAAATGGTGCGTTGCAATTTCTTCTTTTCTGTCTTTGGCTGGCTAGGCCGCGGGGTGAGTGCATAACGACCCCGTCAAATTGATTAGACGAGACCAAATATTTGGACGCCGATTGAAGCGCGCTGGTCCGCTTCACAGCGCCTCCATAGATTTCGGGTTCCTGAACACGTAGTGACGTGGCTCTGTCACATTTCTCTCTCCCTGGCTCGACTGGGTTTTTGTTTTGAATTGGCAACACTTCTTCCATATCTTACCCCATTTGTGTCTTATATGGCACGAGGACCTTTGTGAATATTTTAGATGGAGCTTCTGATATATATATCATTAGTCAAGAAAACTTAAGCAAGGTATGATTCACATGACCACAGTTCATAAATTCTGCAAATCAAAGATAACAGTTCATGCACCAAATGTTCAGAGCTATAAAAGAACAAAATTTTCTTAAAAATAAAGGAAATACGCAGTTGGTCGTGGTCATGGATTTGATGAAGATACGCTGTTGTTGCTTCTTTGTGTGTGTTATAAGAGCAAAGCTACAATCACTTTTCTTGCATTACCTTTAAAAATTAAATAAGGACAAAATTAAAAAAGGACAAAATTAAAAGAGGACAATTAAGTCTGGTTAAAACTGTCCATCCAGACAAACATCTTTTGTCCTTTGACAATTTTGAGATGTATCAACATAAATTTCTTTTGATTTTTGTCCTGTTTTCATTCAAAATAACTTGCTATCAAGATTGGTTTCCCTTTTTATCTCTCATTCACTACCATTAATACATGGAGCATCACATAGGCAATGGGTTATATTCTATGCGCATATTGCATAGCCCATTGAACCTTTCCCCATCCCACCCCTGTAAACCATGCACAGATATTCATACCCCACCCTCCCAGGCATGCATGCTCCCTCGGACACACAGCCAAAATTGAAGTTTTTATGCTCTGCAAAAATTTACACGCCAGCACGGCCTGGGACAAAAAAGGGCGATTGCACAGTCACGTACCAATGCGCCGCTGATCGGCGTAAATACGTTTTATCGAGCCTATATGTTTGCACTTGTGCAGATATATGGGTCTGAATCTGCATTTTTCAGCAATTTTTTTTTCCACCTTTTTTTTTGGCAAAAAAAGGGTTAGGGACACGCAGAGAAATGGATGATTATTCCAGTGAGAGTTGAATGAGAATTTATTAAATGCATCTGGGTTCCAGTGTATATCAAGGATAATGTTAAGTTGAGGAGTGGCAGGAAAAAATTGGATTCAGAAAGCAGATTACAAGAAAGGCTGAATTTGTGGTTTATTCGACCAGTGCCATCATTATAATCACATCATGAGATCATCAAATATTCACCAAAAGATGGAATTATTCAAGTCAACTTTTTTGCATTTAATGCAATGATAAGGCTACCCTCATGAGGGACAGCTTTCTTCTTTCAATTTTTTTAGAAACAAAATAAGAAAAATAATTAATTTGCACCTTTATTAAGTAAAATACCACCTCATCTACTCCCTTGCAGGAAACTAGAACAAATGGGTCTTTGATCTTTTTTCTTCAATAATTCTGTGGATCAACTAAGGTACATAGATTATCCGCAGAGAAAAGTGGAAAATGCAAATCGTAATCCTATCATAATCGCAATCACTCAGTTTATTACATGAAAAGTCATTTATTTATTTATTTATTTTATTTTATTTATTTCATTTCCAGGGAAGATAATAACAATTATATGTGCATAGAGAATTTCACAAAGATAACAAAACAGAATCACAGTGTATAAAGATTTATATGATTTAGCACCAGCCAAAGCCTGGGATTACCTAAAAGAATTAAAACAATTCTGTCAAGAGGCTCTCCACAAAATGGCTTATTACATGAAAAGTCATGTGAACAGATTTATATTTGTTAATCACAGAAGAGGGTCACAATTATCACACACTACAAGTGAAGAAAATGGGTACGATTGTTGAGTTCCTCTTTATACTTGAAGTACTTGAATAGCTTGAATAATAAAGAATCCTGAAAAAATATGAACAATTAGTAACCATCAAATCTATGATTCTATTCTGAGATGACGGGGGAAAACCATCTTTATCCTAACAACGAGCTCTAGAAGACAAAAGGCAAGTACTGCTCTTCGCATATCCGCACCTTCCAAGCATCCCCCGTGCCAATAATTACATTGATCAAAACTTGTTGAGAGATCCGCTACGAGAAACAATGACAAACTAAAGGAGAGCATGGGAAAAGATTCATCATGCGACTCGTATAAACACTCACACTTTGATCAATTTCCTTCTCAAAACATCGCCCAGTATGGCTGTGTCAAATTATCATCCATTGCCCACTTGCAACACAGGCATAGCCTGAATTCCACTCTCTAAGAATACTCAGGCATATATCCTTTAAAAATACTATATACTCTAAGAGGTACATCTATTTCTCATGCACTTTTTACGCTCAAGGCTTAAAGAGAAAGTTGAGTTATGGGGAAAGGTGAAAAATAATTTGTGAGCATTCTCATTCCTTTTATGTCAGTTTGGAAGAAAATTATTGTGATAAATGTTCCCTGAAAAGGATTGCTCTTCAAAGGCCCTCATATTCCAAATATGTGAGATATAGCTGAAGTGTTGTGGATGCACATTCTTGCCACATGTGTGAGTAGTCCCATATATACAATTCTGTGTGCGGTGCATGTGCTTTTCAGTGAGATTGGGTCAATTTTATTTTATCAATTTTATTTTATCACTTTGATGATTCCATAACCTCACAGTTATACACCAATTCTTATGCAAACATAATCAACCTTTCCCAATTGCTTTCAGAAAGTTTCCTTCAAAATGTAATCGTATGACCTGGGCCCCATTTCATGAAACTTATTATTGATAACAAGTCACAATAATTGTTATAAGCTACTGAAATCCTGGAATCTGGTTGGCTGAGAGCAAGTTTGTCATAGTAAAGGGGCAGGTGAAAAGTTTTATGAAACAGGGCCCAGAACTCAACTTTATCTTTAAGTATAGGAATATTTCTCACTTCAAACACAAAAATAGAGCAAAGAAGAAAAGAGGGAGAGACAGAAAAAAAAATGACAGATATTTTGAGGGTTTGTGACTGGTTTGAGGGATTAGCGTGATGTTTGCTGTAAGGTTTAGGAGAGAGGGATGATTGTTACTTGAGACTGGAATCACAAACACTCACTATACGAGATTGCAAAAGTACTTTGCACGTGGTTCAAATGCAAAAAGAGATATCTCAGTTCTTTTTTTTTTTACATTTCATATCATTATTCTTCATTGTCTTTTTCAGTCTCCCTCACCCCCTCTTAAAATTTCTCTCTCTCTCTGTGTCTCTATCCTGTTTTCTCTTTCATTTACATCTCCATCCCCCTCTCTTTCTCCTTCTCTCAATCTCTTTCTCTCTCTCTCTCTGTTTTCTCTTTCATTTACATCTCTATCCCCCTCTCTTTCTCTTTCTCTCTCTCTGTCTCTCTAGCCTGTTTTATCTTTCATTTACATCTCCATCTCCCTCTCTTTCTTCCTCTCAATCTCTCTCTCTCTCTTCTATCTCTCTCATTTCTCTCTTTCTTTCTCTAACTCTGTGTCTGTCTTACAGAACTAGGGCAAGAGTTGAAAACATGATGGCACCATTTTCTAATTTCAAGACAACCGGGAGGGAGGTAACAGTGCTTTCCTAGCTCCTACAAAAGTTTTTTTTCTTCATAAATTGATGTGAGCTACTATAAAAGTTAAATATATGTCTCAGAAATACAATTTTGTGAGACCTGCTTATTGTTAATTTTTCCATTTTACTGTTCATCTTGACACAAAGAAAATTGCATTTCATGATGAAAGACGTGCAATTAGTCTTAAGTAAAAAACAATGTAAGATGTAACATTCAAATTTGGGCTGTTTAAATCGTACCTGACATTGAAACAATGTACTTTCAAGATAATCAGGATATTGAATAAAATTGTGCAAATACATATTTGTCCTTGCACAACAGCCAACTTTGAACGAATTAAGTGCCATTCCACATAATTTCATGATGAACGAAGTGTGTGCCACTTCAACGGACACTTATGACCCCAATCCTTCTTCAAAATATTGTGCAGGAATTGCGAGGCCCTCGACTCAAAACTATATAGACAATCCAAATTCCTGCCTTAAATCTACTGCAATAACAACCACAACAACAAAAGCAGCAACCTTGCACTCTGATGAGTTCTATTAAAAGATGGCAGCACTCCAGGATGAAGTATTTCCAGCAAGCCTTTCACAATTACCTCTCAAAAGTTTGTCTCATGCTTTTCATCTATTTCCACTTCTTTTTTCAAGGCCCCCAATTTCCAAATATAAAAATATTTTGTCTAGTATCAAGAGGGCAATTCAATCCCTAAAGTAGTAAAGAGAATGAGGAAATTTATTTATCACTTTCTATATGAACGCTTTCTTTTAGATATTTCATTACTTTTGTCTTTCTTTTCAACTTACTTTTGATGAATTTCTTTCTAATTTGACCTATAAACAAAACAAAAGTCCAGTGGAAAAAAACCACTTTTCTACTCATGAAGCTCTTTTTTGGATTTAGTGATGTAAAAGTTTGTTTTTTTTCACAAGATTTCTAGAGTATTTTATTGTCCTTTTACCAAACTCTTTTTTCAGTTCACCATAGCTTGTTTGGGAGCTTTCCAGATCTACCCCCCCCCCCCCAATGTATTTCTTTCTGAAAGAAACACTCTTAAAAGTATAATATAACTGTCAAGCATGATGAAAGTATATGGTTCTTATCAGCTTCTTAATATCATGAGTTAAAATTTATCTTTGAACCCCTCTTGCCCTCATTTCTTGCTGCCTGGGGAGAAGATTTCTGAGTGTTTCTCAAGAACAGCCTGGTTGTCCGGCCGGCCAGGAAACCCGGATGGCCCTTAAGTGAGCCAGAGAAGGAAGCTAAATGTTGACTTTGGTTCTGCAGATTCCCACACTTCTAATACACGCAGATATGATGGGAACCCTCTTCAACTGCATCTTCATTTAGACACCAGTTCATATTTCACTCATTAAAGGGTCTGACTAAATAATCACTACAGAAAGAAAATGATGGTTCGTGCAAACACATTGGCAGATATTCACAAAAATTAGTCCACTGATGTATGGAGCGAAACTTGTAAAAATCTTCATCCCCTAAATTCCCATAATTATGTAACTATATGAACAAATCTTGTCAATGTGACATCGACATCTTATTTTCATTTCATTTATTCATTTTTGCTCCAAAAGAGTATAAAGAGCTTGACACTTCCAGTCGACTTGACATGTAATGAACCTAGAAAATTTCTTTCCTCTGAATTTTTTATGTCGATTTGTGATCCCATGTTAATTGTCTCTGAAGAATTTCAGCTTTGTTGCCCCCCAAACTAACTTTGGGAATTTTGCATAATTTGCATAAATCAAAAACTTCTCATTTGTAGACAATGTTAAATGACCCAAACAACTTACGCCCAATGTGCGCACTGCCCCCATTTGAAGTGGGAAATAAGACATTTCATTCACATACTTCCTAGAATAAATGCTTCTTCTTACATTGTTTATTTTGGGACATCTCCATTTGATTTCTACTAAGTTTTAGTTTGCGGCAGTTTATTTGTAAACAGGAAATCCAATGTGTTGTTCTATTTCTATTAATATCTACAATTCTAACAATTAATTATGTAAAGTTATTTTTAATAGATGTAAAGTAAATAATTGACATTCCTGTGGTCTAATATTATGCTCTGAAAACCTACTTGTAATGAAACACTCATCATTTTGTTTAATCTTACATTTTCAGATAATCATGACTGTTGTGGCAATAGTCATATGATGAACACAATACATTGTGATAAGCGTCACACATTATTCCACCACACAATTAATGTAGGGTCTGATTAATGTTAATACTCTGAGCATGAATCAAGCATGTGACTTATCTGTGAAGGATAGAATAAAACATTTATTGGTAACATGTAGAATTTCTAGAAGATTTTATTTCTTTGTTGTTTAAAAATAGATAAAAATATACAGCAGAAAGATTTTGTTAAAAAAGAAACAAAAATGTCATTCTTTTGCAAGTTCTTAACCATAAAATACTGATAAGGCTAGTAGTACTGGAAAGGGGGAAAACAGGGGAGCATTTCATCAAGCGTTTTGTCAGTGATTTTTGCTGACAAATTTGCTCTCAGCCAATCAGATGCAAGGATTTCAGTAGCTTATAACAATAGTCAGTAAAAATCTCTGACAAAATGCTTGATGAAACGCTCCCCTGTTCATCTAGCATACAAACCATGTTGTTATGCTGCTCCTTTGCCGAAAAAAGAAATGCATGCAATCGAAAAGTAGGCAATGTTCATGCTTTATTCAACATAATGAAAAATAACAAACACATTTGTATTATAATGCCTAATCATTCTAGGCACTTCTTTGGATATTGCCCCCATATACAAGACTATTAATTTAAATTTTAAAAATTAATCAAATTGAAAAAAAAAAGAGACAGACAGACTGACAGACAAAAATGACATACCCATACACACCAAACCAAAAACATATATATAACTCCATCAACTCTTCTGGACAGAGGTGAAAAAAAATAATACCTGTAGAAATAACTGTAATAGAAGTACAATAGATAATAGTATTCATAATTACAATGAAAAGTCAGAACATCAAAAGTTGCAGCCACTGCAGCATCAAAAGTTGCAGCCACTGCAGCATTAAAAGTTGCAGCCACTGCAGCATTAAGAGACAGAACGCAGAAAATTGAAATTATAGTAGCAGTGGCAGACTTAGTTCAAGCAATTGTTAAACCATGATATTACATTAAACAAAGACTAGAAGCTATCTATAAACTTCATAAAATCAGACACTATGGATATATATATATATGGACACTTAAGAGCTACATTCCCCCTATTTTAGAAAATGTATATATTGTTTTTGAAATCCACATCATGGGTAGATGTGGACTTACTGTGGAGAATGACAGTTGTAATGAAAGTTACTTACATCAGAAGTGTCCATCACATGGTCTTCATACATCTTCTCACAATTAAGCACAGATTCAGGCACTCATCTCATATCTATTGACTTTTACTTTATCAATCACTTCCTCAGATGGTCACTCTAACACTCTATATATTCTATGAAAGATATATAAACGTAAACTGAAATGTCGGCTTATAAACTTGAAAGACACACACAAAGAGCTTCATGTGAACTATCCCTTCTGTCACCGAAAAAGCACTATTTCATGAAACAATTTGTAAATGGAGGCTCAGAAAACTGTGTTGCACAAAGTTGAGAAGATGGGAGATCCAAACCTGTCGAAGAAAAGGACTGACAATATATATGCAAGCTCTGCCAGAGTAATACCATATCATACTCATCCATCTGCCTAAATAACCTTACACATTTTTCTCTATTAAACAAAAAAAAAGGGGGGGGGAGAGGGGGCTCTTCACTGTAGCAAGTTTGACAGGGTCATCTTATTTTCATCTCATTCAAACCAATCACCACTAAACCTGTTTTCATCTCTGTGACATCACAGATCATGTATTGTCTACATATTAGTTTCCTGGAAGATATATTACTGAATGTTCAGGCACTATTCACACTACACCTAATCTTCAACATTCAAACCATGTACGATACTCTTAACGCCTGATCACAGCTAAGGAGGGTTCACAGCCCCAAAAAACAACAGCCCTGAGATCAACACTATCGGGCTCGTGGGCATTCTGGAAAGTTGTCAGAAAGCCTACGAGAACGACATTTCGGTCTCATGGGTCTTTTGACAACTTTTACGAGGATTCACCAGACCAATATTGTCAAACTTGCGGGCTGCCGGTCTCATGGGCCGTCAGTCTACTGGGGTGTCCCAGCTATTAAAGATGCTTCTCATTTATGATTGTGCACAATGAGACAACACCTTTTCTCTCTTTTTGCTGGAACATCCCTGCAAAAGTTTGCATTAAACAGGTACCAGTATAATCATAAGCGGAGAAACAGAAGGGCATAAACTTTACGTGATATCATCCGAGCCGGTACTGCTGTGGATCTAAATAAATGATATAACAATCATTAAATCAAACTGCCAAACAGAAATATTCCTGCGATACTTTACAGGAATACGGTAAACAAATATTGTAAACCTCTCACTATAATGTTTTTGTCACTACTTTGTCAGATATTTGTTGCTGCTCTTCTTGTCGCTGTTGTTGTTGTTCAAACCATGCTTGCTATACTTTATCCTGTTTACTTCTGTATATTGTATTCTACTTTTCTTTGAGAAAGAAACAATTTCTTCTGTTAAAAGAAAATGTGAACCTTGCTATCTGTGCAATGTAGGCATTGGACACAAGCCAATCATACATCCTCCATTCTTTGAAGCTCAACTTCTCTGCTATTTTCACAATTTCTGATCTTTCAGACAAATCTTTGATTTCATTTGGCAGCATGACATAGAAGTTTTAAGGACATGTGTGCAGTACTTACTTAAGCTGAGAGGGGGAAAGGCACAGTGATCGTAATGCACTTATCAATTGTAAGACGCACCCCTCGACCCCGGGAATGGTGCGTCACTTGTCAGATGTGAGTCGGATTTTCCTATACCATGACGCACCTGTGTGTCTCGACTATGACGGACCTTTTCTTACAATGACTGTGCCTGGACGAAAAAATATGACGCACCAGTTCTAGACTTTGACTTACCATTGTGACGCACCCCGTCATGGTAAAGCTCCGCGCGCACGTGGCACGCTATGCATCGGCGCGGCGCTAGTATAGTATTGCATGCATTGTTGATATCGACATGCATGCATGAACGCTAGCTGAAGACACAAACACACGTTATCATCCTGCACGCTATTGAGGCCGAGCTCGAGATAAGATTATCGGCGATGACATATGAAAATGTGCAGAAGTCACACAGTGCAATCGCTGACATTCTTGTGACGTCAACACATGAATATTCATGTCTCAATCCAGCCTAGCACAAATGCTACCGATCGCGATCATCGCGGCAAGAACCGAACCAGCCAACGCAGTGCTGGAACGAACGGGGTAAAAATAAACAAAGTAACGAAAAATACCTTATTTCTTCCCTTTTTTGAGAACCCAGACAGAAGACAGCATGAGAGAGGATTTGAGATCAATTATTATTATTTGGGGGTTTCCATTTTATTTGATGTCATCAAACTCGATTTTGGGCGCCCGGTGCGAAAGTATAGATTCCATGTCAATATATTTTTTTTTATATTCAAGGAGTTTGCATGTTTGAAAGCCCGGTACGCGGTGAGTATTGCGCGGACAGACCCGTTTGTAAACATAGCGAGGCATTATGACGCACCCATGTAAAATGACCGACTATGACGCACCCCATTCTCCATGCTGTGACTGACCAAATGCTTCCATGACCATACCCTGCGTCATTCATTTGTTGGTAAATTACCCAACCATGACGCACCTTTCCCGGGGGTCGAGGGGTGCGTCTTACAATTGATAGGTGCATAAATGTCATATTTATATGAAAATATACCTTTTCAACAAAAAAATCTCCAATAGACACTGCACTTAACTAACAGTATCAATTCCAGTATTTTCAAATTTTTGTACAATAAAATAAAGGGGATTTTAGTGAAGAGGAAACTACATCTGTGGCAACACCTCATAAGCTGTATTTCCCACAGTACTTTTATAAAAACTTGATGCATTATTAAAAACTTGATGCATTATTAAAAACTTGATATACTCTTAAAATGTACACGTATCTTATAATTCAATTACATCTATAATATACACTCATCTTATAATCAAAGTGTATATTTATATAAGAGCATATTTATGATATAATATACACTTAACTTTTAATTGATGTAGACACTTATAGTATCATCTAAATAGATTTATAAACTGGACCTTCCTCCTGTCAATATGAATGTATGGGACTAAAACGAAGCATGAGATTATGTGTGTAAAAACTTAAATTGGTGTCTGATCAAAATCATTCATCATCTTCTGAACTCATTCAATTTCTTTCATTCAAAATAAAAAAGATGGCTTATCGCTGCGATACTACAACCTCTAAATTCATTCTTACAAACACAAAATGCAGACATCTTCAAATTATTCATTTTCCTTGAACTTTTCTGCTTGGCCATTTGCCACCTAGACCATGCATGATGTCATAAACACCCAAAGACAACATCCTATCCACATCGGTTTGAAACACTTTCACACTCTTTCTGATAAAACACAAAGGCTGTCTCCATCATAATCCATTAGAATAAAAACTCCTATTGCATCATACCGCAGTGGTTCAACCAACCCACAAAGACCCACTGCAAAAATAGAAACTGTCGCAACATGTAACCAATGCATATCATCGGTTAAGAGCCAGAAAGGCATTAACTCATATACTTGTACACAATGTTAATATCATTCTGGCTCTCAAAAAACAAAAATTATCAAATGACAGCCATTTTTGTGGCAAAAAATCTCCTCAACTTTGCAAATTCTTTGTTGTGATTTAATTTTTTCGCGGCATGAAACTGGCAGATCTCGACCACTCAAAAATTCTTGACAGTTTCCTGTAGACATGCATTTAACATGCAATAGTTTCTGGTTTTGTATCTCATCAGTTTCACATTCACTATTCTCAGCTGCATAATGTTTTGGGTTTTCTAATGTATGCCTTGTCAGCATTGTGACATATCAAACAGATAATGTCATACTTACATTTTCACACAAGCTATTCCTGATTTGAAATCTAAGCTCATTATCAAAATATATAAACAAAAAAGTTGCCATTCATGTAGCATGGAATAGAGGCAGAACTGATTTAAAAGAAACAGTCGGACTTGTTTTGATCCAGCAATTGGCCCGAAGCTTTGCCTGTAGTCCCAGTTAGAAAGATTGGCGTTAGCGTCACCGTCTAATGGGCAGTATTCAACAAGAAGCCCCAGGATAATCGCATCTGTTAACGGTGCAGACGTTACGCTGACAGCACCGCTTCCCCGCTCTCGCCCGTCATCATTTTTCCCTCCTATGATGTCATCAGTGACACGGTTTGTCTCCACTGTTCATATTGTTTGTAAAATAACCCTTGCTCTCGTATTTCATAACTTTTACGTCGTCGCAGGCAGAAGAAATGCGAAAACAGACATGACAAACTAAAAAGTATTACTTCATATTCTTGAGTGAAGGTAAAAAGGGCAATTTAATGCAATTAAAAGATATGTCATCAGCTTACAACTCAGTACCATCTAAACGGTAAATGGTGTAAATTAATTTCTTACACACCCATTCCTCGTCATTTTCATCTCTATCTCATCCTAATTGATGTAATTAACCCAATCACTACTGAATTAACTCACTCCTATAGGTTTAAAACAGGAGCCACCCGGTTCCCCATAGGCAATGGGTTAATAATTAGCCTGGTGTACTTCTGAATTCTCTCATTCATATAGGTTTTACACAGGAATTACCTGGGCCCTGTTTCATAAAACTTGTTATCAATAACAACTGCCCGATATCTATCACATATTTTCTCACAGCCAATCAAATGCAAGGATTTCAGTAGCTTATAACAGTTATTGTGACTTGTTATTACTAACAAGTTTTATGAAAGGAACCTGGTTCAAATCCCTACCACAGCACAAACATCCTATGTGGCAAGGGCATTAATCTACATTTGCCACTCTCCACCCAGGTGAGGTAAATGGGTACCCGATAGGCGTAGATTCCTTGAATACTTTAACGCCTTATCATTGAGACTTGGACAAAGCCAGAGAAACAATACAATACTGTGTATTAAGTGCAATGGAGTTCATTTGTATAAGAAGAGCGGTGATATAAAAATGCATCTATACAATTATCGATTATCTGGACATTCTTATCACTTTCCAAACGATTTAACAAATGTGTACTACTGATGTACACATCGATGTTTGCAAACATGGATTCATTTATTCTCGAGTACATCTGATGGACGTTCCCGGTAAAAAGTCTAACTTGATATTCCAAATCAACATGGACTAAAATCTATTCGCTTTCTAAATGTCAATGAACTGTCCCACAATCAGATAAAAATGTGAATACTGTACTGCAAAGCCTGGAGCTACACAGCCCACTGTAGCCATCCTTGACAGTGGTTACCAGGCACTGAGCAACCCAACAAAATTATTTCATCTTCACTAGTAAGGGATAGGTGACTAAGAAATAAGTTGGGCGCAGTCAATACTTTTAATAGCATAGAGTGCACCCGTGCCAAATTTGGCAGTGATTGTGATGTAACCGTATACCTTGTGTCAAAAAAGGCGACAAGTTCCATGGGCATTTTCACCAGTGATTTTTCCTTTTCTTTCATGAGCCTTCGTCAACCCTCCTCTTCTGCGGCTTCATCTTTTCATCTCCCCACCTCTCTCTCTCTCTACCTCTGTCTCTCTGTCGTTCTCTCCCTTCTCTCCCTTGTCTCCCCCATCCCTTCCCCTTTCTGTTCTTCCCTTCTCTCTGTCCGTCTGTCTGTCTCTCTCTCTGTCTCTCTCTGTCTCTCTCTCTCTTCTTCCCTTTCTCTGTTTGTCTGTCTCTCTGTTTGTCTGTCTGTCTGTCTGTCTCTTTTCCCTTTCCATCTTCCCAATCCTTCTCTCTTTCATTTCCATTCCTCCCATTTTTCTCTTACCCTCTCATGTTACCTCTGTCACAATCCCTTCATCTAATATGTTCCATTATATGCTTTCACTTTCCATTGTTTTCATTACACTAGGGCTCTCAAATATGATGGCCATTTTCCCTATCCATGACAAACAACCTCTCATCATCATTGCATCATTTTCATCATCACTATTGCCATCATCATTACCATGGACAAAATCTTCATAATCACCATTACTATCATCATTAGCACCTTCACTGTTATCATCATCACCATCATCACTGTCATCTTTTACACCAGCAACACCACCATCATTACAATCCTTATTATCATCATTATCATCAACATCACAATCATTATCATCATTACTGTTATAATCACAATAAGCATCATCATCACTGTCCTCATCATCTGCCATTATCTCATCACCTTTCCTATAATTGTCATTACCATTATCTTCTTTCTTATTATCCATAAGCATCATTACTGTAATCACCAACATCATCACTTCCATAATCTCCATTATCATCATCATCATCATCATCATCATCATCACCATCACCATCATCACCATCACCATCATCATCATCATCATCATCCTCATCCTCGTTCTCTGCATGATCAAAATTAGTCACGAGTGTAGCTCTAAATTTCCAGTTTCCTCCTTCCCTCTATACACCGTTCCATTTCTCATCATCTCTTCTCCATCTCTCCCTCTCCAAATTGAATCAATCCAGGCCCATGTCTCAGGCAGGGATAGAGAAAAAAATGTGTTTAAATTTGATAAGGGGGCTGAGAAGCTGGGGTAGCGGCGAGCGACACGTCGGTCATATGCATAATTTAAAAATGCGTTGGCTCGGGGGCACAGCAATTGAGTAAGAGGAATTACGCACAGCCAAACACAGCCGGCTTACTCCCTGTCTTCTGGCGAAAAAACTGTTACACTTTCTGCTTGTTTGCCAAATTGGCAACAAGGTTCATTCTGTCGAGTTCAGCGCTTAGACTCTCGAGTGCAGCACAACACTCTGCGGTTTAGGTCTGCCGAGGACTGTCAAATTATTTGCTTCAGTGTAGAGAACATGAATGAAAGAGACCCATAGAAAAAGTAATGATACAATGAAAGTCAAAGTGAATGAATGGAAGAAAATCAATTAAAAAAACAATACAATGAAAGGAAAAGTGAAACTTCAATACACACTCTTACAAATTAATGTTATACTTCACTGCAATGAAATTACAACTACTCATTAAAAAAAAAATAAACAATACAATGAAAGGCAAAGTGAAACCTCAATACTTAAAGTTGAAGCATTAATGTTATACTCCCATTGTAATGACATTTTGCCCACAATGCTGTCAAAACAGATTTGATAAGCAAGATTAAGAATTCTAATTCTGGTTGTAATTAAAAGACAGCAAATAAAAGGGGAACTCTGGCAACCTTTTCAATACAGAGAGGTGGCAGAATCTAGTGCAAGAGCATACAGAGAGAGAAGAGAGAGAGAGAGAGAAAGAGAGAGAGAGAGAGAGAGAGAGAGAGAGAGAGAAAGAGAGTTAGAGAGAGAAAGGGAGGAGAGAGGAAAATGAAAGAGAAAGATAATCATAGAGAGAGAGAGAGAGAGGGAGAGGGGGAGATAGAAGCCAGCAAACGAGGGAGGAAAGAGAGATGGAGATAGAGAGCAAAGAGAGAGTGTTTTTATCAATCTGACATAGAGCAAATTTTGCTTTGTGCGGAGATAAACACCATTCTAATGCCTTTATGAATTCCATCCATAAATAAATACAGACGATCGAAGCGTTTGTACCTCCCTCCCTCCCTCCCGTCCTAGCTATTAGCATCTCCGACTTTCCCTGCCTCTTCGCCACCCCTCCTTGCACAAATAAATGCCGTTGATTGAATGAAAACGGAGGTTTGGCTGCTGCTTGCTCTGCGTAAACACCACTCTGCCCCGATAAGGCTCTGCCTCATTAGTGAATTCTATAAATCCATATTTCACCGTCAATGTTTACTCTTCAGAGGGGATCTGGGCGGTGTTAGGCAAAAGAAAAGGCAATTTGGGGGACTGTAACACAATTATGCCACTGTGTTCGCTTCATCACATATAAATGCCCGTCTGCATTAACGGTCTTGTTTCGGGTTTCCATGGCAACCAAATCCGAGTTGAATCTACATGAAAACCTACATAGAAATCTTAATTTCATTCACATAAGATGCACATTAATATTGTGTCTGTACTCTGCATCGTATGGAAGTTATAAGCCTGACATAGCAACGGTAATATGTTTATTGGCAATGGGCGGAAGGGTTATGATAGTTAAAAGAGTTACGATCAAGGCAAAAAAATAGAATGATTCTCAATTTCTCATCCAATTTTTTGTTTTAAAGTTTGTTTAAAGGTAGACGGGAAGTGGGGGGGGGGGGAGTTTCCATGTTATTTGATATTCTATATTTTTCTGCACATCAAAATGTGTATCTGGCCCATTTAAACACAATTTTTAAACACCTGTTTGATTTTGCTTCCCTTTTTTTGCAGTTGAAGTTGAACCCAACCTCTATGCCAACACTGCTAGTGTTTCCTACCCCCCCCCCCCCCCCCCCCCCTCTAACTTCACAACAACCAACATTTGACTCTTTCTTTTTTGGTATCTCTCCTGGCTTTTAGAAATGACTTTCCTTCCCCCCCCCAAAAAAAAAAAAAAAAAAAAAAAATTAAAAGAAAGTTCAATTTCACATATCAAGTATTTTTATCAAAGTATTAAAATAGTATTTTTTCATACCTTTGGCTTTTACCCAAAGCGTACCTCACTTCTTATGTTTCCGTGTGTAAAAAAAGATAAATTCAAATATTACTCGGTTAACCAGCATTTTTTATGACTAAAAGTCCATTAATTTGTAAATTATTCTTGACAAATTTCAAAAGAGAGTCTCCCCGCTTAGGTGAAAATAGAACGACCTTTCACCAGGAAACATGTCATGCATAATAAATCATTTCACTCTAACGAAGAAGTGGTCTGCACTCATAAAGCCCAGACAACCATGAACGGTTTCCTTTCTAATAATTTTTACCATTTCTTCGTCTTTCTCTCTCCCTCCTCATCACACCAGATTAAAAACCGAGGAAACCATTGTCTCTACCCCATATGGCCTGACGCCTGGAGAAGATAATTTGGACACGAAAAAAAAATGTCAACATCTTTTTGACAGACAGTTTAACTATAGAAGTGGCATCGAAGTGTAATTTTAAGATTAGACTGACAGAGGTTAAACAGGTTCATCTGAACAGTTCTTTTTTTTAATAATATCATTGGTTAGAATTGCACCATAAGCATGTACATATGAAGTACATACAGAATATGATTATTAACATCAAAAGATGAAAGAAACAACAACAAAAAGAACAAGAAGACAGATAGGAAAAAGAGAAAATGAGAAACATGAAAAGGGAAGGGGAGAGAGGGAAGGGGAGAGGGGGGAGAAACTATTCTTCATATTTGTAGTATTGTTATTTTCTTCTTTTTTTATTGTTTATAAATATAACTCCATGATTCTTATCTCTAAGTATGCACTTCACATTAACAACTTCCAAGTACATCGTTACTGAAGTTACAAAATGAGAAATGATTGGGGTTAGCTTTCTCTTTCATAAGAAAAAATACATATATATATATATATATATATATATCCATATTAACATTTCTTTGTCATAATGATAGCATCAAAACTAGACATGGAGTTTTGAGCAGGCCTGCAATCTGAATTAAAATACGAATCACTTGCAAGGGAGTGTGGGATGGGGGTAACCCAACAAGGCTACAATGTTTCGGCAAAATTTCCTCCAAGCTTTATTTTTTTCAGAGGTACAGGGTTAGGAGATTAATGTTGTGAATTAGTTTTATTTGAAGTTTTATTGCTCCCGGCTCTAATGTAGTTCCTCAAAAATGTAGGGTTAGGTTTAGGACTGTAACTGGGTCTTAGGTATTAAAGGATTAGGGTTAGGGATGGTTGAAGCAGGGAACATTTCCCTGGTTGAAGTTTAGAATGCACCGTGTGGACAGGGCACGTGTTGTACAACCTATTAGAACCTGTTTCCACCACTGATGAGTCTAACCCATCTTGCTTGCTGTACCTCCGATCCGAGTACAAATGTGATCTTGGTTTTTGAGGGGAGAGGGAAACTATTTTACAACTTCCTCTAGCATAAATCTTGTGTCCATTCTCCATTACATTACTTCCTATCTCTGGTCTTTCCACAAACCAAGAGGTGACTAAACCCTGAGCCTCTCGCATTATGACCTTGTTCATATGGCAGGTCGAGATTAAAACAAGATTTTATCAAGATGATTGGAATTAATGAAAATATTCATATACATTTATGTTTTATTTTCCACTCAAATCCAAATGCTTTTAGTTTACCTTCAATATTGAAAAAACATATTGAAAGACATGCATGTCTACAATTTACTTCTTTAAAATTCAGTATGCTATTTTCTTGCTAAAAATCTCTCTTTGGACTTTGGATAAAATCAACAAAGTAGTGGTCTCCTAGCGACCAGCTGATAACCAACAAAATAGTTATCCTGTAATTCCTAGCCAATCAACATATTCACAACTTATTCTCACTAAGATTTTTGTCTTTGGACTCTGACAAAATCAAGAAAATAACTGTCTCCTAGCTTTGTTATAAGAGAGCTTCTCACTGATGACCTACATTTTGTAGTGTCTCTCTATTCTAATTTCTAATATGCTCCATCATTTCTAGCAGATCAATATATTTACACCATATTTTGTCATTTTAGAGTCAAAAGGCCATTAACTCTATTTCAAAGTATATTGGAATTAACGCCCTTCTATCTCTCAACAGACAGTCTTTTTGGGCTCTAATAAAATCAAGAAAATAATTGTCTCCTAGCAATTTTATAAGAGCACTTCTTAGAGGTAACATGCTTGGTTTGTAGCTTCATGGTTAGAGCAGGGAGATGGGTAAGAGTCTCTCTTTCTGTCCAAATCTCAATTGTTCCATTCTCCAGCCGATCAACATATTCACACTAATGTCATGCCCTCTCCCTGCGGCCTTCGCACCATCAGCAGGGCTGCGTGGCCAGCGTGCCCCCAGGCCCTATTACTCACCTCTCTGTTGCGCCTAATTAGTTGCTCCCGCCCGTCACCCTCTCGCGCAGGCTGGCACAGGAGCTACCAGATTTGACGGGGAAATTATGGCATGATTCTGTCATTTTGGCAAAGAACTAATTTGTCTTCTTTCACAGTCTCCTGTCACTAAATTTAAAGGAATATATCTTTAATTTGAGGAGAAATTCAGTTTCAAAATGATTTACATTTATGCTTCCCTAACATATATAAAGTTAAAACTCACAATTCAGTTTAGTATAATGATCTAGTAATAATGAACAATTTTGGCAAAGAGCTGATTTTTCTTCGTTTCCAGTCATTAATTTCAAAGGTAAAATATAACTAAACCTGAGGGGAATATACTTCACTATCAAAATATTTCATTGAATGAACTGTATAGAAGCATTTTCACTTATCTTCTATTACTTTCCACCTTACAATACATGGAGAATTACTTTAATGTATGTTTTAATACCTTATTAGAATACAAGAATTTGTATGTATCCTTTATTACTTTAATTCTTAAAAGCAATTGTTTAACCAATTACTTAAAATATAATGTCATATACATGTATTAGTCCTTAAAGTATAGACTATACTCCTCCCAAAAATATATTTAAGAAAAAGGAGGAAAGAAAGTTGGAGAATAAAATAGGAAGCTCATATGACTTGCAATCTGCACCAAAATAAAACTTAATTTCAAGCAGGAAATGTCAGGTTGGAGTACAAAAGAGATTCTGCGACTCACTGCAGGAAATACCACGGGTTATACACACAAGAGAAAAAACAGATTGAATCTGAAAGCATCAAGCCTAGGCCATGATGAGACATTTTAATCAGACAGAGACATCGGTGTTTATCATGGTCCAAGAGTTCATCCAACATAAGAACATTTTCAAGGGATCATGAAACAGTTAAATTTAATACCCGGGTTCCCGCCATTTGAAAACAAAATTCCCTGATTTTCCCTGATTTTTCCCTGGAGGAGTTTTGTCATTCTAGGCTCCCTATTTCAACCAATTTTCAGTTTGAAACTTCTCCACCCTGTGGATATGCTATTCGTACACAAGACAAATTCTAAAAGACTGATTACTCTCTTTTTAGGCCAATGAAATTCCCTGATTTTTTCCTTGAATTTTGTGATTTTTCTCAAATTCTCTGACTCCCAGAATACACAGCATAAGTAAATGCAATTCAGTGAAATTTATAGATTCATCTGATGTTAGGACAAATCTGTGTTTCCCTCAAGATACTCCTTTCAATTATCATTATGGGAATTTCATGCATATGTCTTCAAACTTTGTATTTTAACCAAAAGTTGACACTTTCATGGAATTACTTTAGCTGAAATCTATTCTGTCAAAGAATTTTTTATCAAAGGTACCAGCTTTGCCTTTGACAAAAGTGTGGGGAAAAAGAAGATGTTTATTGAGTGCCTACTAAATGTTCAAAATAAAGAATTAAAAAGTGATTTCTTGAAAATGAAGGAATTCCAAATGTATCTTTTGGGATTGTGTTAGCCTCTTTACTTTGGGGTATAAAACCACAACAGAAATGTAATTATTATCTTTACTTCTTTGACAATAACTAACAGGTTTTTATCACATTTAATATTAATTATATTCACACACCACACTACACTACAAAAAAAGAAGCTTATAATGAACTTGGAGCAAGCTTGAGGCGCTTTTCAGAAAATAAACTTGCAGCAAGTTCAAACAAGCTCGGAAAATAATGGTAACCTTGCAACAAGCTTGTAGCAAGATGGCTGGCAATTAATCAAAACGGCAAGCTGCATTAATTAAAAATGGCAAGCTTGGGCAAACTCTATCAGCAGCACTAGCCATAACAGACAAAATCTGGTACTAATCCTGTGTGTTATCACAGCTCAAATATTTCATGTATTTATTGACTTATCATAAAAACCCAATCATGAAAGTGGTAAATTGATACAGACTCCATCTGATAGTTTCACACCAACTACACACAATTTACACAAACGCTCCCTTTCCTTTTTTTTTTGTTTCCTCTGCTAACAGCTGCAATTGATTGATGGCTTTCTATCTGGTTGTTAAGTTCACATCTCATTCAACTTGTCAAATTTTGATTGATTTCTCATATTCATAAGATATGAAGATTGTTAGTGAATAAACTATGATGACATTAAACATGTCCCCCCCCCCAAAAAAAAAAGAAGGAAATTGAAGCTTTAATACGGAAATGAATTTTTGATTGTAGGACACATGCGTCGACTACAACTGCTCTGCATGCGGTCAATCCCATACACTAACCGAACTCTCAACTTCAACCCCAGACCATACCTAACTCTAACCCTAAACCTAAATCTAACCTAAAACCCAATTGCAAAAACTAGGCCAAACTTTATATCTTCGATAAAATAAAGACCTGGGCCCCAACTTATAAAGAGTTGCGATTGATTCAAATCGATCGCAAGTCCTCCCATCAATCACATATTCCAATCTCCTATCTCTTAAGCACAGAGTTGCGATTGATACCAATTGCAATTGCAACTCTTTATAAGACGGGCACGGAGCAGTTGTCAACAAATCTTATGTTGGAGTACTGAATTCTTACATGAATGGCAATTATTGTCTATTAATGTTCTCTACTTCTCATAACACATAGAAAAGGAAATGAGTACTCGTCTACAGCTTTTCTCTTGGGTAGAACAATGAAGTTTCAAGAGCTGTAAATCGTGAAAATCGTTAGAATGAAATTATTTTCAAAAAAAGGAAATTGCTCAATTTTAATCTTTCCCACGTACCAAGCATACTTCCACTAAATTTGGTAAAAATTATTGAAATCATTTCCTTCAAAGCTGATCTAAGAAAGCAAGTTGCTCTGAAAGAAAGGGGAATATCACAGTATGCGACACTTTATACAGAAAATTTGATGAATTATCATAGTTTTGCTATGAAACTTTCTTTGTGTTTTTCCTTTGAAATGGGGGGGGGGGGGGGGGGGGGGGGGTGGTCATCCTGTAACCCGAAGCAGAAATTTAGCGATGATTAGCAAACAGTTATAATACTGTTGAAGTTCTTCTACACACAAGTCTTTTGTATTGCATTTTACAGTTAATTACAATATAGTCAGCATTAAAGCACTTAAATGTAATCATATTAAGGATGAATGCAGCAAGAAAGGTGAAAAATGAATCATAATAAAAAACAAGGTCCTCTTTTAAGAAACCATCGGACTCGTACGGAGGGTGAATATAAAAATAGATTCCTATTAAACTCAAGCTCGATCATTGGCAATCAGCTCCACTCAAACCACAGAAGGTTAACAAATAAGAAGAAAGAAAGTAACAAGTTAATATAGAGAAAGATGAATGACGAAGGAAAAAGTGCAAGGGTAGTATTAAGTAAATGTTATTGCACTGTGCCACGCTTGGCGATAAAACATCCTCAGAAATAGGCAGGGAAATATGAATACAGTCCACAAAGCCCGCGCTCCACAGAAAACTAATTTTCTTGCTACAGTCGCGGCTTCTGAAATTAAGTTTCGCCTGACGTCAAATACCTCGTGCAAAAAAGGCCAGTCATTTCATAATTTGAGACCCCCTTTTTTTTCTCCTGTTGGTCGGGCATCTAGAAATCATGTTTTAATGTATGCTAGCCGACTGCCATGAGCTCATTTGTTGAATAGTTGTTTTTACGTGCCAGGTATCAAACCTTGTTACTTCCCCTGATGAGAATTTACCCTCCGTACATGTGGTGATGGATGCAAGGCTATAGGTCACCGAAAACCCCATCCTCCCTAAAAAATTATATACATTGTACATAATTTTTTTGTAAATCGGATTAGGGATAAGAAAGGAATGAATTTCAGACCTTAGATTATCAAAAGCATGGACTTTTTAAAAAAAAATTGTTGATGCAGGAATGATTTCATTTGACAGTGAATTATGTCAGTGATGACATATTTCAAGCACAAGAATGTCACAATATTTTACTTGTAGAAAAAGGAAGATTCATGAAATTTGTGGGCGATAAAACACGACAGTTATTATAATGTTATATATTATAAGGTTGTAAATTTGAGTAGAATTCTTTGCAAATGCCAGATATCATAACATTCTTGTTCTTTAGGTTTTCTCACACTTTCACTAATTATTTGTTAACTATTTTCCTTCACCAAAATCATGGAGCTTGGTAAACATGAACCTGAAGATAAATTAAACTTTGAACTCGATGAATGAGATGTTGGAGCATATGAACAGGTAGCGTACAGAGGGAGTGAGAGAAAGAGGATAAATAGAAAGAGGGAGAGAGTGAGTGAGAAGAAATTGTTGAGAGAGAAACAGAGAATGAGAGAAGAGAAATAAAGATAAAGATAAAGGGAGACAGAGAGAAAGATTGGGAGGGATAGACAGACATATGGAGAGAGAGGATTTAAAAAGACAGGGAGAGAGAGAGAGAGGGAGAGAAAGGGACAGAGAAAGGGAGAGAAAGGGACAGAGAAAGAAAGAGACAGGGACAGAGAAAGAAAGAGAGAGAGAGAGAGAAAGAAAGAGAGAGGGAGAGAGAGAGATGTCCTAAGAACTGGAGTGAGGAAGAAACCACCAAACAAACATCCCAAGTCTCTTTCAAGGGTCCCTTTCCCCGCACATTCTTGACTCGAAGACAAAAGGACGTAAAAACTTGACGCAAGCAAATAAAGATGAAAGCGATACCTCTCTAAACATCAGCCAGCCACTACTCAATATGAATACCAAGGGCCGGCACGATCAACATGCAGAAAAATTAAACGACATGGTAGAAAATATATTTCATACAAACTCCCCTCTATTTTTTTGTTTCTCCTTCACTTCAGACTCGAAGAACATCCAAATAATGAATTATTGAACACCAGGAAAGGTATCCCTTGTTTCAAGAAGAAAAAGTATCGGTTTTCAAATGTTCCCATCGAATTACAACTCAGAACTTGTGTGACTTTACAAGTCAACACTCTCACATTTCAACACAGTACATGTATGTGTAGGTCTTAACATACAAACAAATCCCAATTACAGATACACAGCTGATTGTCATCAAATTATGGACTTTTTGGAAATATAGCATCTCTTCTTTACAGGTACAAGAAAAGCTGGTATTATATATTTTGTTCCTCTGAGGAGTAGATTTGAATAAATTTTCACCTGCATGAAACTTTCGCGAATTTCGCGAGTGGTAGAGATTCGCGAAATAATCGTATCACAATTGAAACAACATAACATTATTACGATTCGCGATAGGTTCTTGCTGTGAAATTGGCTGTCATTAACAATTTGCGAATGTTTTATGTTGTGAAATTTTCTGGTTTTACAACTACATTTGACAGTTATGCAAGACAATTTGCCATATTTTATCACTACTACTGCTCTCGATCCTGGTACGATAGTACTTATCTTCAAAAGATCAAAATTAAGAATAACCATGAAAAAAGAGATATATCAATTGTATTATTTTTCTATCATTACAGTCTATATATGAGAAAAATACCAAATTTGTTTTTGATAACAGTCAAATTGACTGATTGCCATTATAATATGAACCAGCAACAACAACCTCCATTTGGCATGCTACAATTTATTTACAGACTCTTGATTACAAAGAAAGAAATTCAAATATAAAGCTTGATGTTTCTGTCATCATTTAAAACATGTTTAACTCTATTATATAGCTTTGTACCAAAATATGTAGGGCCTACTCCCTGATTTCTTTCCCACAGGAGTTTGCGAAAAACCAAAAATCATTAAGAAAATGTCTTGAACACAAGAACTGTGCTTCTTCTCCTCCAACACAACCAATGAATTTGATAGACACGTCGGGATCGCGTCAAACAGGCTCTATTTGATTTGTAAACGGCAATTGCTCAAATAGAGCTATCAGTTCTCTTGCATTACGGCCGTCAGCTGAGCTATGATGGTGGGGAAGAAATCAAAGATTAAAACAAAAGGAAAGGAATGGGTGTGCTATTGATTCACCCGACGTCTGAAGGAGTGAGATGATGCTGGAGCAAGATCGGGGGTGAAGAGAACTTGGTTTGTTAAACAACCAGATACCAAAGACTGGTAGCAAATGACGAACAAACATCCAGCGCCCCAAGACATCGTCTGTTTCAACTCCTCATGTATTTGTTTTCAAACATTAGCAACGATACACTCAATTAGCAGTAGCCTAATATTAGCTTGGCGTTATTGACAGGGTTTCAGGACTCTTCTGACTTGACATGTGACCATTTTCTTGGCCAGCTCCACTCATCTTCTAATCTCTATCCATTCTGGTGAATATATCATATTTTGAAAAGACTTTTACAGCAACATTTTAAGTATAAGGCCTACACTTTCTGTGGAAATACTGATTCTGCACCACTTTTAAATAGAGGAAGTGGTGCTGATCCTCATTAAAAGAACTCCTGATAAACGTCCAGGTGCTCTGGTACTGTATAAGCTCCGGCTTCATTTGTCAAACCTACCACAGCGTATGCATGTATGAGGAATCACTCGAAGCCAAAATAAGAATATGGTGTAGTTTGCATGATTTTACGCATGGATTTTCAGAGTCCCAGAGAAGGAAAGTGATCCAGGGTTCATAGTTTGAAGGCCAAAAAATAGGATAGGAATGAATCCATTGGCAACTATGGGTTAGGGCTGCAAAAGGGTTTTAGATTTGGTTTACTGTTAAGGTGAACATGATTTATAGTCCAGAGGGTTGACATTCAAAATTTCATTTGGTTAGTGTAGAACATTGACTACATCAAGCATTTTTTTTTTGTATAATTTTTTTATTGCAATTGTCAACAAAGTATGCATCCGTCCTTCCACCTATGATAATACTAGGTTTGTATTATTGCAATCAATGCATATCATCACAGCTCTAGGTTTTATTCAATACTTATTTATTTTCTTTACTTTTCTCTTTCTCTCTCTCTCTCACTCTCTTTGCACAATTATTACAATTTATCCTTTTGCAAATTGCAATCAATGCTTATCATCACAGCTCTAGGTCTTATGTTTTTATTCTAGTTTCTTTGTTGTTCTCTATTTGTCTCTTTATATAGTACAACAATGTAGTTTTTATCAATAAGTAAAGGTCCTCCCCACTCCTTCCCTCTCTCTCTCTCTCTCTCTCTCTCTTATTGTTCCTATCTAATGTAAACATAGATAGGGCAGGGAGGTGAAGGTAGCATGCTTTAAAGTACTTTGATAAATTAATCCCTTTGTAAACGATGTCTTTATAACACACTCTCTCTCTCATTTTTCTTATCTAAAGTAAGCATAGTCAGGGCATTGAGGTGAGGACACCATGCTTGAAGTACTTAGATAAATGAAGTCCTTTGTAAACTTTGTCTTTATGAAGAGCATTTCTTCTAGTAATAGGTTCACTGGAGCAAAAGGTGACTGGTATCGAATCACCCTGGTATAATAACACATTCTTCTCTCTCTTCCCCTCTCTTTCTCTCTCTCTCTCTAGTCAAGTTCACACGGAGGAAGCTAAACTTTAAGTTTTGATTGTAGTTTCAAAACTTTAATTCATCTTGTAGTTTCAGACCATTATGAATGGACTTTCAGTTTACTTGTAGTTCCAAAATCACAAGCAAGCTTGTAGTTAACGCCGAAACTGGGGGGGGGGGGGGGGGGTTCTCCCTTGTATGTGTAGTTATGGACCGTGTAGACAGAATAAACTTAAGTTTAGGAAACTCGTTGTTAACAAGGATCTCTCTGTTCATGTTAAAATATGATCGCAAAGACTTGCAGTTTCAGAACAACGAGTGGCGTTGTTTTGTCCTTGTTTCACTAACTTAAAGTTTTGAAACCACAAGTCCAGTATGAACGTAGCTTCTGTCTTTCTCTCAAATAACCCTGGTATAATAACACATTCTTCTTTCTCTCTCCCTCTCACTGACTCTCTCTTGTTATCTTTCTCTCTATCTCTCTCTCTCTCTCTCTCTCTCTCTCTCCATTGTACTTCTGTTCTCCGTGCTCAATTAGTTTTTGATTGGCTGATATGCGGCTAGACATACTTTATTTGGATTGCTTCTCTATTACACTAAGAATAATGCTAGGAAATAAACACAAGCCCTAAAATGCAGACTTTTTGGCAACTTTGTTAGACTTGTTGTCATTTTGACATGTTGTGTTTCTCTCTGTCTCTCTCTCTCTGTCTCTCTCTCTCGCTCTCAAAATCTCTAATCCTAGAGTGCAGTGTAATGAGTTGCGTTAACAGTTTGCCTACTGAACCTGGCAGTTCCTTGATCTAAACCTAGGAAAGTGTGAATACCTAAAAGTCAATAGGACCATGTTCTCATTTCAAGGGATAGAGCGATCTAGCATACTAGAGCGTTCTATCCCTTGTAATGAGAACGTGGGAAACAAAAATTGCGGTCTTTGTAGACAGGTGGTCTTTCTATACAGGTGGTCGCTATTAGGTTGGACTATATTAAGATCCTTAATCGCCATTCTAGTAATTCTGCAAAAACACAACGTTATCTAAAAATAAAATGAGTTGGATACAAAAAAGAATAAAGCGTGTGTCCAATACAAACCCACTAGCTTGATGAAAACAGCCCAACAGTCCAACAGGAATAGAGAAGCATGTAGAATCCTAAACAGGACAGAAATTTGACGATGAAGGGCTTTTTATGAAATATTCATTTTCACCAGAGGGCATTCACCACGTGATGTTCCCCCTACTCTGATCCCCTCCTCCCCCCCCCCCCCCCCCCTCTCTCTCTCACTCATTATCTCTCTCATTTTCTTCTTTTCATCAATTTTTTCCCCCCTAAATTTCATCACTTCCCCTATTCCTCTCTCTCTAATTCTCTCTGTCATTTTCTTCCCTTAAACAATTTCTCAGTCAACTTCATTAATTTCTTCACTTTTCCTATTTCTCCTACCCTTGAATAGTCAAGGTTATCCCTTCTGTTTCTCTACTTTTACTGCTCTCTCTCTCTCTCTCTCTCTCTTTTTCTCCTTCTCTCTCTCTCTCTATTTCAACCTTTCTTTAAAACATTTCCGTTGTGCCCTGCTAACGAATGTCACAAAATTGTTTATGCGGTTGCCGGGAGCAACAAACGCACATCCTGAGACACCTGTGCCCTTCAGAGCTAACACCCCGTTTTCACAATTAAAAAGAGATTTTAAGGAGAAGCAATCATTAAATTTGTTACTTAAAACACTGAATTCCTCTGAAAATCAATCTATTCATCTACATGTATGTATGAAGAAGAAAACAATTTAAGGGGCAGGACTAGCTCAAAAATGGTGTTGTGTGTATAGGAGTATGTTACAACACTGTACATTATCAGTGTTGCCTCAAGTAGGAGTAAACTAACTAACATGAAAAGGTTTTTTTTAAATAAACAAAAACAACATGAAACGTCGCGCAATTTGGAAAGAACAGCCATTTTTCACAGCAACAAAACTTTTGAAAATTGCAAAAATGTCAATGTTGTGTCAGTTGGGAAATTAATCATTTTGTAGCATCAAAAATTTGTGAATCTGAACTCCCGTGAAATGCAGAAATTAGTGAATATTTGACGTGCGTGAAGTTTCTGGTTGTCCAATATCAATTTAGTCAAAGTCAAAGTTGGTCAAGCCCTCAAACTGGAATGGTTCCAGATTATCCAGTGAAAAGTGGTCCTTTGCCTTAGCTTGAACTTGAGGTTGTTAGCTGGCCGGGAAGCCTTTACTAGACCAGCCCCCAAATCGCTCCTCAACTCACCGCATCCAAATCAATGATTTATGATAAAATCTGGACCCTAAGGCAAAACACAAGGGCAGCGAGAGAGAGAGAGAGAAAGAGAAAGAGAGAGAAAAAAAAGATCTCCAAATTTAATCTATAAATGCTCCTATTCCAAACCAGGGTCATCTTTAAAGACATTCCTTCCTTTTATACTCGCGCCCGCGCTCTCTCTTTCTCTCTCTTTCAACTTTGTTCCCTTTCCAGTGTTCTCTCATTTTATCTCCTAGATATCGGAAGAGCATTAATCCATACACTTCAACACAGAATTAATGCCCTTTTGGCTCTATTAAAGCAATCAGTTCATTCCTTATTCCCCTTATCTGTACCATTAAAGGCACTATGGTCATTTTTCTTTTAATTTCTTTTTCTAAATTCACACTTTAAAATCAATCTCTTTCTCTCTCTCTCTCTCACACATAAAAGCGCATATTCCTTTCTGGTTTATCGATTCTTAATCATCCATTTAATTTATTCTACCTAGTTGATATGACAAGAACCATTATACAAATATTACCATTTACCACAGAATAATACTCTAAACCTCTATTAAATTAAATTTTCATAATAAACAGTTTTGGAACAGCCAAGTATGCGAGCAGAAATAGATCAGATTGCATGAAAGTCAACACAAATAATTGGAGCGAAAAATTAATATGAATATTCAAAAATTAACCAACAGATGCAACTATATAACCGTAAAAATACTCCATAGCTACATAGCAGTGGACTAACAGACACAAGTTACATGTAATGTACATCCTCCATGCATAACGTAGGTACAATGTCAGTTTATTCATTCTACTTTGTGTATTACTAGTATTGGGCAAAAAGAAATTTTAATTGTTGATGCGTAAGACATGTGATACAGTTCATACCCTAGGGCAAGCGAAATCAGTCTATTGAACTGCAAACGCCTGGCAGAATTATAATTTCTCCTCTTAACTTTACCAACCTTGTGATAAAAATATTCACATATTGGTGGAAATTTGGGCAAATCATACCTTGCTCTTGTGTACTCTATCTCTCTCTCTCTCTCTGAATCAGTCGGAACTCCCTCTCTCTCTCTCTATTTCATATTTCTTTACCGGGAACTATTTGCCCCTGCCCTCTCTCTATCTCTCTCTATATATATTTTTGCTGTCACCCTCTCACACAAGTCATGTGGATCTCAGTCAAAGCTCACTGTCCCTATATATCTTTCTCTCTCTCCATATCTCCATCTCTCCCACTCATCTCTATCTCTCTCTCTCTCTCCTACCAATAACACATTGAATGCCAGAGGGGATGAAGAGGTTCTCTTTACTTTCAAACCCTTTCCTTTTTTTTTTCTTCTCTCTCTCCATTCTCCATATTCCTCGGAATAATATGAATTTTAAATAGCAGGTGAACAATTCTGCTCAATTCTGGATCACTGCATGAATTTTTGATCAATTTTTTTTCACCTCACACTCGGGACTTGCAAATTCCTTTTCTTGCAGGGAGCAAACGGTCAATAAGTATAAGGCGGTCATTCTTAGATATTAACTCTCACAAAGATTAAATTGAATACCCCTCACTTTAAGCTGCTAATATGAAAATTACATTAATATTTTGTATCATTTTCTGTAAATATTCAACTCAGTGATTGATTCTGTACACACGTGTATCGTCTATTTGGAGCTGGAAGGGCGTTAACTCTGTGTTAAGGTATAGAGTTAATGCCCTTCTGGCTCCAAACAGATGACATATAATTTATTGAGTAAGCAATATGTTAGGCCGAGCAAATAAAGTGAAAATCTACAACAAAAGTATCAATTAAATTCCATCTCCCTATACAATATGGCCCTATTAATAGCTCCATATTCCAGTTTAAATGTAGTGCAAATATTAATAGGGCAGAGCTCTTTAAACATTAAATCATTATGAAATAAAAATCTCATTTCTTAGCAGGCAAAAATGAATTAACTTTGCTGTATTCGATCATTTTCATTAAATGATTTTGGACCCTCTTCAACATCATTATTAATTCTCTGATTAAACATATTTTTTTGAATATTCTACAAAAACTTTGATAAATACAAATATGGAGATCAACCTTGAATTGGTTAAATCTGTTGTGATGGACTAAAGAAGGAAAGGGAAAAGTTGAATCCATCAAAATTTGTACCAGAAGGTGCCTAATTATTGTCGGCCAAAAATAAACCCGAGATAGAAGAGAAAAACACAAATACAAGAGAAGCCAAAAACCTGCAAATCAAAAGATTTTTTTGGAGGAAAAGAGAGATGGTTCCAACAAATTTGTGAAGCAATTTGAGATCAGTATCAAGATCGCTGCGGGTCCGACCAGGGTAATTTATTTATCTTGTCAACTTTGAAGCGCCCTCTGGTGCTAATTAGATGCGTAACCGAGTTACACACTCTCAGAGAGCCGTTTCGCTTTCCCTCGCCTCCAACACCATCAAACTGCAGCATTTTTTTTTTCTTTTTCAAATTGCGGAGGCATCTTGTGCAAAAAGAAAAGAGAGAAAGAGAGGAGATGGAGGAAATAGGGGGAACTGAAATCCCTTGACTCAGAGAAAAAAAAGGTATTTGGGTGAATTTCGCCTTATTGATCGCCCTTCTGATTGAGATAGGGGCAAAGAAAACAGATCAAGTAATATCTTGCAATTGGCATTGATTGGCCAACCTGATGCAATGAGAGAATGGTACCGTGCACACTAGTGTAAAAATACTTTTGTTAATGTTGTTGTTTATGAAAGCTCCTGATGGAAAAGTACAAACAAGATTTCATTATAGTGATTATTAAAAAATTCCCCACAATTTATTTTTGTTCTCTTTTTGTTTAACTCAATGTCAGTGGTTAAAAAAAAAATTGATCCTGGAAAATTACAAGTGGGGTCTAGTTAGAATTTGAGCAATAGAAAGTTAATTTTTAGCAATGTATGTTTTAGTATGTTAGAAATTAGTTTTAGAATGTAAGAAATTAGTTTTAGTGTGTTACAAATTCGGTAGTTATAGCATGTAGGAAATAAGGTCATGAAAGTTAGAATATATACATCCATGGAAAAAAATTAATAAGACCAAGAAAGGCTACTGATATTACTATATTTGTGGTAAGGTAGTTTAGCAAAATGTAATTGCAAGTAAAGATGCAGGAAAGATGCAAAGAGCAAAATTCCTAGTTTTGTCAGTGCATCTAAAATTACAATCAGACTTACCTGAATAAATGTTTTCATATTATTTTGCTTAAAAGTGTTAAGAGTTAAATACTATTTCTACATCCTAATATTGTGGTTCAGTCTCTATGGAACAAAATTGTGATATTGAATAATTTTGTCATTTGCATCTTTCCTGCGTTTTTACGTGCCATCACGTTTCGCTATTAAAGCTCCCTAAGGAGGAAATAAAATATAAAAGCCTGGTACAACAAATGCTGGAATATTTTATTCATTCAAGGAAATATAAAGACTAATAATTTTTGTTAGTTTGCATGTATATTGTATAATAGGAGCTTCGTCTAAAAAGATTTTCCAGGGCTGTATATATTTTACAAGTCATCTCAGATATGTGGAAGTGGTTGGCACTATAACCATGGGTCTTGTCTTAAAGATAAAGTTGAGTTCTGGTCATGCAGCTACATCGTGAATGAAGCTGTCTCAAATTAATTTGGAAAGGTAGATCAGGTCTTCATAAGAACTAGTGTATACTGCGAGGTTTTGGACTCTTCAATATGATACGAATTGACAAAAGGAAGCAACTCTGAAATTGCACAAATTTTATATTTTTGTGTTAAAAATACACAAACAAATTTCCAAACACTTAAAGATGAAGTTGAGTTCTGGTCATGCCAGGATGTGAAAGAAACAAACAGTCTCAAAGCAATTGGGAAAGGTTGATCATGTCTACAAAAGAATTGGTGTAGATACTGTGGGGTTTCGGAATCATCAAATTGATAAGAAATTGAACCAAAATTGCAGAAAAGCATATGCACTGCACACAGAAAAGGGTATATGGGACTGCACATACATGTGGCCGTTCACCCTGAACACTTCAGCTATTTCTCATATTTGAATTTGAAGAGGAATCCTTTTCAGGGGAATTTCTTCAATATTCCTTCAGAATGACAACAAAAAAAAAGAAAGAATGATAAAGCTCACAAATTATTTTTCACTCTTCCAAGAACTCAACTTTACTCAACCCTACTACATGTATACACAACCTGACATTATCGCAAAACGATTATAATTTCTCCAATTTTAATTAAATAAAATAAAAGTAATATTATTGAATGAGTCTCGCAGAGGAGTACACAGACGAGGTTTGCTGACTGACATGTTGTAAGATATGAACACAGACAGACAGACAGACAGACAGACTGGAGAGACCCAGGCTCCATGTCATCTCGATAAGATATAAACTTCTCTCTCCCAAATCCTAAGATAAGCAGTATGGAATCGAGAAGCTAGCTAGTTGGAGTAATTTACACTCTGCCCGACTCTCTCTCTTTCTCTCTCCTGAAAATCCAAAAATAAGCAGTATGGTTACATGAAGCTAGTTGGAGTAATTTACACTCTCTCTCTTCCACTCTCTCTGCTAGATCTCTTCTGTAATTCACACCATCTCCCTTATACCTAGACTAAGGTGTCTCTAACTCCAGGTCAACCAAGGTCAAATGGGAGTCTGACCTTTGGCGACCTGAAGGATTGGATGGCAGCTTTTTAAGTAAATGTTTTGAGTTTGATTTGAAATGTGGTGTAATGAATCTGGTAAGAGGAGACAGGATGGGAGGTTCCAACGTAAATCCATTTAGGTTTAGTGAAACAATGATATACCTATTGCTAGCTTGGTGGTATGCCTTGATTTCAATGACTAAATAGTAGCAATGGATTACATCGACTTTAAAGACACACTCTTGGCAGTTGCCATCTGCAGTGTGCCATAATTCGCTTACACCGGCCTTGGTGCATGGTTTACCAATCAATGTGTGTAGAAATCTTGCACTCAGCGAAACCTGATGGTCCACCTGGAAAGGACTTGAGTTTGACTCCAAGTCTTGGAGAACGTTTGGGCAAGGGAAATTTATGATGATAAGTTTCCTTTGTAGAGCGGTTTCTCTGGAGTCTATGGAGGCTGCATGCATTATGTAAGACCTTTCAATCATAAATGTGAAGTCCATTCTGGGTGATCGATAATGCCCATCATTAGGTTAACGCATCAGTCATTTGAACACAATAAACGGGATGAACTACATGTATAAGGAGTTTAAAACGGTAAGGTGAAGCATCTCCATGTGGAATTTTAAGAAAATTTTGGAGCCCTTGGCAGGAGGGTTCTAGTATGTTACAAAGGCCAATATACCAATTTTTTTACAGAAGAGTCATAATAGCAACAATATCTGGGTACTGAATGATAGAGTCTCCCTTAATTTGACAAAAGGTAGAAACTCTGAAATTGCACATTTTAAAAAAATTTTCTTTGTTTAAAATACACAAACAATTATTTCCAAACACTTAAAGATAAAGTGGAGTTCTGGTTATGCGATGACATTGTGCAAGAAACTGTCTCAAAGCAATTGGGAAAGGTTGATCATGTCTACATAAGAATTGGTGTATACTATGAGGTTTTGGAATCATCAAAATGATATGAAATTGACCCAATCTTGCTGAAAAGCACATGCTATGCACACAGAAATGAGTACATGGGACTGCATACATATGTGTGGCATGAATGTTCGAATATGAAGGCACTTGAAGAGCAATCATTTTCAGGGGACATGCATTTCTACTATGATGTTCTTCCAAACTGACATAAAAGGAATAAGAGAGCTCACAAATTATTTTTCACCTTTCCCAGCAGTTCTGCTCATAAAATAAAAATTGGTCATGACTTTATGAGCTAATGCTCAATGTATCCCTATTGCCATATTTTTTTCTGTTTTTAGGTGGTTTTCCATTAAATTTTGGCAAAAATTCAGATGAGAGTCGTTACTTTTTGTAAAAGTAGGGCAATATCAGTGCTACACAGTGGACACAAATGTATGTATTAACCACACTGGGTTTGTCACATGCTTCAACACACACTCTGTGGAAGCTAAAGAATGCACGTACGTTCGCGACTCTTATTACGCGCTTTTTACAAAATTACTTTTTATCCTTCGTACATTTTGATGCAAAAAACAGCAAAAAACAAGGTGAATTTCTCATTTACATTACATTTCATTTCCATATCAATGGGCAAATTATCTAACATGTCTGGGCAAACTTTTCAAAATGTCAGCGCACAGGAAATGGCCATTCATTGTGTAGTGAGCGAACATATGTACATTACTAGATTTTGTTCAAACCTTTACAAGGCTTTGATCCCAATTATCGCACAAATATCTTTCTCATCAGGCTGAAGACTTTTCTGTGAATTCCAATTTCCAATTAGTCTGGTATTGGCTTTCAAAACCTCTAAAAGGGGAGGGGATATTTTTAATTTTCATTTTGTAAATTAAAGTATTTTTACCTTTATTTGCCTCATTTCTTCTATTTATATCCTTTTTATAAATGCACATTGTCTCAACAAAAATGGCTGTTATCTCTAAATTTACATTCTACGATGAAATATTGCACAACATGTTACTTTTCCTTGGTAGTGTTGCTGTTCGAAATACTCTTGAGTGAACGTAGCCTAAGAATTTGGTGTACCCTTTACTTAGAATTCTACAGACCAACCAACAACAAAAACTAATTTACAGACTTAGAAACACACTTGTGTGAAAATACCAGCTTGTATCTCTTACCAATATGTCAGTGTCCAAGATTTAAAAAAAAAAACCTTTTTAATTCAAATGTGTTTTTGCCAAATAGGAACAACTCTAGCCAAATCATTTAAACAAACATATGGATTGCATCACCTGAAAACATCATGCCTTCTTGTTGCGCAACAACGTGTTACGTCGGGTACGCACAGAACAGGAACTGAAAGAAAAATAACTTACTCTTTGTAGCGGTTCCTCCAGTGTAATGAAATCCATAATACATCAAATCTGACATCAACTCAGCACACCTCTATGAATCAATACTGTATTACCAGTCTCATTTATAATAGTTACCATGGTAACGAGAAATCAAACATATTTCCAACTTCTTTTTGGAGAGGTATATTCACACAAAGGCAATGATAATCCTATGGAACAGTGACTAGCTCTAAATCTATCTGTGATGATCAGCATGTGTGTGATGGTATATTGTTGGAAAGAAAAAAGATTTGATACTACTTACACCATGGGCACAGAGTAAGATGATCTAGTGTAAATAAGACCATCATACCACGAAATTAACACCTCTGGAACTTGGCTGGGGTATGTCCAGAATACCTGGTGTTGAAAGGGACCTCGGAGCAAACGGCATGTATACAGGCATAGTGGTTAGGAAACGGGGGCGTTGGGCGAACTCAGCCCACGGACTGAAGTCGGCACCGCAAGGCGATCAGGTTTCAAGATAAGTAATGTCTATGCACTGGACCCCTAAGTAATTCTAAATACATTTTGTAGAATTTCATGTCCTGAAATTTTCATCATTATGACTTTAGTGTCTATCTTTACATATTCCTTATCAAATAATTTTGGAAATTTTTTGTTTAATTTAAATCCCATATTCAACGCAAAATTCTTGTAAATCATGTAATCTAATCAAACTTTACGGGGTAACCTGGGCCCTGTTTCATAAAGCTTGTTATCAGTAAGAACTGCCACATTCTATGACAAATCTGCTATCAGCCAATCAGATGCAAGGATTTCAGTAGCTTATAACAGTTATTGTCTCTTGTTATTGATAACATGGTTTATGGAACACGGCCCTGGCATATATATTCACACAGGCCATAGTTGGCCCTGTGACTTAGCCTGGATGCTAAACAGTTCTTACTCTAAGGCAGCTATTGTTCAGCATGCAGTTAAAGTTAACATTTTTGACAATCTTAATATTTCACTTCAATTTATGCTCCGATTCTCAAAATTTAAAAATGTTTAGCATCATGAAATTGTGATTTATTTCTTTCACCTTAAAAGAAAAGGTATATTTATATCTTGAACGTGATAAAAACTGAAGTGGCATGAAAAGGCTCCATCCTGCAAGGGAAGAGCATTCATCAACCAGGATCTAGCATTTGCATTCTTCATCAGCGACCAGGATGCGAAAAGACGTTACATTTTAAAATCAGTTTCCGAAAGCAGACGTACAAACAAGGTTACGTCTGCTCCTGGTAGTACTGTGAATTTGATAAAACTTCAATTTCAGAAAAATGAGGTTACAATGAATTAGTAGATTTTTGGACAGTTGCCTTTCATATTTAATTATTTTAAACTGTTTTTCATGTCTGTTAATACTGAGTGAAATCAGTCTGGGAGTCTCCAGCAAGTTGTTGAAGTTTTTCATTAGTATTATTATTTAAATCATAAAGTGATCAAATAACTGCACAACTATTCAACATTTAGATATATACACTGTTCACATTTCATGTATTGTGTTATATTGATGTCATATACTGCACTTTTAAACATATATTGAAATAATCTATTTACAATATATTGTGTATTGTATTAATAATTGAATAAGTAGCTAGAATAAATGAAAAATATAACGACTTTCATCCCCAAATTATCATGGAATGCATATTGAGACATACATGTTTAGCTTTACTAAGGAATAATATTCAATTCATTGGATGCTATGAATCCTGTAAACAGAAATTAAATGTTTCATTTTTTTTCTGTCATTAAACTTTTTTATATTAAGTGTCCTTTGGTGACATTCAATGATTAAAAAATTGCTATTTGATTTTAGGCAGCAAAAAGAGGTTTTGGGATATGTATGAGATAACAGCAACTGAGATAGACATATACATGTACCTTGGTAACATAATCACCCAGAGTTTCCTCACAAACAAAGGTGAATCGAGACACACAACTGTTTACATTGGCAATATCAATTTAATGAACTTTTTATATACTAGTCTGTTCAGACTAGAGAAAAGTTATACTACATCGAATAGAAAAATGTATAGCTAAAGGGGCATAAAAGTGTGTAAAAAATAAAGAAACATTGTTTAAAGAAACAAGTTTTAGGGGGATCAACCTATACCATGTTTTTTGTCAGATTATGGAATAGTATTGGTCAAAATACAGATGAAAGCTGGCCGGTCACTATCAGTAAGTCCTACCCAATATACAGTGTTCGTACGATGAGACATTCACACTAGTGTCGAACCCAATTCTTTGTAGAGTTTTGTTTAAAACAATGCTAAAACCTCTGCTTTGCTATACAAAGTTTGTTATATATGACAAAGAAAACATAATCACGAATCAGCTACATGTATACCGCTTTTGTACAGCTATACAATAGCTTTTTCCTAGTCTGAATGAAGGTTCAAGATGGAAGGGGTCTAATTACCAAGCATTATCTGAGTCTATTCTCTTGTGAAAATCTACAGCTGCTTCATTCAAATGAATGGTTGGCTTGGAGGAGAGAAAAAAGGACCAAATGAAGTCGAAAAAGCGGACAATTTTCTTTAAAAGGGATTAAGCAGGCACAATCAATTGATAGAAATGTGTTTGATTGATATTAATTTCATAGTGTATTTCATTGCCAAAGTGTAATTAAACTCCTATTTGACTTGGCAGAGAATAGTGAAAACTATATTATAAAATGAAATGTTAGATTATGCAAACTCCTTCACTGTGAAATATATCTGATGTGTTTACTTTGACTGCGTTCATAATCGTTTCTTTTTATCCCTGCCAAAGTGAAGCTGTTTAGATCTAGATATGCTTACTTCGAAGTCATGATTGGGTTCATCACATATTAACTGGTCATTATTTCACAAGTCTAACAAAATTGCTGATTTCAACCTGCAACAAGAACTCGAACTTGACTCTGCCCTGAAAACAACCTTATAAAATGCTCCAATGAAACTGTGTTTCAAATCATTGAACTGATCATTGTTTCTCTCTCCTTTTAAACTTAATTTTTCTTTGTGCTAGTAATTCTCAGTTTGTCTTTTCTCTCTCTCACACTCTCTTATGCTCTTTCATAAACTCTCTTTATCTGTTATCCTCTGACTCTGTCTGCCTCTCTTCCTCTCTCTCTCTCTCTCTCTCAATTTTGTGTCTTTTTTTTTACTCTCTGGTCCCTCTCTCTACTGCCACTTTATCACTCTCTGTTCACCACCTTCTCTCTCTCTCTCTCTCTCTCCCTCCCTCCATCTTTCTCTCTCTCTCTCTCTCTCTCTCTAGCTTTCTCAAACTTCTTCTTAAAAAAAAAAAAACTCAAGATTACATGAAGCTCATACTTTACAATGTGCTTGAACATGAAATTTATTCATCCTGGCAAACTGCAGAAGATTGGCAAACTGTGAACTAGGGCTGGAAAGACACATCTGAATTGGAAAAACATGAATTTTTAAGAAGCCCCCATGTGCATTGTTTATTTTGATTACAAATGAAATTAAGTGAATAAAATGTTTAATTCAACCCCCCCCCCCCCCCACACACACACACACACTCTCTCTCTCTCTCCCTCCTTTTTCTCTCTATACACTTTTTCACCTATATCTCTTCTCATGAAAAAATTAAGATTAATTACTCTCATGCTACTTTTTAAAAAGGAAATGAAAGACCCTTTCACACTTGGCTATTCAAACTATTGCTGAGAATCACATAGACCCCAAGGTTTACTCTGACCAGGTAGCTTGAGAGAGAGAGAGAGGGAGAGAGAGAGAGAGGAGAGGGAGAGAGAGAACGTGACCCTTTCACACTTTAGCTATAGATTCAAAAATCTATTGCTGAACCATAAAGACTGATTATATTCAGGCTAACACTAACATGCTGAGAGAGCCTGACCCCATTCACACTTGGCTATTCATCTATTACTAATCTAATCTATGCTCCATAATATTAATTACATAGTGGGAACTTGCCTTTACAAAGTCACCACTGGTATTTCATTTTATATAAATTTTAAAGTGACACATTCTTTATACATTGCCAATGATATGTTATATTTTATTACTTCTTTATTTGCTACAATAATATGTTCATGTGATTGTATTTTTATGAAAATGAATAAAGGAATGAATGAATGAATGAATGCAGAACCAATTAGACTCCAAGGTTAACATTAACTCCTGTCAGAGAGAGCGTGACCCTTTCACACTTGGCTATTCAAACATCTATCCCTGAGAATCACGATGGCGAAGGTTAAGAATGAATAGGTAGAGAGAGGTTAGCATGATAACTGCTACATTGGATCAATTTATGATTTATTGTCCGTCGATGGGAACCTTGACTTATGAGCAAACAAGAACAAGGACTGCTATTTCTCCAATTTCCTCTTCAATCAACTTCCACATTGACTGACACTGGCTTCAACCACTTGTTGGTGATGGTCAGCTGTAAATGCATTACAAATTTTAGCAATATCATACAAATGGGCGTACCAAAATTTGGATGGTTAAATGTCCATGTACATCATTGAATGATAGGTCTGTATGTTCCTGGATATGTACATTTACTCTACCTGTGGATGTCATAATCATAGTTGAACTGATGAAATTTACAATTAATTTTCATCAGTGGCATATATTGGAGATGCCAAAATTTGGAAGATGAAATATGCATCATCACATGGTCTATAGATCTGTATGTTCCTGAATATATACATGTACTACCTGTATGTCAGCATCAGTTTATACAAAATGTTCTCACAGATTATTTTTTTCTGACCGATCCTCAATGGATAGAGATTTTGGTGTTAGCAACATTTATTTTAGTTCAGAATAGATTGCACCGAAACAGACTAAAAATATTTGTCTCACAGATGAGTAACTTTGTAGTTGGCAATGCTTCATTTGGAGTCCACAATTGGACAAAAAAAATGTTGCCTAACATTGTTATTTTTATTACCATGAGATTATTACAATCACATATTTGAACAATCCATACAATCATCTGCCTTCAATACACTACAGCTTTGGATCAGACTTTACATGACCAATCAGTACGTTCATCCTTAACATCTCGGACAGAGAGCTATAAATCACAGCAAATTGAATTTCGAAGGAAAGAGTTAGAGTACTGACAACTTGAGTTTGTTTGCTTGTACCATGCATCCACAAACATAACTGGCAATTCTGCGGCTGTATTTAATTATCATAGATTATTCTGAAGATGTGTATTTTTCACCACAGTGTCTTACGAGAAGTGTACAGGCATCGGTATAGCGGTCCGTCAAGTAGTGATGCGCTGTCATCCACGCACAAGTGTGGTTATTATACAGTATGTGAGACTCGTAGAAACAAAAACCACAGTTTGGAAAGGGAGAGGTATAACGATCCTACGATTTATAAGTAGGTGCTCTCCACGTGTGCACTGTTCTGCTCTGCAATGGACGACTGGCAACGGCATCATTCTGTCATTCTGCAATCCACTTGCAGATCTTCTCAACGAGATTCAAAAGCCATTTCTTGCCGAGTGCTCCCCCAGCGCGACTCCCCCTCATCAAGCCGTGAAGATTTTACCCCCCTAATTCCTGCGCCGCGTCGCTCCCCAAACATTTTTGCGGCCGCTTGGAACCGAGGCAACCCGAGGTCCGCTTCTGACGTCGGGAATAACACGGCCAGCTATGCCACACGGTGTAGGGTTACCAGCGTGTCGCAAGCAGGACTTGGCGGAAGCCACTCGTCAGGTCCCCCCTCAGTGCATGCATTTTGCAAAAACCCGGTTTGGATTTCACACCCTGAGATGAGCTCAAGAGGACTTGGGAATGTCGTTGATCGTCGGGCCTCTGTCTCGCCCATGTAATATATCTTCCATTGGAAACCTACAAACCATGGCCGGCCCAAAAAAGTCAAAAACTTCATCTGCACAGCTAGTGTATCGCTCGACATGCTATCCATTTCAGTTCCAAAACAAGAGAACGAGTTCTTAAGTATCTATCCGAATATCGCTTTCACCACTGAAAAATGGAGAAGCATTTCTTGGATTTCGCCAAGCTGGAGACATGACGCTATCTGTGGCTTGAAATAGTAACACTGTGTCCCTCAATTGAAGAGTGAAAAAAACAGTGTCAATTCATGCATTAGAGTAAATGCTTCTTATGTCACTACAACTTCTATCTTTTCATATATTACTCCATGATGGTGTATGAAGATTTATACTTTAAAATAATGAGAAAGACCTTGTACACTTGATGAAAAAATGGAAATAATTCCAGAGTTAGCTCTTCAAAACAAATCGCAGTAACAAGTTTTTATCTACAAGGTCAGTGGTAGAGATACATGTATAGTGACAGAGACAGTTGTATAGAGATCAAATTTATATTTAACAAAATTAAGTGGATATAGCAGACAGAAAGGTGACACTTTCTATTTAAATAATGCATTATGGCAACAAGAAATTTTCAGCCCCACCTTATGTTGGGCTTATTATTCAAGGGGTAAAAGAATAAGAGATAACTAGAAGGAACAGAGAAAGAGAATGAGAGATTGGATAGAAGAAAGATATAAGGAGATGGGGAAAGAGAAGGAGAGAAAGAGATAAAGAGGAAAGAGTGAGAGAACGATAGAAGAAAGAAATATCAGAAGAGAGAAAAAGAGATAATGGAGAGAGTGAGAGATAGAAGGAAAGAAAGAGTGAAATTGAAATAGAGCAATGGAGAAAGATGGAGAGAAAGGGAGCCATAGAGAGAGAGAGATTGAGAGTAGAGATCAAGAGAGATAGAGAAAGCAAAAGCGAGAGAGAGAGAAAGGAAAAGAGAGAGAAAGAAAGAAAGAAAGAGGAGGGAGGAAGCAAGTGATCTAAGATAATCATTGGTATAGAAGCATTCTCATAAATGTAAATCTCTATAGGAAGTATCCCTAGTATTTTGGGGGGGAAGATTTTCAGTGGGAGGGGGACTAGCTTTGAATCCCTAATCACTACACTAAGTCAAGATCTACTATAGATTACCATACAAACACCCCCAATCGTCCCAGAAAAAGTTGACCACTTCTACAAATTATGCCCTACTATCAGGTTTTGGCGCCATTTTTTAACAAAAATATGTTGAATTCTGGTAATGGTGGTAATGGTGGTAATGGTGGTAATCGTGAAAAATAATTGGTGAACTTTCCCAAATTTTTTATTCCCTTGCAATGTCACAAAACAGAGGGCTAAATTATGATGCAACATTTTCCTGTAGTCCCATGTACCAACATGTGCGTCCGGTCCTTTACATTACCTGTGCTTTTTCAGCAAAATTCAGTCAGTTTGCAATAAATTTGATAATCCCAAAACATCACAATACACAATTGTTCCCAGGTATGACATAATCATCCATTAAGAATATGTTCCAGACAGTTTTTCAATTTCATGACCACAACTCAATTTTATCTTCAATTTTGAGTACGTGTGCAGCATTACTGTTGCATAGATTAGGACATAGATTGTTTGTTAAACTTGAAAAATTGAACTTTCATGGGCAGAATCAAATTGTACACATTTTGTGAAAATGTTCTTTTACTATAAATTCACTTTCCTTTTCAGCCTATAAAATGCATCTGGACAAATCCTGCCAAATTTAACTGCCACGTAATAGTACTTCTAACGGATGTCAGGTGATGTGAAATACACCAATCACAAGGCAAGAATTTAAGAAGGTGTATGATATATCCAGTCTATTTCTCACTTGTCATTTAAACTGAAAGTTGAACAGTTTAAAAACTTTTAATCATCCTTTGGTACTGCATGAAACATAATTTAGATTTGTGGGGTCAATTCTTTTTCTGTGTATATTTACTTGGTCTAACTAGTCATTTAAACTAAAAGTCAACAGTTCATAACCACACATTGATACTGCCAAAAACATCATCTAAATCTATATTAAAGTTCTAAATTTCCTTTGATTAGCACAAGACAATGTAGATGTAGTCTGCAACTACAGACCCTACTTTGACACTTTATTAGAATGATTTGTGTCTTGAGTGAAGCCTAACCCAGGAGAAGTACATATAGCTACAGTACAGGATGTATTTGCATGCAGTCTATAGTCTCGAAGTTCAGACCCTTTGTTATGCATTACGACTGACAAGGGTTTGTGACTGCAAACTGATGGAGATGGGACATTTAATGGGAGTGAGACACAATCTCCTGTGACATTGTGTATTAGCAGGAACCATTGATACAGTGTGTGTTACAGAGGTCCTTCATATAGGATGACAATTAGCATGTAAATGAATTGTGCCAAAAACTCAATGAACTGAACACAGTCCCACACTCGTTTCTCTCTTCTTTTTTTTTACAGCCTTTCACACTTGGTTTATGTCGTTGTTGCTCTACATGAGATGCAATTTTTCATGTTGATCTCACATTTTTTCCCCTCTCATCGTCTTTCACAAGTTCAATTCATATTCAAGGCATTTTTTAAATATCATATTGTATTTCCCTCTCTCTTTATTACTATCCTCACTCATTCACCACTAATAGAACTTATTTTCAATTTTGTTCCATGATATATGTGTACATTGTCGTAACATATTATTACAAAAGTTAGACGTTTCCCTTTTTTGTCCTGGAGAAATAAAAATACTTAGCTGACATTTTTACACGTTATGACAAAATTACCAATGAGGGGTGCTCTATAACATTAGCTGATCCAATTTACAACCAAAACACAAATTAAAACTTCATTATCTCTTTATTTAATTCATGTGTCACTTTAACTAATGACATCTAGTTCTCTGATTCTTTTTTTAATCTAACTTTATGTTATTCTCATTATTAGATAGGTGGAAATGAGCCTTTGCCTTTTCCATAAATTCCTACCCAAGTACTTGTACATTTGAAGAGTTTTTAAAAATATTTTAAATCCCATCTTGTGAGTATGTATGAATGAGATTGATTGTTTTGATTTGCTTTCTCTCTATGCTTCTTTCTTTCTGTTTGTCTTTTTGTGTATCTGATCTACTTGCTTTATGATTTATCTAAGGGGTCACCGTTTTATAAGGCTAAATGCTCTTTTTGTTGACCCCCATTCCCATAAAATGTCCCTCGTTTAATTGGATTTTTTAATGTACATCATGTTATCACATAATCATGTACCTTATTTGTTTTATGTCACAATTTTTATCTCATGTATCATGTATCATATTTTTTTGTGTATTTTTATGGAGAATGAAATAAATGAATTGAAATTGAAAGCACAAATCAACTCTTAAATTGTACGTACATGGGGTAAGCATAGCCCTCTTTTGAAAAACAAAAGTCAACAAATTGGTCAGGTGCATTTTCGGTTAGTCAACAAGAGTATGCAAAAATTATTAGTTTTTTTACTTCCAAGATGAAAAACTAACGGCCAACCCATATGTATCATGTAATTAATCAATCAAAGAAAGGGAGAAATAAGGTCCTCTGTTTGGGGTCAGAAGGACGTAACTCTCTGCAAAATGATACAAGTTAATGCCCTTCTGGCTTCACACACAGCATTCCTTTCCACTAAAAAAAAAAATATGTAGAGAGAATTGTAACTGGTAAGGGAATGTAAGTAGCTTTAGGAAACAAAAATAGAAACCATCCAAAAATAAATGCACCTATTTCCCCTAGCTTGTCAAAATACTGCCAAAAAACAACATATATCCTTAACTGCATCCATGCACTGAAACCTCTCTAGCTTTATTCATTCATATTTTAACAAAAGTATAGTCTCAAAATTCACATTGTTTTTTTACTTTGTTGCAAACGTTGGTCGAAAATTATATGAAATGATAAAATACAGAATAGGATGATGATATATAGTACCTTAATTTTTTTTTTACACAACAGAAGCCAGGCATTGAGTATTTTGGGCAAGATAACAAAATGAAACATCAGCACTGATTTTCTTATTTACTATATAAATCTATATACCTACCTATTATGCCTGTAGTCTTGACTACGGGACCCCTTCGAGAATTATCACACATGTGTCACAATATTGTGCGCACCCCCCGTAATCCTATTGTCCCCTTCGCCACTCACGCGCGTCAATACGCTACGGCCATCTTCCTCTTTTGCGAGCAACCCCAAGAAGAAACATGTTGCTTGCAAGGAGCGGGGAAGGAGGGAGGGTCATAGGTAGGTATATAGATTTATATAGTAAATAAGAAAATCAGTGCTGATTTTACAAATTTACTGCAATAAATCATATATACCTACCTATTATGCCAGACCAGCGCCAACTCAAAGACCGGGAGGCATGTTTCGAGCGGAAGGAAATAGGATTACACCAAAGACTACAAAGAAGACACAGCGGCCTTCAAGGTGGCTGACGCAAACAAAGCTTCACCTGCGGGAATATCCCTAAGGTAGCAAGAAATGAAGGAATTGGGCGAACGCCAATAAGCAGCCTTCAAAATATCAACAAGCGCCACACCTTGAAACAGAGCCCAAGAAGTGCTGACACTACGAGTATCATAAGCACGAGGCTTACTGTCGGATAAAAGAGCCTCTGTGCCAGCGGCCCTAATAGCTTCAACGATCCATCTAGAAATGGAATCAAGAGAGGCAGGAGAAAAAGGCTCTCTAGTGATCAGGAACAACTGATCATCCTTACGATAAGACTTAGTCTTATCAATATACCATTTGAGAGCCCTAACAGGACACCAAACTTTGTCCTCACGCACCGAAGAAAAGTCAGAAAGCGGACAAAGAAAAATCTCAACAGGACCGGAGGTAGCTGTCTGATTCTTGGCAACGAAAGAAGCCCTAGGAATCAACCTAACACCTTTTCTCTCCCAGCGAACATGACCAGGAGTAAGACAGAGAGCATGAAGAGTACTGCGCCTCTGCCCAGAGGCAATAGCTACCAAAAAGAGCGTCTTAACCGTAAGATGATGAAGCGAAGCTTCACCTAACGGTTCAAAAGGAGGTTTCGCCAAGGCCTCCAGGACCTTAGGCAGACTCCAAGACGGCACTAACTTAGAAAACGAAGGTCGTTTCAGAAAGAACGAACGAATCAAACCACTTAGCAGCGGGGAATTGGAAATCCCCGAACCATCCGAAAAACCCGAATGAATGGCCCCGATCGCCGAACGGTAGCCTCGGATAGTAGAAATAGATCTCCCTTTGTCAAATAACGAGATTAAGAAATCCGCAATTGAACCAATAGGAGCCTTAGAAGGGGTTTGATTTCTCTCTTTGCACCAAAGGAAAAAGACCGAGAGACGGGAATTGTAAATTTCCCTAGTAGAGACCCTACGACTGGACATTAAAAAGTCCGCGGCTCTATCAGAGAGACCCGACTGTCTTGCAGATTCCCTGACAGGGGCCAAGCAGTCAAATGAAGAGACTCCGGATTGTGGTGAAGAATCCCCGATAGGGGCTGTAACACCAGATCCGCTCTTAACGGGAGAACTAACGGTTGAGCCCTTAGAAGGCTCATAAGTTCCGGAAACCAATTCCTCCTGGGCCAAAAGGGAGCTATTACAAGCACCCTCGCCCGATCTTCCCTGATTTTCCGCAAGGCACGCGGAATCAGTTGGAAGGGAGGAAAGGCGAATCCCTGAAGGTTCTCCCAGCTGAGGGAGAAAGCATCGAGAGCCCATGCTCCCTGATCGCGAACACGGGAGCAATACTTCGGCAGCTGGTGATTTAGCACCGACGCAAATAGATCCACTTCCAGTGGACCTAGGCAACTGCGAATGCGGCAAAATACCTCCGGATGGAGCATCCATTCCGATGGAAGATACCTGCCCCGGGACAGAAAATCCGCAATGAGGTTTTCCCGACCGGGGATGAAAGAGGCCACGGGTGTGATTGCCATGCGACGACACCACCTCCACAGCTGAGCTGCTAGGGCATTCAAGGCAACCGAACGAGTGCCTCCCTGCCGATTGATATATGCCGCCACAGTAACGTTGTCCGTGAGAATCAGAACCGAACGACTGAGAAGTCGACTTCTGAAATGGAGCAAGGTCAACAGAACTGCCATAAACTCCAGGACATTGATATGAGGAAGAGTCCCAAGATGAGACCAATCCCCCGCAACCGTGCTGCCGTTGCAGTGTCCTCCCCACCCCAACCGAGAGGCGTCCGTCGAAACCGATATCGACGGAAGAGGGACAGAGAAGGACCTGCCTCGCGCGAGAAACACCTCGCTCGTCCAACAAGCGAGAAGAGACTTGATCTTTACTGGTACTGGAATCCAGACCAAAAGAGAGTCTTTTCCCGGCTTGAAGAACCTGAGGAGATGTCTCTGAAAGGGTCTCATGAGGAGCCGGCAGTCCTCTAAAACATCGACTAAACTGGCTAGATAACCTAGAAACTGAAGCCACTGTCTGGCCGAGACTCTTCTGGCCAGCAAGAGCTTGCGAGCCGCAGAGACAATGGTGAGAATCCTGTCTCGACTGGGCCGAGCTAACTGATTCCTTATGTCTAACACCGCCCCCAGAAAAACTGGGCTGCGAGTGGGGACTAACTCTGACTTTTCCCAATTTATTAGGAAACCTAAGTCTTGAGTAAGAGAGACGAGCAAACGAGTCTCGTCCAACAAACGATCGCGCGACTCCGCAAGGAGAAGCCAATCGTCCAGGTAACAAAACAACCGCAGGCCGCGACGCCTCAGAAAGGCCGCTAGCACCGCTACAACTTGAGTAAAAACCCGAGGGGCCGGGCGCAGCCCGAAGGGAAGAGCCCGAAAACGATAAGTCTCCGAGAGGAAGGAGAACCCCAGAAGATCGCGAGATGCGCGATGAATGGGAATGTGAAAGTACGCGTCCTTGAGATCTATCGAGACCGCGTAGTCTTCCCTTTTGATCAACGGAAGAATGGAGGCATGAGTCTCCATCCGAAAATGAACCGGAGGAATAAATTTTTTTATCCTCTTTAGGTTCAGTATCAAACGAAGTTTTCCCGAGCGCTTGGGAATAACAAATATTGGAGAAAGGGAAAGAGACGGCCTGTCTCTTACCCTTTCTATAGCCCTCTTTTCCAAAAGAGACTCGATCTCCTTCGAAGCATGAGACCGAGACAGGCAGACATGGGAGGTGACCGAATTCTTATAGCCCCTCCGGGGAGCGAGGCGCAAAGATCTATGAAGAATCCGTCTCGCACGACGGAGAGAACAAACACGTCCCCGGAGATGGCCTCCCAAGCGGGGAGAAACGCATGAAGTCGGCCACCTACCACATTCGGTCGAACAAGCGCTCGGGGAAAAACATCAAAATCCAGGCTTGGCCTTCTGCGAAGCCATCGCCTTACCACGAGAACCTCTCGAAAAGCCCCTGCCACGACTCCCTCTCCCACGAGACGGAGCTGGCTGAGGCTCAGGAGGCGGGACCCTAGACACGCGACTGCGTTGACCCGAAACGGGACCAGCAGGTCTACGCCGAACAGGGGCCCGCGTTGGCTTAGAGCTAGTGTGAAACTGCTTAGTCATATCCGAGATCTGCTTTCGCGCATCGATCTCTCTTTGAAACACCGTAGCGAATTTACCACCAAAAAGCGAAGGACCCCGAGACGGAACATCTCGGAGAAGTTGAGCAATGCCCGACTCTCTAACACCCAGTGCTGAGAGAGCCGAGGTCCTGCGACGGAACGTAGCCGAAGCAGCTGCTGTGGAAAGCTGCGACCACTGCAGACAAAAAAGAGTATGCAGCAAGTCGACAATAATCAGCTTGTCACCATCGGTAACATTCAACTCCTCCGCCCTGGACCTAAGGTCGGAGAGAAGCCCTTGAAAAGCCGCCAAACGCATCCCTGACCTAATGTGGTTTTCAATATTAGACCAAATCTTATCCTCCGCCCTGAACGCAGCGGAGGTAAGCGGATTAGTCGCCCGCAAGCGACGACCAACCTCTAAAATCTCAGGAGAAAGAATCTTAGCCTTGAAAAAGCTGTCTTGGTCCTGAGAACAAAAGGCAAAGGCCTTACCCCTGACCGCATTAGATCGCTTAACCAACAGCGCGGCCTCAATGCGGTCATACTCCAGCTTGAAAACCTCCTCAAGAGCAATACCCTCAGAGGAGACCTGCTGCTTGCAATTCCAACGCGAAGTCGAACCCTGCGCGCGGGTTGACTGAACTTCAGGGAGATATTTGGACAACAAAGCAATCGCTTCCACTCCACAGAGATTGAGCGATTGAGACTCCGCCTGCCCAAGCGATTCGGGAACCGAAGCTTGAGAGGACGCATCCAAATCTGGTTCCACCCGAGTGGAATGAGACAAAGGAACGCTAACAAAGGCCTCCGCAGGCGGGTCCCCGCATGGTTCACCAAAAGTCTCCTCGCCCGGCGGAGCCCCGAGGGCCGCGGGAATAGGAGGCACATGCGAATCAGTCTCAGACAAAGAGGAATCAATCACAAAAGGCTGATTAGACTCAAAGCGAGATCCCTGAATAGGGACAGAAGTCAGGGTTGAAGAAGCCGGTACAAAGGACCAACCCTGATTCTGAGCAAAAGCCCGCATCATACTGAACATGTCAGCTTGAGAGGAGCTAGCCGGGTCAGCCAGGCCAGACGGGCAAGAGGCCGGCAAAGCCTTGCCGCTTTTCGCCTTCTTCTTGGCCTTTTTCTTGGCTGGCTCGACAAGAGTCGTAGCCGAAACCCTTTTCTTAGAACGCTTAATCGGATTCGTTCGGATCCCCGAAGCCTCTTCGGAAACACGAACCGATCCCTCCGCGGAGGGACGTTCACTTCCCATAAAGGGATTGGAGCGCTCATGGCGTAAGCCTAGAGAATCGCCCAAATCACCCATATTGGCTAGGCAAGAAGATGCCATAGCCATGGGTTGGGAGCTAAAAGCTCCCAGTGCGTGGGCAGACCGAGATGACTCGGTATGTGCCCGATGACTACTAAAGGCATGTGAACCCACTATTGGACCGCTCGAAAGCAGCAATAGGGGAGCACTAGTAGTCACGCACTCAGGTGAAAACACCTGTTGCTCCGAAGAGCGTCCATAATTGTTAGCTCGAGCATTCCCATCAGCTGGCAACTGAGACAGCCCAGAAAGTACTCGTTCCCCCATATGGCGTTTGCCGGGGGCTAGGGTTTGAGAACCCAGACCAACATGGACTAAGCCCGTGGGTTGCCCTGCAGTAGTGGGGCGCGTCTCCCCTAACGGATCAGAGCGAGTGAACGCTACCATACGGGAAACAACAGCCCCCCCCCTCTGGTCTCAGCGACCGGGGGATTGGATTCGAGATATCCAAACCACTAGAATCTGACGCCACCCACCCCGAAACCACAGGCTTCGGAGTTGACAATCCCGATTCAGTTAACGCCACCCGTCCCGAAGCCGCAAGCTCCGAAACTGGCAAACTCTGCAAGGGAACACCACTAGGCAACTTACCTTTAGCCCTCCTCCCTCCCCCGCGTACCGCTGTACTCGGGGGAGTTCTGGAAGGCCGAGTCGTCTTGCTAGACAACTCTTCGGAAGAAGCAGGTCTCCTTGACCCAGCTGCTTCTTCTTCCGAATTCATACCACTGCAATAAAACAGACAAAGTATACTTTTCAAATTAAGAAATACTTCAACTGAATGCAGTAAATAAAACTAAAGTTTATTTGGGAGATACGCACTAAAGAAATTTTCACAGCCTAAAAACCGTAAGAACAAACACCGAACCCGAAGGCTCGGTGACAAACGGAAACACCCGCAAACACGGAAATATCTACGTGGGGCTGACCGTGAAAGAGAAAAATAAATGCCAAGAAAGGGAATCAAAAAATCCCTTGCAATCGGCAAGAGTGACTAATAAAACACAAAGTACTATAATCTAAACGAATATAGGTACCTAAAAGTGCTTTAACTATGTGAAAAAGCGCACCAAAAAGATACTATACGACCTGATTTCAGGAGCGCTGTGACTATACGTCCTAACTCGTCGGGGGCGAGCAAGAAAGAGGAAGATGGCCGTAGCGTATTGACGCGCGTGAGTGGCGAAGGGGACAATAGGATTACGGGGGGTGCGCACAATATTGTGACACATGTGTGATAATTCTCGAAGGGGTCCCGTAGTCAAGACTACAGGCATAATAGGTAGGTATATATGATTTATTGCAGTAAATATGAAACAGGTTCAGCCAATGAGAGCATTACAAATTATCATTATAGGCAATTATGTGTTGATACGTTTGAGAGTCTGTAATTATCAGCAAGTTTTTTGTTTGTTTTTTAATACAGTTCAAGTTTTGTTTGTCTGAACAATGCTCTAACTGCATGATTAACAATTTATAAGGATTTTTCCAAGTAAGGGATTTTATTGAAATTAAGTATTAGTTCCAAAAATTTTTTTTGTGGCCTTATACCTATTTTCTCCCTTTCAAACTCTCCCTCGCCTCCCCCCTCTATCTCTCTCTCTCTCTCTCAATATCATATACAGTCAAACCTGTCTATAGCGGCCACCGAAGGGAAACGGAAAAAGTGGCCGCTATAGACAGGTGGCCGCTATAGACAGGTCGGCGGCCATTTTTAATTTTTGCACATACATGTACATGCAACCTGGTAACATCACTTGTACATGCATCCATATATATCACTTAAGAAAACAAGCTATAGATCTACAGATTTGACGTATAACATGTCATTGTCATATGATATATAAAATGCCAAAATAATGTGCTTTGTTGTCAGTAAATGAGAAAAACAATAGATATACGAGCAATCTGTGTAAAATGAATTTTCCCTCAAATTACCACGTACGTACCGCCCGCGGTAGACTGCTGTTCTTGATGTTTATAGTCTAAAAACGATGTCTAATCATGCTTTTGCTTCCTGCCAAAAAATTACAATAATGAGTTTATCTTTTGAATAAAAATAAAACCAATTTTCATTCAATAATTATTTGCCTTTTGAATTTTTTAAAAGAAGTTTTAACTGTTTTTGAGAACAGGCGATAGAAGGTGCTCGCTTGATTCGTCGAAAGTACGAAGGTCGACAATGGATCGCCGTTGGACGAGTTTTCCTGCTGTTTTTCAGCAGGACAATCTCGGACATGAAATCGTTATTATTGATCCTTAAAAAAAATAATAGTTGGGTAGTATTTTATTTTTTTCACTTTCTAAAATAAAATCACTCCTTTTAATATTTTTTTCGAAAGCTTTAACCCTTTAAATTTTTTTTGATAAATCTTTTAAAAAATAAAAATTAATATTGAAATGTACGAGCCTATGCTATTGCGCAATGGCGATCGCTATCAACGCCGACCGTGATGGCTTAAGAGAACAATACAGGTGCAGGGGGATTGCAGCTGGATGGTGCGAAGATTACGTAAACGAACAATACTAGTGCTTAATTCTTACTAAAAAGACTTTTAATCCCTAATTAGTCGGCAATGTGGTAAAACTTTTAGATCTTCTTGGCCATTGTAGAATCTATTCACGACGTTTTTGTGAGAATGTGACTGAGCTAGGACTCGGTAAACACATCGCGGCTTTATTATGCCAATGGCAAAAACTACTTTTTGTGCAGGAAGCTACGGCTCGAGTCGATATTGGTGGCCGCTATACGCGGTCAGATATTGACCAAGGGATACATAATGGGTGGCCGTTGGCCGCGTTAGGCAGGTGACCGCTATATGCAGGGTCTACAACACAGTAATTTCCTGCGGGGGGTTTTTTGGTGGCCGCTATAAGCAGGTGGCCGCTATAGACAGGTGGCCGCTAAGACAGGTTTGACTGTATATAGATAATTCTAAAACAGAATAAAAATTCCTTTTTATTTGGTATATCTTAATCATTACTTTTTTACCTTACAAATTTTGAATTGAATTATTACTTCTATGATATTACACATCAACATATACATGTAGGACTATTATCTGATAGCTGCAACTATTCCTGCCTGAACCTCAGGAGCTCTTCTCCAGGTAAAAACCTCGGTTTTGATACAGTCATACAGTATATGCCTGGATTTGTTGAGCTGCCGAGAGGTAGTGTTCTGGCGCTCACAGGTAGGAGTGCCTGCTGAACCAATGTTGGCCATAGATAAATTGATACAGGTTAGGGTTTCCCTGCTCTCCCCCTTTGCTTTTTGTCTAGAGTCAGTGTGCCATAGTGCAGTCACACTAATAGAACCGCGCAAGATGGTGCACGCTGCAAGGATACGGCACTCCATTCATATCGTGGTACTCCATTAACCTGTTACCTACAGGAATCGGTTGGTCCCTGCATTAAACCTATGGGATCGAGATTATTCAGTAGCCAATAGGTAATCCCTACTATGCTGTGGGCGGCAAATCCTGCCCAAATGTTGGAGTGTTGAACATTTTGTTTAGGCTTAGAATGGCTTGAAAATTCTTCCTCTTGCAGAAACTTGTATCTTCAATATAAAGTTTATTCCTATGCAATGTATCTTTGCCCAGTTTGCTCAAGAAAAAAACTCATTAAAAGTTAATATTTAACTACTGAAAGTTCATTTCTGAAAATTGCTCAAATAGCTGGTGGCATGGAAGGGGTTAAAGTTATGGTTCTATGACACACACTCAGGCAACAATTGCTCTGCGGTTAATTTTCTACACTAGACAAATCTCTTGAAATTCAACCCGAGGCAAGACGAATTACACCAAATCCTACCCCTGAACCTAAACCTGAAATAACCCAACAGCATCCCTAACCTCAATTCTTCACCTTTGACAAAATTAAACGGGGAGCGTTTCATCAAGCGTTTTGTCAGTGATTTTTACCGACAAATTTGCTCTCGCCAATCAGATGCAAGGATTTCAGTAGCTTGTAACAGTTGTCGGTAAAAATCACTGACGAAACACTTGATAAAACGCTCCCCTGTAGCACATGTCGCCAGAGTATGCATTTATGTTGCATATCACTGATGTAATGGCAGGAACTGGGAGTTTAATGTGTGTACCTCTCTCTCGTTCTCGATCATTCAATCAATCTTGAAGTGAAATCTGACTTCTCTTTGGACAACAAAACTTTCTCTCTCCTTTCATTTTCCGCAAGTGATAACTGGCAAATTCACATGCTCACCACAATTGCTGATGGGCACAAGAAAATAGGAATGAATTAATGAAAGGATTGCACTCTGCATTACACAAGATTTGTTCTCCGACGGATTTCTTACTTGGCTATATGACAATATTTTTATCACTTGTACAAATGTTCATGCAGTAGTAATCATCACACTAGAAACTTTGAAAAACATGAACTAGAAGCCATTGGTAAAACTTCCCATATGGCCCACTGAGAAGTAGAATGTGGCAAAGCGATATTTAATATCGTATTATCTGATAGGCACATACAGAGTTAATAGCTGTTTCGATAGGTTTACATCTACCAAAGATTACTTGTGGATACACAACGCCATATTTTAGGCCCACTGCACTAGAGCAATAGCATTCATATCAAGGAATACACACTCATACAGCTGTAACATTTTTTTTTCCTTTCTGATATTAGACAGGGTGACTAATTATCACCAATAGGTCGTCTTCCAAGATGCCTTTTAACAATAATAAGGAACAGTAGTAAAAAAAAAATCATTAATATAACCTAATAACAGCAACAAAACTAAGAACATGGATAAAACATCTATTCACAGTATTTGGTATCCTCAAAATGAATGTTTTGTTGGGGTTTTTTTTTTTATTATTTGTGTGGGTCTTTTTTGTTCCAGAAAACATTGTTGAACGAAGATGATTTCTTGGGCAACCAGATATGAATATTAAAAAAATGAATGTACAAGCCAATGCTCATATTTTTCTTATTGACAAGGCTATATGGGCATGATAAATATATGAAACAAGCATGTCTGGTCATATTTTGCTACTAAACGCCATACAGAAAAACCAAAACTGAGTAAAAAATGTAGAGAGATGGTCTTGTTTCAGCCATTCCATTTACAAATTTTGAAACGGCCATCTTTCATGTAAAAATCCTGAACTAAGTGTAAATTTGATGAGTGTACAGTCATGCAGTGGGACATCTCTGTGTTTGCAAGGTCAAAATGACACGGTCGCCATTTCTTGCGAAAAGTGACATTGTTCTTGCTCAAATTTTGATGTGATTTTCGCACGCTTACTCTTCAGATTATAAGGACTAATATACATGTATGACTAATCATAAGAGGAATATAAAATAAAATTCTGTCCGGTTTAAAGTAAAATCTTTGATGCACAGACATACGTCGGCCTCCCTAAGTCATACTATTTGTGAAAACACCCCGAGTGTCTCATCCTTGCACAGTGTATAAACCTTCTCCCCTTTGATACATCGAAGTGCAAATGCAGTATGGCAAAGCAGTACTAATTCAGTAATGGCAAAAGACTGAGTTTGCAGGTAAACAGTGTCACTTTTGTTGCTCTCTAAACCACCAAGTTTGCTCAGTACTGACTGCTAGGGGACAGGACAAGACCCAGGCCATGTTCACATTTGAAGATAAAGCAGAAATGCCAGATATGGGATAATACCCAGCCTTGTTCATATCTACAGTTATAACAACTGATGATATTATTCATAAGCATCCAGATACGAGATTAGAACCAGCCAAACTTGGATACAGGCTTAATAGAACAACAGAATTTTATGGGATAACGCCCAGCCTTGTTCCCATCTATGGTTGGTAGAACAATACATATTGGATTATAAACAAGCAAACCACTTGATAAATGTATGGGACTACACCCAGCCTTGTTCACATTTACGGTTAAACCGGATATGGGAATACACCCAGGAATATCTATGCAGCGTGTATAGGACACCTGGCACATGACATAGGTGTGTTCATATCGAAGGTTTGAAGGACACTGCATATGGACCGAGACTCTATCATGATTGAATGGTTTGAGGAACGCCATATTTGGAATGAGACACAGCCATGTTCATACATTTATCTTGAGTGACACCCATAATTTCATTGCTATTAGAGTTGGAATTGCTATCAAAATTGGGTTTATTCAAAGTTACTTAATCCCTTTACCAACCTTTTACGAAAAACGTATTCACACTGTACAACAAAATATTATGTACAAAACATGATTATGATCGTGCCCTTTGTTATTTTTTTCCTCTTCAAATATCTTTCTTACCACCCCCCCCCCCCCCCCACTCTTTCTCTCTCTCTCTCTCTCTTCTTCTTCTGGAAGCAATTGGGAAAGGTGATCATGTCTAAATAAGGATTGGTGTATACTGTGAGGTTTTGGAATCATCAAACTCATATGAAACTAAAAAGGCCGTCAAAGGCGGCAGACCCACACCTTAGCGGCGCTACAGATCGAGTAGTTGCATTCTTTCCATAATCGATTCTTTCCTGTCACTATATTTTATATTTTATATTTTTTTCTCCTTTTTTTTATCGCAATAAAGACTTCCAGATTTGGCATAATCTACTATTTAATACATGCATGTAAAATATTATGGTTACTTATTGTTATTATTACGTAATTTGGCACAATGATACTGCATGTGAATATATTTGTTTGTGCATTTTACCTTGATTATTGTGAAAAATTTTATTTTTAAAAAGGAAGTAATAAAATATTCTTAAAAAAAAAAAAAAATATCCGAAAGGAAGTTCCTATAATCGATCATCACCAAAATCTAATCGATTCTTTTCCTAATCGATTCTTTCCTGTCACTATCCGAACTGAAGTTTGGGTCAAAACTTCAAGGTCACACAGAATTTGCAGGGGTCAACCAATCATCACCAAAATCTAATCGATTCTTTCCTGTCACTATCCGAACATTCCCTGAAAATTTGGTGCAAATCCATTCACCCGTTCTCTAGTTATCTTGTACACAAACAAACAAACAAACAAACAAACATATGGAGCCCTTTACATAACCCTGCCAATTTTATCGGCGTGGGTAATCAACCCAAACTCTCTCCAAAGCACATGCGCTGCACACAGAAATGGGTATATGGGACTGCACACAGATCTGGCGTGAAAGTTCGGGATCTTTCTACTATGATGTTCTTCCAAACTGACATGAAAGGAATGAGAAAGCTCACAAATTATTTTTCACCTTTCCCAGAACTCAACCTTCCCTTTAAAGCCACACCATAACTTACAACCTGACTACCAGTAAATTTGGAAAGACAGTGCAATATGTTCAGATGGAAAGATTCTTTATATCACATTAGTCCTTTTAAAGTATGTTTCTATACATGTACATATCTGTACTCAATAACAGGGGAAGACTTTGAGAGATAGTAAAATATCTTATTTCCCTTCGGTGGATTGAGGCAAATTATCATCCCCTAAACATTTTTTTCCTTGCCCTCAATTTGTATCTCTCCTGTAAGTATCCTTATGCCATCACAGTCTGTTTTTAATGGACAGTTTCGGTAGCAAAAAGGAAACTAGAAAGAAACATGTTCAGTATAGTGTCATGTTGTTCTCCTTGTATGAAAAGAGGTTTGTCCGAGATCATGTGGTATTTCATCAATGATTTCCCGTGAATTTTGTGTAAATATCTGTAAGGAACGCTAGATCACGGTAACATACTGCCCTATGCTAGGACCTTTCCATCCCGATGGCTCCCCACGCAATAGTTTTGGGGCATTGCATGGAGAATGCATGTGTGTCGCTGTGTGTGGAATACACATAAACCTCATAAGTTTTTGCGCGCGTTATAGTGTATAGTGCACACTGCCGTTACCGGGAGTATATATCCCTGGTCCAGTATATAAATTATTTTTTACCTCTTATTTGTGAAATATTTCACTTTAGGAGGTGAAATCTTTACAGCATCTTAGTATTGGTAGTATCTTGCTATTTCTCAACAAAAATCCAAGAAATCTGACGAAAAGTTTTTGAGGGAGTACCAAATCTACACATTACCTTTAATATTAGTTTAGACTTCACTTTGCAGAGCAACTTTGTATGTACCTAACCCCCTGTTCAGACGCTATTCAGTTTATACCGAAACTCGATAAAGAAACGACGTATTAAGAATCATCGTATAGCTAACGGGTCGTTCAGACGCATATTGTGACCGTCGTGAAAAAGGTGGTATAGATGCGCAGTTTCCCACTGCGCGTGTTGTTATGATCACGAGGTATCCGCGGAAGAGAGGTAAAAGGTCACCTTTCACGCGCGCTCCCGTTAAGCCCCGCCCAGTTATACCGTTCTATGGTCGCCATACGTTCAGACGGACATGGAACAGAGATTCTTTATCGAGTTCTAGTTCGAAACGATGCTCTGACCCTCGTTTCGCTATACGTCGTTTCGCTATACGTCGTTTCGTTAGTCAGCGTTCAGACGCAAAATTTCATCGTATAGCTATACCGTTCTAGTATAGCTATACCGTTTTGGTATAGATTTTTAGCGTCTGAACACCCTGTTAAATGTCTTCTCACATCGACCACAAAGAAAAATATGAATTCACATCACAGTTGAGCATTTTTTTATTTCCAGAATGAATTTTCACAATTGAATTTGATTTGAACAGCAGAACCTGACCCACCATCGAAGAAAATCAATTGTAAAAACCTGTCTGTCATTTTCCTTCCTCGGCGACGGACCGTGATTCAGCCCCAAATCAATTTTTATAAATACTAGTAGACACAATATTATCCCTTCACCAGAAACAAGAGTGGCAACACCTGGGGCTCAAGTTTTGGTTACACGTTCATGGAAGAACAACAAGTTTGAATTTTATTCTATTGAAAACGAAGAGAGACGAGAAAGTGAATCCTTTATTAATTAAATAGAAATTTTTTTTCTCCACATGATTGTGTTACACAGTTAAGAATCAACAGGTCATAGTGGGAAGTCAAAGCACTCATTTTCTCTAACATTTTCGCCTTAATTCCAACTGTAAAAACTGTATTTTGTATTGAAAATATTGAAAATACCATCTGTAAAATGTACGTGTTAGAATACCCATCCAGTATTTTATACAGAAGACAAAATCGATTTTGTATGACAGCAGCAAACTGAGACTGTGAGAGAAAAAAAATACACACAAACAAAAAATAGAAATAGCTTTTAACAACAAAAGCTGGTAATGTATAAATTACATTACATGGAAAGTTTCATTTTTATACCCACAATAACAGACACTTCCCCCTAAAACACGTAACCCATTGCCTACGGTAACAGGGGAGCGTTTCATCAAGCGTTTTGTCAGTGATTTTTATTGACAACTGTTATAAGCTACTGAAATCCTTGCATCTGATTGGCTGAGAGCAAATTTGTCAGTGAAAATCACTGACAAAACGCTTGATGAAACGCTCCCCAGGTGGATCCTATATTCAGCCTATGGGAATAAGATAATTCAGTAATCAACGGGTTAACCTATCAAACAGATCTTTCTTCTATATGGCTCTGTTCACAATGACATTTTTCCTTTGTCGATCTGCCCCACATTATCAATCGTTTCCTGCTCGGCAATAAAATGAAACTATTGAGCTCAAAACACAAGTATCAGTTCTCCCAATATTCGCTATCACTTGACAGCCCCCTCAGTGCTAAAGGGATGAATTTCACGATAATTGCTGCTAATTGCGTGTTGCGCAAGAAAGAGAAACAGTGATTCTCCGCCACTGGGGGTCAGCACCGGTGTGCTGAAAATCAAACGTTATTTTCCCAAATTTTTTTCGGTGAAATGCAAATTGACATGATGCAGTGTCCAGTTAGAGGTAATTTGAGGATGAAATATGCCCTAGGATGTTCTCAAATATAAACATGTTTGGCTAATAAATGACAATTTGATATTCTTTCTCCCAGGTAATTAAAGAGAACAGGTTTTTTTTACTTGCGTTTTTTCAATAAATATACAGAGATTTCATCTTTTCCTGTCGATGATGTTGGTTAGGGAAGATTCAATGTGAAAAACAATCCTTTTTATTCATATGAGCTCTGTTTGGATTTGATACAGTAAAATTGAGATTTTCTTCCAGCACTTTTTAAGCACTTTTTAAAATTTTGTTACGATTCTCTGTTTCACTTTTTACCAGAGCTGCTCAGTGTATTTTTTCCATCGAGTGTTCGAGAGAACAAGGCAAGCGAGTACAGAAATGTACACTTTTACAACTGCAAGATAGTATTCCTTTCACGAATTGTGTTGGTAAATTATACATTTTTTTCATTAATATGTCCTTTTTTTTTACTAATTTCTACTGTAAATTAAAAAAATACCAATAAAACCAACAAAAAGCATAATGGGGTGGGGGCTGTACCTTGTACCCCCCCCCCCCCCCCTGCTACACTTGTGTATTTAAATTCATGTGGTGAACTAGCATGAACACTACTGATTCTAGATACACTACATATTCCGTGGAATTTATGGGAAATTCCATTTTATGATGAGGGGGTGATTGTTCAATATGTCATCACCAATCAGTTATCCGAAAATCCTTGCCATAATCTTCAATTTACTGTGCACTCAGCAGCATTCAATCTACCCACCTAATTAATCTGCAGATGAAAATACATGTCAAGAAAAATAAACAATCAAATTGTATTTGTATTTCCCAAAGCAGGCGATGTTGATGTATGTAAGGCTGTGAATGCAGATCGATACCCTTTCACAACAGGATTTTTTTTTGTTTTAAGGCGAAACTGATTTACATTTTCTTCTACAGTTTTGCAACACATATATCCTTTTCTTTAATGACAGGTTCAAAATGAAATCAAGCGAAATATGGGATTGTTTTTTTGGAGTTTTTTAAAACTATATGACCATTCTGCTCGATCTATGCACAATGAAGCTATAGGAGGCAACGGATAAAAAGGCAGTTTTTTGCTCTTATAAATGATTCTGAATGGTTAGTCATGGATGGACATCTGACAAATTTTGAAAGTTTGAAGGCCTGTAGAAAATAAGTATTTACATGTAATTGCAGAGAACTATTTTATGTTTCATTGTGAAGGGCATTACTGAAGGAGTTCAAATTTGATAAAATTTGGTTGCCATGGTCACCTACAAAAAATATAATCCATAAAATATTCAATGTCAAAATGCCTACTCTTAACTGATCAAGCTCAAATTCAAAATACAAAAATGTAGAAAAGTATCTATACTTGTTCAAAAAAGTATATCATGTGAAATAAACAAGTCAGTATTAAATTAAAATTTGGATTCGTGCAGGTTGCTTTGAAAATGAACCTCAAGGCTAGCACTACCTTTCAACAGTAATCAATTTCCCAATCTGAACTTCTCAAGAAAAATAAACAGTCATCAGCGGTAAATTTGTTGGTTATCCTTAAGAAAACTTTGATTAGAAGCTGCTGATTAGTGCTGGCATTCGCCTCTAATCCAAGAGAACGAATCTCGGGATTACGGCCTATAATTGAAATGTAATATTGGGATAAACTAGCTAGGTGGTTTTATCATTTTTGTAGCTTTTTTGATTATTTCTTGTTGTTGTATTATAAAGTATAAATACAGGGGTACATTATCTTTCTTTGGAAAGGGAGATGTGTCGCTCTGGCTTCACTTACAGGCCGACTCTGATTGGACATAGGTTCAAAACTGAATCCGTTTTTAGGATGACATTATAAAGGTCGGTCCCAGACGCAAAATAATCATATCTGATTGATACGAGTCCAAGCCCAATTACTTGCAGTGAAGACCCCCCACCCCCCCCCCCCCCCACCCCCCTGCTGAGAAAGTCCTGGCCACACCGCTGTTCTGTCTAATATGTCCCTATATGCTCTCTAAAGCTTGATATATTTTTTGCATTTTACAGGGGTAAAATGATTTTTGTTACAGTTAGGGATAGGTTTATATTAAAAAATGAAATTATATGGCAAAACCTTAAAAAGTCAAGTTTTGTTTTATCCTCGTATTGCTATTAGATTGTGGCAGGAAGTATACCAGGAAACATAGCTATGTATATGTACACATAGTAATATGGCCTTTCCATCTTATCTACCTCTTTCCTTTCATTATTAAATATATTTTCATTCTTCACGGTTTCATTCAAAAATTAAAATTCAGATCTAATGCTTACAATCACCAATATCACAAAGGTTCAGTCATCAATTTCTGGATGCATAATATTTTTGTGTTGTTAAAATTAAAAAAACATAACATTTAGAATATTCCAAACTCAATCAAACTCCTCATAATATCAGACGATACTAAGACAAAATAATACACTAGAAAGTCAACTAAAATCAAGGTGCATGAAAGAAAGGTTGTGATAAAACATGAAAAGACGTCTTAAAGTAGATATTCAAAGAAAATCACAAATATGGCAATTAATGTATCACTAGAAACTGGGAAGCTTACAGATGGCAATCTTATAAGTTTTATGTCAACTGCGTATCTGGTGATTATAAAAACAACACAAATAAAAGCTCTTCTCAGCATCTGGAATATCCGAGGATTCGCCAGAAATATAGCGATGTTTTGATGTCGTCACACTCGGGATCGATCCTGCTTAAGCAGACGACGTCCTATAATGAATGAACGTAATTGCAATGCAATTATTTATCAAATTATAAAGAGTTTGGTGTATTTAAACATGACCTTATTTCACACCATTATAAAGGGAAAGTGAAACTGATTCTGATAGCTAAAACCGTTTGATTGTAAATACATAGGAGAAGGGTCAATGATCAATGAAATAAACCCCACTTTCAAATTGAAAAGCCCTCCGAATAATAGCAGGATGGTATTCGTTCCCTCTTGAAACGCCGAACATGCCCCGGTGCAAACAGCTGAAAATACAATGGCGTCTTATTTTGTTAACAAGTGACTGATTCCTTTATTTTTTTTAACGCTGCATTTTTCATCAAAATAATACCATACACGAAGTTAAGAGTGAGGCAACAGACTAACATTAAGACTGACGCTAGTGAAGGAAGAGAAATAAGTGAAGAGGAGATGACAAAATAGGCTCTGAAAATTGTGTAAGATGTTATGGGACATCGTCTGCTTAGCCAGGACTGGTCCAGGGTGTGTCGTCACATATCTCAGCAGCGTTCAAGGAGCTCTTCAGCTGCTATATCGGGGGCTGTATTTTACCGTTTTATAATTGATAATAATCATTACTTCAAATGTTTCCAAGCGTTGAATTTGGATAACCTTGTTTAATTTATGCCATCTATGCAATAATAAGTATTAAGCCAATATTTAAAATCATCAACGTTCTACTTTAAGACGTTATTACAAGTACGAGCAGCGTTTGAGAATGATACACTATGACCATGTCATCCATCGACTTGAATCGGTCTGGATGCAATCCTTGGTGACTGTGGACTGCCCACACATGTTGAAACCCTCTGACATCAAACCAGAATATGATACAATCGCTGATAGAGTGAGTGCCCCAGCATGGAGAGAGAAAAATGGGTTACTGACGGCCCAAATTACCCAGCTTTTCAATCACAATCAAAACTTTCTTTCTGCATCAACGCAATGGCTTCATAGCGTCTCACAGAGCTAGAGTCCCAAAGAGGAGAAAATATGATTGGGGAAAGGGAGAGCGGCATTCTTGTAAGAAATAACTTGTATTGGGCGGTTGTAATGAGCGTAATAGCTACAATTTCAGTAACAATTCATCGGAGATCTCCGACGATTGATTTGCATTATCCAAGACCATATTTGGAGACATCTGCCATGGGAACGAGCAGTACCAGGTCTTGATGAAGCTTCCTATATAGTAAAGATGAAATATGAAGTACTATTGGATCATCCTGTTTTATGATCTATGGGTATCCCTATATCCTATGGATAACAAGCACTCTCATCAAGTATGTTCAAACTCATGAGAGGAAATCTCAAATAAATAAGACAAATTTTGTGATTTCTAAAAAGTACTGGTTAATCTGAAACATACTCTGTGTTATGTTTACTCAGAAATATGAATATGTACTACAAAATCAGGAGATAAAACCCCAAGATCATAAAATGAAACAAATATAATGCTTTAAACTCCTGAGAGAAGACATATAAAAAATAGCAATAAAATGATTTGATGTAGAAAATGCATTGGTCCAAGATGAATAGGTGCTGAAAAAGACTCATTAGCATATAACAGTAAGCACCATACATTTTCTACATAGACCGATTTTCTTGGATTAAAACATGAATTTTCAGTGGTTTATGTGACTTGCAGGTTAAAAAAAACACTGATTATTTGTCTTTTTCCTTTCTTTTCTTCTTAATCTCGTCCTATTATCCTTTACTTTTCAAATTACACTCTGCACTCTTTCACTTAAATTTATTGTCTGTATTTCTACAACGAATTTTGAAAAACCTGTCTTTTATGCGTAACAATTCTTCACACATTAATTAAATTAACTGAAACGAAAACTTCCAATAAAAGAGGTATCAATCTGCTAATAAGTCAATGAAGACAGATGTGTCAAAAAGGCATAAAAGATGGCTTGATGAAGGAGAAATAAATGAGGCAGAACGCGAATCTTCCACCCACCGATACACAGCCCGATGACACCACAGAGGCCAATAGAAAATGAAAGAGTGATAGCCGAGCTACATGATGGCACTGAAAACAGCTCCACAGGTCACAAGGGACAACCCTGATATTGGAAGGATTTTTTATCTCTCTCTTTACTCTCTCTCTCCCCGATACCCTCTCTCTCTCTCTCTCTTTACTCTCTCTCTCTCTTTACTCTCTCTCTCCGAATTCCCTCTCCTTATTCCCTCTCTCTCATCTCTTCTCTACTCTTTCTCTCTTTCTCTTCTGTTCCGTCTATGCCTCCCCCTCATTCTATCATCCCTCTCCCTTACTCTACCTCTCTCTCTGTCTCTCTCCTAACTCTTGCTCCCCTTCCTCTCTCTCTCTCATCCTCCCTCTTTCATCACTCTTGCTCCTTCCTCTATCAATCTCATTTTTTTCCTCTCTCTCTCTCTCCCTCCAAGCTCTTTTTTTTCTCTAACTCTTGCTCCCTTCTCCCTCTCCTATCTATGTTGTTCTCTATGTCGTTCTCTCTCTCTCTCTATCTTTCTCTCTCTATCTTTCTCTCTCTCTCTTTCTCTCTCTCCCTCTCTCTCTCATCTTTTACACTGTCCAACAAAGGAGAAAGTGGAGCATCAAGCAGACATTGTGGAGAGGTCGTCATCAATACACCCGCCCAGCCCGGCCCGCCATTCAAGACAGGTCGTAATGAGAGTGAGCCAGCATCCCAGAGAGATAGTTCTCTTCTCCGCTTGGGTTTCGCAAAAAGGGGAAGTAAATGATGAGTTTGAAGTCACTAGTTCAATCTCCATTTAATAACGCTACCCATCTCCCCTCTCTTCCTTTCTCAATTTCCTCTCACACACAAGCGTCTTTTTTACACCGCTGTATTCCTACATTTATCACCCTTTAATTATCATATTGGACATATCTCCTCTATACACTTACAGAGCCTTTAGAGGTGTTGTGGTCTAGTGGATAAGTCGTGGGACTTGAGTCACAAGGTGCTGGATTCAAATCCCTGCTACTCCACTTACAACCGTTGGAAAGACATTAATCTCCATTTGCCACACTTGACCCAGGTGAAGCAAAGGGGTACCTGGTTGGATCATTCCTTGAAATGCAGTGTGTGCTGTTAACTTGTGCCGGAGTTGAAGCCAAGATAATAATTTCCAAAGCCCTTATGGGAAGTGCATAGGGACATTATATCGTGTGTTGAGAGCCAGAAGGGCATTAGCTCTGTCTTAAAACATATGAGTTAACGCCCTTCTGGCTCTCAACACACAATATTATAATGTGATATGTGCTACAGAAGATCTGAACACTATACTCTCCCATTTGTTCTAACACAAAAAGAAATACTAAATTATCATTTTTTTTAATTTTTGAACCAGTAGTATCTGTCTCTCTCTCTTAATTTCTCCATGTCCATCTCTCTCTCTCTCTCTCTGTCATGCTCTATATGTTTTCTTAAATTTGTAATATTTCCATTTGAATATAATTCCATTTAATCTTAGATTTAATTCATGTACCAATTTTTTTTTTTTTAACTATTGTTATCTCTGCATTTCTTCCTTCCACTGCCTTTCTTTCCCTTCCCTTCCCCTTTCATTCTTTTCCCTCTCTTAAAAAAACAAACAAACCTGTACCATTTTTCATTGTGTGAGGGAGCCACATGACCTGCTAGGGGCAGCTCCATTGGGAAGCCACTCTGGTCAAAACCCCCAACCATCTTCACGATTGTTTCTGGTCGGCCACCAATCAAATCACGGGATTCCCTTGGTGGTGAATGCGAGACCGCCCATCGATCCGTTCAATCAACCCCGAACCGTAAACATGCGCTCCGTTTCCGAAAAAATTCATATTTTTTAATCTGGACTGATTAAAGGGTCGGATGGGGGTAGAGGAGAGGGACGAACTCACAACCTCATCCCAGGAATTGCCAAAGAGAGAGAGTGGGAAAGGAAGGAAGGAAGAGGGAAAGGGAGAGAGAGAGAGAGAGAGAGAGAGAGAGGGGGGAGAGACAGAGAGGGAGAGAGCATCATTTATCAGAATCTAATACACGGCTTATGTTATTTCTCTACATTCTTATTTTTTCCACTCCTCATGTGTGTTTGGGTGTGTGGGTGTGTGTGTGTGTGTGTGTGTGTGTGCGCATCTTTATGTGGACAATAATACTTTCTCTCTCCCCCTCCCCACTCTCTCTCTCCCTCTCTCTCTCTCTCTATCTATCTTTCTCCCTCTATATCATTTCTCTCTGGGTTTTTTTTTTTTAAAGGGTATCAATTACTAAAAATTATTTTGCTCTGTTAGGGGTTCCTACTTGTGGGTAGACTAGTTGAAGCACCGGTACGCATTCCCAATACGGTCCGAGTTCGGTTCCATATATGCATTTTCATGTTATCTTTTATTTTCTGCATACTTGGTAATTGTCAACCCATATAATAATACTAGGTGAAGTTTTTGATGTTGATTTTATACAATATATCTGGGTACCAATGCACATTGCTTTCATTAAAACAAGGAAATCAAAGAAGCAGGTTTTTAAATGTTTCATGAAAATCAGACAGCTGATAAGAAATTTGCAACACTTTTATAATGATAAAGGTTAGCCATCAAATTGAGACAAATTAGTAAAATGATACAAGAGCACTTATTAATTCTTTTGTTTATTTTGCTACTGTACATTTTACTGTTTTCTTCATGTATTTTCCTTTTTTTTCTATTGATGGGTATGATGTTATTGCATATTCACACTAAAAAAATACGGATATCTTTCTTTTTGAGACATTTCTCTTTCTCTCCACATCTCTCCACCTTTTATTTCCTCCCTTCTTTAGTCTTCTCCTGTAATTTTTCTCATCTCTCTCATAGTAGGAATTTTAGAGCTATCTTTACATCTATAATAATACTTATCTATAACACTTTAACATTTTATTCTATTTTTTTTTTCTTTCTATACAAGATGCTGTAAATTTGTTAACCCCTTCCATGCCACCAGACTTTTGAGCAAATGTCAAAATGAATTTTCAAGAGTTAAATATTAACTTTCAGAGTATTTTCTCGAGCAAACTGGACAAAGCTATATTGCATAAGAATAAACATTATACTGATGGAACAGGTTTCTGTATGAGGAAGAATTTTCAAGCCATTCTGAGCCTAAAGAAAAAATGTTTAACACTCAAAATTCTGAAGTGAAAAAATATATTTCTGGTCAGTTTTCCCTACTCGAATTTACTCAAAATTCTGGGCGGGATTTGTCACCCACAGCATGCTAGGGGTTAAAGATACATGCACTTCATCGCTTTTGCAGCCCTATGGGTTAACTCTCTGTCTGCCTATTTCTCCATCTCTCACCTCTCTATTCCTTTCTCTATTTCCTTTAAAAGTGCTTCATCCTTTTTGCAGCCCTACATTTTGAAGTTGTGTGAGTATGCAATAAATTACAAAAGAATTATAATTGGAAATTGGATGTGAAAAGTATTATAATTTGCTTTTAAGTTAGTAATAACAATTTGGTAATGATTTATTTTTTCGACTTGAAAAAAAAAATTGCATAATTTTCAAAATTAATTTTGACCGCCATTAGTACATGTACTTGCGTTAATTTCTGAATAGCTCCCTCTGCAACAAAAGCAAGAGTTTCTCACAAATGAGTTATAGAACTTAATTGTGACCTTGAAATTTTGTAGGCAGTATCTACAGGATGTCATTAACCTATGCAAAATTTTGCAGAATTTTGTGTAAGTCTGCAAAATACCTTTATATTTCTTGCAAAACGGTATTTCTCAACACCTTTTTCTCAAATGATTGAATCCTGAACGTTATCATTCAAGTCTTTCACATTTTACCCTTTTCTACCTAATTTCTGTTGAACCATTCCTGCTCAGTTTTTTTTAAACATACATGTAACTCTCTTTATTCTAAAATTTATTCAGAATCCATTTGTTAATTATATTACTACTAAAAAGCATTCCGAGCTAGAACTTTAAAAAGCTACACACTGATTTTCAAACAAAATCAAATCTTTCCACATGTCGCTGTGTTACCAATCTCATCACAGGGGATTGCTCTAATACATGTGTCCCCTCGCTGCTGGTCTGACCACATCCAAAACCACACCCAATCCTCACAGGACATAATAACCAAAATGATGGTTACTTTCCTCATAAATTAACAGAGAGAGAGAGTGGACTGAGTAAATCAGTGAAAACGTGGGACACATAGCCGAAATGATGGTTACGTTCCTCATAAATTAACACAGAGATAGCTGAATAAATAATTGGTCTGAAAACATAAGACACATAACTAAAATGGTGGTTACTTTCCTCATAAATTAACACAGAGATAGTAAAGTTAGTACATCAGTGAAAACATGGGGCACATAGCTGAAGTGCTGGTTACTTTCTTCATAAATTAAGACAGAGATGGTGACTGAATAAATCGGTCTGAAAACATAGGACACATAACCAAAACGATGGTTACTTTCCTCATAAATTTACACAGAGATAGTTGACCGAGTAAATCGGTCAGAAAACATAGACAAATAACCACCATGATGGTTTCCTCATTCATAAATCAACACAGAGATAGTTGACCGAGTAAATCGGTCTGAAAACATTTCACCTGATATCATTTAACTCAACAAAATAAGCCCATATCTTTATGCAGTTTTCAAAACTACAGATTCTAGTAATTCAATACTGGTATGTCAAAGTGTCATGACTGAGTTGCCAACTTGTCTTTCACATCATAAGAAAATTCTTAACTTGAATAGATTAGCTGAATTTCTCAAATCATGTTTACTATATCTCCAATTTGCTTGTCTAAAGCCTATAATAATCATGCTTGACAAAAAGAATCTTTTTTTTATAATAACGATGATGATGATGATGTTGTTGAGGATGTTGTTGTTGTTGTTGATGATGATGCTGCTAATAATTAACAAAAACAACAATAATATTAACAATAAACATAAACAACAAAAATAATAAACAAAACAATACAGTGAAACCTGTCTAGAAAGACCGCTCAAGGGAGACAAGAAAAGCGGTCTTTATGAGCAGGTGGTCTTTATGTACAGGTTCCTTTAATACATATTTCAATGAGAAACAGTTTTCAAGGGAAACAAAATTGGTCGCTAAAGCAGGTTGGACTGTACTATTAAATGATAATAAAAATTGTGGCTGATATGTAGCATCACTATTATCATCATCATTGTTAATATTCTTAATATTTCTTTTTTCTTTGTATGTTTTATTAAAACAAATCAGAGAATCACATATTTACATAATTCGATAAATTAGAAAAAACAAAAATATTCTTAATATTACTGGTATATAGCATTCAAGTAGATAAAGCATCAGTTTACTCATCAGAGGATAGTGGAAAATTTCTTATTTTAACAAGCTTCAATGTTCCCCCCCCCCCCCCCCACCCCCTCCTAAAAAAAAAAATGTACATCATGTAACTAATCAATATATTAATCAATTTAAGAATTAATAGAGAAACACTAATTAGATTGATTTTGTGTAGATTACTAGGATTTTTAAAATCATTTAAAAAAAGATCAGACAGTGATCACCATATTGCAATTAGGATATCTTGCTTTCACTGGGTTTGTATGAGGTGCTTATACATTATGGCTTCAGGTGTTTCATGAAATTTTACAAAATATTATTTTCTGAAAAGATAGTGGCTCTTGTCGCTCCTTGAAAATCTATAAAGAGTACACTTTCACTGAAAAAATGATGCTTTTTAAATGTTCAAATGATCCACTAATGCTATGTGAGAGAGACATTTTCTACATGTACTTGAAACCGAAAATCATCACAGATTCTAAAACATTTTCAGGGCTGTTTAAAAAAAAAGCCATGTAATAGTCAAAATGTATTCAGACTTAAAGGAGAATTATCCCCACGAGACTTTTATTATTGACCTAAAACAGAATTCTAAACCGTTTCTGATAAAGTAAAAACATCGTATATTCGAGAATCGAGAGAATGGGAATTGTTGATTGAATCCTCCGATTTTTATTGTTCTCGAGAGTAAAGCAGCGTCGCCATGTTCCCGGTGCGATCGGGCTGTGTGACGTAGGGCATGGAGTTGGCCGTAGCGCATTGTAATTGGCTCGCAATAGTTCACCAACATTATTTTAAAAAGAGTTTATTATTATTAATAATAACATAAATTACGCAAGAGTTTCATAATTAAATTAAATAAATCAATTTATATTATCTACGTAACTATCACATTTGAAAACATTTATTAGAGTAAAATAATCATCGTAAGTAAAACGTGTTCCAGGACACACTAGCTTGATTATACGATTCGCCCGGGCATAAGCTTAGCCCGCAGATCTACGTGATAATCGGCCTCCGTGAAATGATCACTGCAGATCACATCATTTTTCCGATCAAGTTTGAAGTCTTTTCCTTGAATTTTTCCACGTTCAATATGGTCATCCAACGCTTGAACAATTGCTGACATTTCTGCGGGTCTGGGAACCGATGGAATGATTTCCCTATTGTTTTCTTGGAAAAGTTACAACAGCCGAACGCTTGACAATACACCATGTTTACTGTGTGTATATGCAGCGCGCGCTTCATGCAAGCTAGCTACTAGCTAGTGAGTTCTCCATCCCCTACGTCATCACGCGCAAGGTTTTATGGGAAATTTAGAGAAAATGGACGCCGCCAGTAGGAGCAGACGACGTTGTAATCATCGTAAAAAGTGGTCTCTGTTTTCTGCTCTTACAACGGCATCAGTTGGTCTAAAACGGTGATTTTTATATCAAATTAAATGTTATTTTATTCACTATGACCCTATTTACATTTAAAAGCCTGGGGATAATTCTCCTTTAAAGGGAAGCTTGAGTTCTGGGAAAGGTAAAAAAATAATTTGTGAGCTTTCTCATTCTTTTTATGTTAGTTTGGAAGATTATTATAGTAGATATATCTCCTGATAAAGATTGCTCTTCAAATGCTGTCACTTTCAAAATATGACAAGTAACAGCTAAAATGTTCGGGCCGAACATTTGTGTGTAGTCCCATATACACATTTCTGTGTACAGTGCATATCATTTTGGTGCTTCCAAAACCTTACAGCATATACCAATTCTTATGTGCTATATCATCAACCTTTCCCAACTGGTTTGAGACAGTTTCTTTCACAATTCAATCTCATGACCAGAACGCAACTTTATCTTTAAAAGTGGAGAAAAAAAATTATATGTTGAGTGAAAATGTATTTTTCTTGGTGAATACATGTATACGATTTCATAACAAAAACTGATAAGGGTTTTCCATTACTGTCCCAAATATCTGTGCCATATCTAATGTATTTCTTGTTCAAAATATTTGACATGTGTAACCATCTGGGCTTTAGGATACATTACATTCCATTTCAATAATTAAGGGGAAGCAATGAAGATTATACTTTCTATGTGCTTTGGAATGTACAAATCTTGATGTTTTTCTCTATTTTTTTTTAAACCATTTTACTTTTCAAATCGTTTTCTACTTCATGAATCACTGATGTGAATTTAATTTTATCTGTTATTGTAGATATAAATATACTTGTATCTAAGATTCCTACAGCTAGCGCTCAAGGCACCGTTCTATGTTACACACGTTGAGAAATCAATTAAAAAGACTAAGGAAAGCAAAACAAATCGGTGTGAAATGATACACAATGATACAAATAACTGCAGAAATCAAATGATAAATGCAGCAAATCCCGCCTTCATATTTCGGACAAAGCCATAATTATTCTATAGTACTTCCTCTTGGATCTTCTATAAAATCAATATCATGAAGTCTCTTCTGGCAGCTTAATAATGTGGTGACAGTGCAACTGGGGAGCGTTTCATCAAGCGTTTTGTCAGTGATTTTTACCGACAAATTTGCTCTCAGCCAATCATATGCAAAGATTTCAGTAGCTTTTAATAGTTGTCGGTAAAAATCACTGACAAAACGCTTGATGAAACGCTCCCCAGAAGTCCTATGAAACTATTCCTCAAATGCAGTAAAAATATATCATTCCTATTTTTCTACATGAAAATAAACATGACATTTGCCATTACTTAAATTTTGGTCATGTTTCTTTTAAAGGATTCGGAAATATTTATCATACATAATAAGATGAACTGATAAACAATTCAATTATTTCTTTTTTCATGACCATGTGAAAACGTAAAATAATATTTTTAAGTGAATCAAAAGATAAAGATCAATGCATCTTTTTTTTTTAAATTGAAGTTGTAAGGAATCCTGTTCTTCAAAAAAAAATTATCTAAAGCTAGACAGCAAATAATACAAAATAAGACATTTATAATAATGAAATCCGAATCCAAGCCTCTAAACTAGGCATTTTCATAATGTATCAGAATCCGTTATGTCTCAAAACCAAATGTCATTCTGACACTCTGAACATCCTGCTTCACAGAGTGACAAATGATACAGGCAAACTGACACTGCAACAATTCTACTTTCTTTTTACTAGTTAATAATCATCTGAACCTTTCCATAATGATTCATTAGTATTCTCCCAAATCAAAAGCAAGTAAACAAGATTTGCTACCTACCACACTCACGAAAGGATTGCTTCTTGCAGCGGCAGGGATCGGCGGGCAGAGAGCGATGCCTCCACTGAACATTGCTTTGCGTCGCACAGGGAGCGTCGGCAGTGTGCTCTCAACAAACCACCCTGTAAAAATATCTCGCCTTGCCTCGGCTTATCAAATTCACCACTTCCAAGTTTTGGATTGCATTTGTTCCTCGCTCTGAATTCACCCAAGTCTATTCTTCAACAACTTGCAACTTCCTTTCTTACTCGAGACTTTCCTGCTTCCACAAATTTCAAATCAGATATTTCTCCTCAAAGTGGAGACAAAGAGAACCCAAATAGAAAACAGTTGAAAATCCTGCGTTCCTCGCGAGGACAAGACGAGGTATCTCGCAACTGACAACCTTGAGAGATACTTGCGTAAGAGGCCGTTATGCTAGTACATCCCGGATAATAATGGCAGTTCACTGGGATGCGATGAAGATCAATGACTCTTCTTTCTCTCTGCCCTTTTGTTTTTACACCTGAACAGGGTAAGAATTTTTACAACACACTCGGTTTGAACGATTTCTAGCTACTATTCACAAACCCCCTTTTATCTTTAGTGTCCTACCACAGCCTAACATTAATCAAAGCCATCAAAAGATGATGAATCAATAGATGTTCCACGCAGACACAGGGATCATTCAGTGTTTCCCCCTTTTTCATAAGAGGTTCTCTTTGAGTTTCATTTGAGTTCACATGTATCAGGCTGTTACTGCATTGATAGCTTTTAAATTTAAAATTTAAAATTTGTTCTAATTTTTCAGACAAATTTAAAATGAAGTAAATATCTCAATTTTAGCTCCTAAATATTTGAAATTCCAAGTTTTGAAATATTGAGAATGACTTCAAATATTTTCTTTAAATCACAATCTACAATGTAACTTTTTATGTAATGATCATGTATCGATCAATGAAAGGCAAACAAAATTCAACATTGAAGGCATGTGATATTCAAAATTTTGTGAAATGAGATATCAACAGCCAACTTTGCTCTTGGGATATCAATGCCCGTCATGTTAGAACTGTAAACCAATGCACTTCAAAGCTATTCTCTCATTTTCATTTTCCCTTTTTAATATTTCATATTTCATTTATTATCATAATGTGTTGGCATGTGTAAGCTGCGAAAGCTTCACTTCTCAAGAAAATACGGACAGAAATGTATTCCCACGCTATAAATAAATTCCCTTGCCTATCTCTTTTCTCCCTATAAAACATGCTTTATTTTCTTTCATAATAATGTATCAATAATCCCCTAAAATAAACTTGATTACTATTTGAGGGTCTTTCTCAACATATCAAATTACTCTTGTGACCAATGGGATGGAAAAGGAATGTGAATCCTTGAAAGGATCATGAATTTTGAAACTTAAAAAATTTATCTGAAATTTTATTGGATTTTATATCAATGAAGAATTACATGTGTCCCTACACTTTGCAAATTTTCTCAATCACTATTGTAACACAATGAATGTAAATACATTGCATCGTTAATATCATGTGCAGTGTTTAATCTAATTGTCTATATTCTATATTCTACCTGGTCGTCTTTCAATTCTCTACAACCCTTTTAACATTTGCTAATGTTAATTTTCTTCATGAGGTCACCTGTCTAAAATTGTATTTTATAAGAATGTATGAATTCAAAATTTTAAACTTGTAAATTAGTACAGATTTGAATGGCACATTGACAATTTAAAAAATCGGAATTTACATGAATTTATATTTAATGCGAATGCTTGTAAGGGCTTTGGAGTGATTTATTAAAATTTGGCTTTAATAAAGCGCACATGCAGAATGCTGTTTTCATCAAAATTTAAATATTTTGGGTAGTATTATGTATTTTTTAAATTTAAAATTACAATCATGAGTTATCATGATTTAACATTTATTATCCTTATAGATGCAACTAAATTTTTACGGTGAACTTGAAAATCAACTCCATGTAAATATTCAATGTAAATATTCAATGTAAAATGGGGACAGCTTTGTTTCTAGATCAATGTAAGTCTTGAAATTCTCAGAAATGCAAAGACATATATTACTGACTAAATAACAGTGTTTTGTTTTGGGGATATCTAAAGCGAAACGGTACTACTACTACTACAATGAGTTACATGTATAGAAAAATCATTCATTACATAAATCTGGTGATACATTTCTTATTCTATAATTAAAATAACTATGAATGAGAGAAAGAATAGCTATTGAACATTCACTTCACCTGAAAATTGTACGTTTTTTCATTTACCAAGTCTGAGAATGAAGCTACATGTAAGCTTCAGATTTCAATGCAGAATTATGTCATATCTGCATGACAGGGTGATTTATAAATTGCTAAACTGAAATGAGCTAAAGGACATCAAACTTCACCTGAGAATGGATTAGATTTTGTGGTTGAGGAAAAGAGCATTTAGAGGGTGCAAGAAAAATGTTCTCAAAATCAGAGTCTAACGATCAACAGTTGCCTCTAGCAGTGCCTACCTTACACAAACAGTTTAGCAGAGTAGGCTCAAACAAACACTATCCATTCATTTAATCAAACCTCCACAGCCACCGAAGCACTTGCCCACCAAAAAGAGGTTAGGGCAAAACTACAAAGTAGCACCCCGTCCAAAAAAGACTTTCATCCCGGCGCTATTTACCGAATTCAAGGTCCTCAGCGAGGCGCTCCAAGCTTCATGCCGACAACAAACTCCCTTGATGATGGAAACTATAACAGTAGCTCTTGAATGAGCTCCCTCGGCCAAGCGTCCCCAATACCTCTTGGGTGTTTTCTCCCCTCAAACCGGCGGTTGGAAACGCAGTAAGCAAGTTCTTTTCTCTCTCTCCCTCTGACGGAAGGGCATCGTAGGATTAGCAGGCATTGAACGGCATGCCGATGTTAAAAGGGTCACAACTGCAGCTCGAGTGTGGTGGAAAATAATTGTGAGGGGAAAAAAATGAGGGGAAAATGGGATAAAGGATAGGAGAAGGCATGTAATACAGAGAGGGGGCAGGTAGCGGGGGAAAGGAAAAGTTATTTGTGGGATTTTCGGTTCTCTGTAAACAAAAGGAGACCATGACCGATCAAGAAAGGTTTAAAGAGGATATGGCGATGGAGCTTGGTTGGCGGGCACGGCGGAGAGTGCTGGGGAAAAGCACAAATATCATATCCCACTGGAGATAACGCTACAGTTACAATGTCTTCTCCTAGTATTTCTTGTAAGGCAGGCTTTCAGTGCACAGATTCACATATATATGCAACCTTCACTGACACAGTTATTATCTTTAAAAAAAAAAAAATTACATTTCAAGATACAGATAAAACTTAGAAATGGAAGTTGATACCATACAAACAGCAAAATATGCCGCAACCATATAGGAAGAATATATAAATGGAACTCTTGCCCTTTATTCAATTATTCTCTTCATATCACAATTGAAAATCTTTAAAAGGAAAGTAACAGTATATGTTCCCACTTTTCAACAGGCAATGCATAGGCCTAACTCCTAAATGTTTAAAGTCATAGTGCACAATTTCATACAAGGAAGGTCAATAGCAATCTTACATTCAAACTCTCATTCATAAAGATTTGTTTTTATTATGAATATGGCCTTTGCTCTAGTGATATGATCTTTGGGGGGGGGGGGGGGGTAACCTTGCTAGTCATAAGGACCGCTATTCATAAGGACCACTATTCATGAGAACTGCAATCCACAATGTGTAACTAAATGAATGGCAGTTTTGTATGAATAGTGGTCCTTCGAAATAGCGAGCAAACAACAGACAAATTACATGCACCTCGCTATTCATAAGGACCTCCATTCATAACTATTCATAAGGACCGTTATTCATAATGCGTGTTAAATGAATAGCAGTTTTCTATGAATAGCGGTCCTTATGAATAGCGAGCGGACCCCGATCTTTGGATGGTGAGATTGTTGTGGTAGTGGTGAAATTGATGCTGTAAATGGAAGGATTGTAATGTAGCAGTATAGTGATGTGACTATTTAATACCGTTTGGATACTGTTGATGAAGTATTGGGAGTGGTGTCATTGATGTATTTTTTATTGGAATTGCAATCAATTATTGGAATAATAAAATCAATACATGTTATTTACTGCTATTGTTATTAATGCTGTACCACCAACTTCAATCTTATTTTGATGGAAATGGCATAAACATATATATATATATAAAGAATACTTTTTCCTCAAACTTATATGCTATAAAGATCGCTTCCTGAACAGGAGGGAGGGGGCTGAGAGGTATGGCGTGTCCCCAGGCTCCACTTATCATATACCAGATGAAAGACCACTCTCCCTCTCTCTCCTACTCTCCCTCTCTCCCTTACTCTCCCTATCTCTCTCTCTCTCTTTCTCTTTCTCTTTCCTGTTGTATCTCCCGCTCCCTCCCCCTCTCACTATCGCTCCCTCTCCCTCCCTCCCTCCCTCTCTCTCTCTCTCTCTCTCTCTCTCTCTCTCTCTCGCTGTCTGTCTCTCTGCCTCTATGTATGTCTGTCTCTGTCTCTCTGTCTCTCTGTCTGGCTGGCTGGCTGTCTGTGTGGGTGTGTGTATATCTCCCTCTCTATATCTCTTTCTTTAGGAGGTAAGGGAAATAACATGAGGAAAGATAAAAGGGGATCAAAAAGACTGAACTAGAGCTGTTTGCTGCAAAACACAGGCATAATAATTTCAAAGGAAATATCGTTTTCCACAATTTTAATGTTTCTCTGGCATGGAACATTATCTACATGTAGGAATCTCAATACATTGATAGCACACTGCAATGAATTCAAGCTGATTATCAACGCTACTGCAATGTTTATACAACAATTTGACACATGTTACATAAAATCAAAACTGTTTAAATATTGATTTTTTTTTTTCTTGAACTTGAACTTGAACTTGAAATATATTCTTCTAATGACAGATAATTTAAAGGGCACAGTGCAAAATTATAATAATTTTAAAGGACTAACTGAACCCAAAATAAATATTTTCTTAAATTTCTATGTATTCATAATTCATGATATAACATCACTTATTAAATGTAGGACAATTCAGCAAATATTTTCTTTCTATACAGGGATAACTAAAGAAAATGAACATTTATCAATTTGAAATATAATTGAGAGTTTTATATCCTCAGCACACAACAATTTTTGGAAAAAGTTGTTGATGTGGGATTCCAATGGAATAGCTAAATATTGCTTCTTTTTTTTTTATTTGTCTAGTTTATCTATGGTATACTTTTATTTTCTCAAACTCCAATTCACCTGTTTCTTCACATTAAAAAATAATGATGATATGAAATATAGATATGGAATGAATGAATATGCCTTGTTATAGAGAGAAAAAAGGATGTATGAGGAAGGAGATGTGCTGCTAATGCAGAGCAGTATAGCTTGCAGAAGGGCAGAGGCATAAATGTAGCAAGCTTAGCTAGACAGGCAGGCGGGCAGGCAGGCAGGCAGGCAGGCAGATGAGTTTGGCAAGCAGGCAGGCGGCTGGGCGAGCAGCCAGCTCTAGCAAAGCAAGCATTGAGCTCCCCAGGCCTGTAGGCTGAGGCAGGAAGCTTGCTTGGCATCCAGCCGCCGCTGCTGGCTAAATGCTCGCTGCTTCAATCGTCTTTCTCCAGCACGAGACTATAGCATCCTTGTGAGAGTGCATGCATCATGCTCTTTCAATATGAGTGAAAGCAGTTGAGAAAACAGTGACACACTCTCTATCCTCCAGTTAGATAAACTGCATTTACCCCAAAAAACAAATAAAGCAATATTTAGTCATTTTTTTTTATTTCCTTATTTTGGAAACCTTCACTTCAAATATACTTTATTTTAACAACTCCATTATCATCTAAAGAAGTTGCAAGATAAGACTATAAACAACAATGTCACTGTAATTATAAATAGTTTTTGAGCAATTCTCGTCATTCCCTATTTTTTTTTTAGAGTTGCGATAGTTTTTCACTGTTTATTTTTAACTTTGTGGTCATTTACAATCCACTCAAAATGGATATATTTTAACATTCTAATGTTCATTCATCACTTTCTGAGTACAACTGCAAATCTTTCATAATACAGAGAAGGTTTCTTTTCCTCTTGTACTCAATCAATTTCTGAGAGAATTTGTCAAAATAAAAATATGAAAAGATAGGCCGAATAAATAAATGCATGGCATTGTCATCTTTCTACTCCCTTGCAGTTATGCTAGTGTTGTTCAATGATTTAATGTTATTGATGTATTTTGATATGAGTTGATTCCAACTTTATGACCACTAAAATATTTCCTTGCGTGTACTTAATATCCAAAAGTACTTGTAGTCTATCTGAGATGCTCTTTGGCAAAATGCTTCAAAATTTACATTGACATGGACCGTGGAAGTTAGCCATTCAAGTTGTGAATATTTACCCCCCCCCCAAAAAAAAAAAAGAAAGAAAAAAAAGGGGAATTCCGATTCTAAAATTCCATCAAATTCCATAAAACAAGATTTTGGGGGGGCTTTTCAGAGTGAATCATTGAATGGTTTTCAAACCAGATAATAAAAGTGTACCAATCACCTGAAGAAAAAAAAATTGTGTTCAGCTAGAAAGTACAAAATCAAGCTCAAAGGACTTTATCAGGCATTCCATAGGTCAACAACAGTATGAAGGAAATAAAGAATAACATGAAGGTACGTGCGCAGAACCAAACTCCAAGTCGGGTTCCGTGCGAGCCTTGACATGTACCTTGGTGAGCGTGTACGGGTGCGTTGATAAGTCTACTCACGAGTCACGATTCCCTTTTATGCCTATAGAGAGTGTAATTGAACTTGCAATATCTCTTTCTAGAAGTAATATTTGAAGCTCATATTTTGAATATAGTACAACAACATGGAACCTCCAACATACAGAGCAAAATATTTTTTGGTACCCTTTAATGCTGCTCAATATCACTGGTACAAATCTTCTGTTTGGAGCAAGAAGGGGTGTTAACTCATATACATGTATGTCAATGCAGAGTTAACGCCCTTCTTGCTCTCAACACACGAAATACAGGTTCAGTATCTTCACCGTGTAGTCAGCGAAAATGAGGGTAGAGCAAATAAATGTAGGGGGTTAAAAAAAAACGAGAAGAATTTCACCGTGCCGTAATCAGTCACCTTTTGAAATATCATGTATGCCCTTTGCTGTTTTAGTGCCCACAGAAGTTAAAGTGTAAAAAAAAAGGCGGTCAGAGTCAATGGCGAGGGAGATACGATTGCAATTACAGCGTGGCGTGATATCGCCGACATCCACCTTTCTCCTGGTCTCGGCGGAGATGGGGAGAAGAATGAGATGCTCGTCCGCCGTTCCCCCTGGAGCTCCGGGCACATCGCTTGCCACTCTGCCACCCACTCCACTCCACTGTGGCTGCATCACCCAGCATCATCTACTTCTTTCCAATCAAATATTTGACTGTGTTTGAACTTGTCTGTTGAGATCAAGAAGGACGTTAATGCTATGTAAAAGCATATATGCCCTTCTGGCTCTCAGCACACAAATATTCCTCTACCATCAGGTGAATAAGTCTCTTAAAAATGACATTTCAATAACATTATGCAATGGAAACTCGTAATATCAAGAGCTCCAATCAATATAAGATTCCCGATATAACAAGGTAATTTTCAGAGTCCCAAGGACCTCCTTATAGTGTGTTTCCACTGCATCGGAAGGCCTTATTTATATCTTGACAATATTAGGATAATTTAGAGAAACATACATGTCATCACCTTCTAATTTTCAACCAAATAATCAACTATGTTTGACTATACTTCTCTCGCATGAAATGAATAATTATTTTTTAAAATGAATTTTCAATGACATACATTGTACATCTGAAGGTTACAAGATTATTAGCTCTTGATGATATTTAAAAGTATAATAGAAAAATATACTTATCACCTACTAATTTTCAATTAAATGTTCAACTGTGTTTGAATATACTTTGCTTGCATTTGGTGAATAAGTCTTTCAAAAATGAGATTTCAATGATATTACATGTATATCTGATCTGCAGATAATACCCAGATAACAGATGAATTAACATACATACACAAGATCTAGAGAGCAAAATAGAGCTCTTTTGCAGGCTAAGTCGATAGATAATATGATTACGGTATATTTGTTGATATATAATTTGATTATCTTTGAAAAAACTATGATCAGGATAGTTTGAAAGAGGGATAATTTTTTTTGTTGAAGATGTGAAAGGGTACCTACCTTTCCTTCTCCCTATCATATTTCTATCAGGATTTTTTATTTTTTTTTTTTTTGGGGGGGGGGGGGGGTTGAAAATGTGAAAGGGTGGCTATCTTCCCTCCCTCTTCTGTGTTCTATATGTATGAAAACCTTAGAAAACCTTAGAAAACCGTAGGAATGATATGCATCTTCGTAGATCCTTTTTCCTAATGTATGCATGGGGTTTACCAGATGTAGGTAGATCGGTATGTAAGGGATCCTTTAGATTTGAAAGATATCTAAGGGGAGGACTCTACACAAATTTACCCCCTCTCCACGTAGCTGGGGTTAAAGTAGACCCAGGTTTATCCCCTCTACATGCTCTATTCTATCCCATTTGGGACCCACCAAAGGGATGTTCTCTCCGATTCCATCTCACTTTGGCCTGGTGTAACTAGGATGGGAGAGTAAAGCGATAGCTCCTTGTGAGAATATGAAACTTAACAAAACATACCGGTATTATGCCTAACGTGCACACACACACACACACACACACACACACACACACACATGATACAGAAAGACAGAAAAAGTAGAGTGTACATGTGTACAATTCTACAGTAAGTTACAATATGTCTGTTACCAGGAAAGCTGTAGATGTACGTGTAATATGAAGGCGGTTATGATTATACTGCTCTTGCTGAAATGTAGAGGTTTGCTCTATAGCTGTCTAGAATTACGTATGCCTTGGTACTAACGTAGCTAGGCGAAACGTAAATGGCGTATGAAGACGAGGGAAAGACCCAACGAGGAAAATTGCCAATTTTGTCTGTGCTTCTAAATTTAGAATCAGACATATCTGAATCAAAGTTTTCGTATTATTCTGCCTTAAAAGTGTTCAAAGAGGTATGTACTAATTTTACATCCTAATATTTTGGTTCTGCCTATATAGATACAGAACAAAATTTTGATTTTGAATAATTTTGTCATATGCATCTTTCCTGCGTTTTTATGCTACGTAACTGCACATTCTGTGCACCCTTTTAAAAGAGAGAAGGGAGAAAGTGCACGTGTGCAATTCTCCAGAAAGTTACAATTCATGTATGTCTATTACAAGAAATGCTATCTACATGTAAGTAGTGTAATATGAAAACAGCTGTACTAGTACATGTACGAAGTACTACTAGCTGAAATGTAGGCCCATATGTCTGCTATATGCTGTCTAGTGTTGCGTAAGCCTTACGAAGATTCAAACAGACATGAGCTTGGTACAGAATATATTCCGGGCATCCTTTTGTCAAAGTAAAACTGCTAGAAAGAAATTCCCCACCAACAAAAGCAAGAATGGATGCATGCAGGAGGGAGATATGGATACACAGGAGAAACAAGAAAATCCACAATTTCTAAAATGGTAACCCAAGAAAAGACAAAATGGGTTGTTGATAGAATATGTCTTTTCAAAATACAAACATTAAAAGCCTCGGTAGTCAGATTTCAGATGCAAGTATTCCCACTGTTCTCCTATTTGTAAAATGGAATGAAACTGTGGTGCATCATAATCTAAGTTACATGCATTCCTTTTCTCAGAGCACACAAAGCAAGAGCGTAACTTGAGAGTTAGTCCGGCTTAGCAGTCACACTCATTTCCAAATTGATGCGCAAAGAAAAGAAGTGAAATGAAGAAGAAGACATTTCTCTTTTTTCTTGCTTTCTTTCTTTCTATTTCTTCAATCAAATCCCCTTTTTCACTTGGAAATGAATCCTGAAATATGCATAAATTTCTTTCTAGTTTCCCACTCATAATAGGGCACCATTGTGATGGAATCCAACTGTACTCTTCTCATCATCTCTTTGTTATTTCATCAACATAACCAGGTCCAAGGATATACATTTATTCTCTGAAAAAGAAACACTCAGTAGACGAATAATTGGAATTATCTGGAAGAACTATCATTCAGATTAGAAAAATACAATCTTACTCATTACAACCACACAGCTTCATAATGCTCTAGATTATTTACGGTAAAATTTAATAACCATTTCCATCAAAGAACAAAATGTGGTAGAATATTAGGTAAAAGTCATGATGAACAGAGACAAATTCTTCAAACTTCAAATTTAAGAAAGTCTACAAAATGATGAAAAAAGGGTATCTTATAAAATGAACCTCAGTATAAGAATATTGATGTTATTTGCAGAACTGTACCGATGTATGTACGGTATACATGACCTTGTTATTTCAGAACATGAGGTCTATAAATGTTTCACCTCATTTGTGATTGTATAAAACTATCAATTCCGTACAAAATAACAACAAAATTTCTACCATATCAAAGGAGTAGGTACAGTGTACATAAATCTACAGGCTCTTCACCCCCCCCCCCCCCCCCCTCCGTCCTGCCTCTCTCTTTCCCCTTCTCGATCTCCATCCCTTTCTCTCCCTTCCTCGCCTTCCTTGCCTCGCCTTCTCTCCCTCTCCGATCTCCCTCCTCTCCCCGTTTCTCCTTCTCTTCTTTCTTTCTATATCTCCCCCCTCCTTTTTCTTTGGTTCGATCACTTTCTTCCAGCCCCTTACTCTCAGCCTACTCTAGCAAATCTCTCAAAAGAATGCAGTCCCAATGTAGTTGTTGTCACCAATGCTTGCTCAATGGACCAGCCTACCAGAGATTGAAATCATGCAGTCTTTCTTTTTTTCTTTTTCTTTTCTCTTTTCCCCTTCTTTTGCCCAAGTCATTAACACCAGTGCGGACAAAATACATGAGGTTAAGCAGAAAAGATGCAGTTCTATTCATAGTAACTTGCCCTACCTCTCCAAAATACAAAATGCACACATTCCATAAAATATTGTCGGTTTCTTTGTGCGTCTCGGGATGATTTCACACAACCCTGAATTTGAGATGATACATGTATCTTTACAGTAGTCATTGCAAACGAAAATGATTTTACTCTTCCAGCTAGGCAGAGAATTTTATAAAAAAAGGAGTTGGTCAAATACACATTAAATGCACTCCCAAATTTATCTTGGAAATGCCAGTGTAAATTTGAAAGCAAAATGGCAACAATAATGTAATGTTTGTGTGGCTAATATTATGAGCCAACACAATTATAACAATAATCTGTCTTCAAAAATTAGAGCAGCATACAGTTTACTCCCCAAGAAACGCAAAAAGAAATAATGGCATCATCAAAATTAATATCAAACTGATTACATATTTTCTGCTTAGTTAAAGCCAGAAGGACGTTAACTCATATCATTTAACATAGATTAAATGCCCTTCTGGCTCTCAACAGACGATATTGGTAACAAGCAACTTGCCAGGAACGAAACTTGAAAGAAAATGAAATTGGAGAGAGTGTGAAAGCAGCAGGAAAGCAGGAAATATTTCTGTTAATGGTGTGGTCATGTTTGCTCATTTAAAACTGACAAAAGACTTCTAAAGCCAAGGCCATCCAGTGGTGCAAAAATCAAGAAAAAAAACCCCAATTTTTGTTAGAATATGGAGGCATCATGTATAAAATGAGTTTGTGTCATACATGTATGCTACAAAGATGCAAATTGACAATTTTCTCATGTAAAAGTTGATAATAAACTATATCAATCTTGATTTTGTATGACAACTTGTCTTCTCGGAGACCAAAACCCTTTAAAAATTCAACTGACTGAAGTACTGAAATGTTAAAAATTTAGAAGAATATCTTTCGAGGGTTTATACATGTAACTTAAAATCTCAATGAACATTTACTGTATGACAATTAACCCATTGTCTATACGGGAACCAGGCGATCCCTGGGGAGCGTTTCATCAGGTGCTTTGTCAGTGATTTTTACCAACAACTGTTGGTAAAAATGAAACCCTTGCATCTGAAATCCTTGCATCTGATTGGCTGAGAGCAAATTTTTTGGTAAAAATCACTGACAAAACACTAGATGAAATGCTCCCATGTATTAACCATATGGGAATATCGAGAATACAGTAGTCAACGGGTTAAGCATAGATTCTCTTTTTTTTTATATTATGAAAAGTGAAAAGCAGACATATAAAAAAACCAGGTCAAAATCATCGGTAGAAAAAACATTAAAACCTGTATATTGCTCTTTTACTTAAAATAACATTTTTTATGGGCAGGGAGGCTAGTTGCCACTTTGTAAGACTGATAAGTCGACAACAAAATATTTCCTACATGAGAAATTGAAATTTAATGAGTATAACCAACACATACATGTACAATTGTACATTTATTGTACTTGTCTTGTAAAAAAAAATAGAATTAGCTTTACATCACTGGCAGATCTATGGGGGACTATTGGCCCATGCCCACTTCCCTTTTAAAACCAAACAGGCGTACTTGCACACCCCCATCCCCCCTAAAAAATGCCCCCACCCCTTTCAAATGTGATTACCCTCTTTTTTCTTGTTTTGGGAGGAATTGTGCCCTCCTGCCCCTCCCCTTTTTTTTTACATTGTGCTGGATCCACCATTGCTCTACCCCATCATGAATGATGAACAAGCCTAAATTACTTCTTCTTTCTTTCTTACTCTAGTTATTAGGTGGTCTGTCGGTATCGACAGATCACCTTTTAATTTTGTCAAGATTTTTCTTCTTTATTTCTTTATTTATTTATTTTTATTACAAAATGTTGTGGCCACCAAATCTCAAAATCAGCCAGGTCAATATCATCGAGTTTCATGTCATGTATGAGGTCAATCATGGACATGGTCCATTAAGCTTTTGGAGGTCATCAGGTCATCGTGACGTCATCAAGACGCCATTTTGTAAATTGACAAGATCGATTATATCTTCATAATCGATCATCAAAAATCAACTATATTCACATCATGTAAACTTCACATGACGGGTCATCAAGTTATGTCCTCACAGGTCATCTAGAGGTCAGGACGTGCGCGTACGCGCGCGTCAAAATTTAAAAATGCTCAAAATCACGTAGGATCAAGTCTGCACACGTTTCAGGTCATTTTGAGCATTTCAAAAATGTCCGTGCGTAAGCGTCTGCGCGCGGGTACAACGCGCGCGCAAGTCGTAGATAACGTTAAAACGCTGTTTTTTCGATTGATTTGCAATCCTGACACTTTTCTTCATCATTTCCATCAACTTGGAATCAATTTCAATCAATAATAAAGTCGTACGGGCGCGTCAAACTTCAAATTCCGTGCGCGCACCTATGGCGAAAATAACGTAAAAACGTGCAAAAACATGCCTCTACAAAATTAACTCTAGCTCTTTAAATAGTCCATAAATCCCCCAATTTTTTGTCATCATCAGGTAGGGTATGAATCATAGATATGATTTCATGTATCATTTGACCCTTATAAACATTATGACGTCATCAAAATGGCACCAGAAATCCAAATTTCCATTTTTCATGTTTTGACGTCATCACATTTATGCAAATTTGGCTCTAGATTCGTAATTATTGGTCTTTTTTCGCCCAGATTTTGATATGTCATAGCTGAGGCAATTTCCTACAAAATTAGTTACCACCATTTTTCATTTTGATGACGTCATCACAGTGAAATTTTCAATTAAAGACGCCATGTCAGAATTTTCCCTATTTGCGTGTTATGTCTATGGAAGATGACTTTTTTTCGAATCATGAATCTACATGACATCGTTCTCTGAGCAGTATCTCAGTTATTTTTGGTCTATTTTCTTCCAGATTTTAATATGTTGTAGCTGAGACTATAAGCTTTTACAAGTGTGGTCTCCAATTTTTGATCAGATGTCGGGATCATGCCCAATTTTTCAGTACAAAATGTGATTTGAGAATCCCGTTTTCGTTTACGTGTTATCTCTATGGGAAATATTCTGGTCTATCGGTAAAGCACATGACTACCATGGTCAAGGTACCTGGTTCGATCCCCGGGGCCGATTTTTTTTTTTTTTTTTTTTTTGCTTCCTTTTTGCCTGTCATTTTACAATCCTCTTCGACTAGTATAACATAAAAAATCACAAATCATGTAATAAACTGCCTTATTTTCCCGTATTATGTCTATTAGAAAGTAGTGTGCAGTAGTTTTGTGTACAACCCTATGGAAATTGTGATTTCCTGTCCTGTATTAGAGCTAAGGGGTTAATCTGCCAAGTATCCTGTATCATCATCATTATTATCATCACCGTCCTGATCATCATCGCTATTATATCATCGCCATAATATATCATTATAATCATCATAATCTCCATTATCATCATCACCATAATCATTTTACAATGACCGTTACACATTTTCCTACATTCCCGTCCTCAAGAAGGACCTCCATTCATGGCATTCTTGACATCCTATCTTCAGTTTAGTATTTCCCCATTATTATGATCATCCTGATTACAATCATGATTGTACAAATTGAAGGACAGACCACCTAATTCGTCCTCATGACGAATTAAATTCTAGTTAGGTGGTCTGTCGGTATCGACAGATCACCTTTTAATTTTGTCAAGATTTTTCTTCTTTATTTCTTTATTTATTTATTTTTATTACAAAATGTTGTGGCCACCAAATCTCAAAATCAGCCAGGTCAATATCATCGAGTTTCATGTCATGTATGAGGTCAATCATGGACATGGTCCATTAAGCTTTTGGAGGTCATCAGGTCATCGTGACGTCATCAAGACGCCATTTTGTAAATTGACAAGATCGATTATATCTTCATAATCGATCATCAAAAATCAACTATATTCACATCATATAAACTTCACATGACGGGTCATCAAGTTATGTCCTCACAGGTCATCTAGAGGTCAGGACGTGCGCGTACGCGCGCGTCAAAATTTAAAAATGCTCAAAATCACGTAGGATCAAGTCTGCACACGTTTCAGGTCATTTTGAGCATTTCAAAAATGTCCGTGCGTAAGCGTCTGCGCGCGGGTACAACGCGCGCGCAAGTCGTAGATAACGTTAAAACGCTGTTTTTTCGATTGATTTGCAATCCTGACACTTTTCTTCATCATTTCCATCAACTTGGAATCAATTTCAATCAATAATAAAGTCGTACGGGCGCGTCAAATTTCAAAATCCGTGCGCGCATCTATGGCGAAAATAACGTAAAAAAGTGCAAAAACATGCCTCTACAAAATTAACTCTAGCTCTTTAAATAGTCCATAAACCCCCCAACTTTTTTTCATCATCAGGTAGGGTATGAATCATAGATATGATTTCATGTATCATTTGACCCTTATAAACATTATGACGTCATCAAAATAGCGCCAGAAGTCAAAATTTCCATTTTTCATGTTTTGACGTCATCACATTTATGCAAATTTTGCTCTAGATTCGTAATTATTAGTCGTTTCTCGCCCAGATTTTAATATGTTGTAGCGGAGGCAATTTCCTACAAAATCAGTCTCCACCATTTTTCATTTTGATGACGTCATCACAGTGAAAATTTCAATTAAAAATGCCATGTCAGAATTTTCCCTATTTGCGTGTTATGTCTATGGAAGATGATTTTTTTTCGAATCGTGAATCTACATGACATTGTTCTCTGAGCTGTATCTCAGTTGTTTTTGGTCTATTTTCTTCCAGATTTTAGTATGTTATAGCTGAGACTATAAGCTTTTACAAATGTTGTCTCCAATTTTTGATCAGATGTCGGGATCATGCCCAATTTTTCACTACAAAATGTGATTTGAGAATCACGTTTTTCGTTTACGTGTTATCTCTATGGGAAATGTTTTGGTATATTGGTCAAAGCACTTGCCTCTCACTCCGGTGACCCAGGTTCGATCCCCGGTGGGTCCATTAAATTTTTTTTTTTTTTTTGCTTCTTTTTGCCTTTCATTTTACCATCTTGTTCGACTATTATAACATAAGCAATCACAAACCAAGTAATAAACTGCCTTATTTTGCGTGTTATGTCTATTGGAAATTACTGTGCAGTGGTTTATGTATAACCCTATGGAAAATTTATCAAAATTGGCTCAGTCAATTATCTTAAAATTTTCGTTAGTCATCAGTCCTAATAAGGTTAAGTTCCCGCATCTTTTTCAAGGTCCTCAGATTATTGTGACGTCTTCTACGCGCCATTTTCTACAAATCAACTTATGGTCGTACCTTCGTAACGAAATGTCATTTCTGTTTCATATTTGGCATAGTTAAGGTCAATGTCATTCCAGTCATGGTCATCACAATTATCACCATCATCATCCTCCTCATTATCATCACTGTCAGGATATAATGATCATCATCATGATTATTATCATCAACATCATTATCATCACTGTCATGATATTCATGATGATGATTATCATCAACATCATCACATCTTCCAATGACCGTTTCACACATTTTTCTACATTCCTGTCCTCAAGAAGCATCTCCATGCGTGGCATTCTTGACTTCCTACATGTATCTTCAGTCTAGCATTATGATCATCCTGATTACAATCATGATCATACAAATTGAAAGACAGACCACCTAATTCGTCCTCATGACGAATTAAATTCTAGTTTCATTTTCTTTTTCTTTCTGTCTTTACAAATACCTTCAAACAGAGAGAAAAAAAGTTTATTCACATTTTGAATTAGGTTTGAGGGGCAAGCGTTGAAAGTGGTTAAATTCTAATTCCAAATGCACTAATTAGGTGATCTGTCGATATCGACAGATCACCTATTAATTTTGTCCGAATTTTCTTCTTTATTTTTATTTATTTATTTTTATAACAAATTGTTGTGGCCACCAAATCTCAAAATCGGCCAGGTCAATATCATCGAATTTCATGTCATGTATGAGGTCAATCATGGACATGGTCCATTAAGCTTTTGGAGGTCATCATGTCATCGTGACGTCATCAAGACGCCATTTTGTAAATTTACAAGATCGATTATATCTTCATAATCGATCATCAAAAATCAACTATATTCACACCACATAAACTTCACATGACGGGTCATCAAGTCATGTCCTCACACGTCATCTAGCGGTCAGGACGTGCGCGTACGCGCGCGTCAAAATTTAAAAATGCTCAAAATCACGTAGGATCAAGTCTGCACACGTTTCAGGTCATTTTGAGCATTTCAAAAATGTCCGTGCGTAAGCGTCCGCGCGCGCGCTTTACGCGCGCACAAGTCGTAAATAACGTTAAAACGCTGTTTTTTCTATTGATTTGCAATCCTGACACTTTTCTTCATCATTTCCATCAACTTGGAATCAATTTCAATCAATAATAAGGTCGTACGGGCGCGTCAAATTTCAAAATCCGTGCGCGCATCTATGGCGAAAATAACGTAAAAACGTGCAAAAACATGCCTCTACAAAATTAACTCTAGCTCTTTAAATAGTCCACAAACCCCCCAATTTTTTGTCATCATCAGGTAGGGTATGAATCACAGATTTCATTTCATGTATCATTTGACCCTTATAAACATTATGATGTCATCAGAATGGCGCCAGAAATCAAAATTTCCATTTTTCATGTTTTGACGTCATCACATTTATGCAAATTTGGCTCTAGATTCGTAATTATTGGTCGTTTTTTCGCCCAGATTTTGATATGTTATAGCTGAGACAATTCTCTACAAGATCAGTAACCACCATTTTCCATTTTGATGACGTAATCATATTGAAATTTTCAATTAAAAACGACATGTCAGAATTTCCCCTTTTTGCGTGTTATGTCTATGGAAGATGATTTTTTTGCGAATCATGAATCTACATGACATCGTTCTCTGAGCAGTATCTCAGTTATTTTTGGTCTATTTCCTTCCAGATTTTAATATGTTGTAGCTGAGACTATAAGCTTTTATTAGTAAGCCCTCCAATTTTTGATCAGATGTCGGGATCATGCCCAATTTTGAACTACCAAATGGGATTTGAGAATACCGTTTTTCGTTTACGTGTTATCTCTATGGGAAATATTTTGGTCTATTGGTCAAAGCACTTGCCTCCCATGCAGGTGACCCAGGTTCGATCCCCGGTGGGTCCATAACAATTTTTTTTTTTGTGCTTTTTTTTTGCCTGTCATTTTACCATCCTCTTCGACTATTGTAACATAAAAAATCACAAATCATGTAATAAACTGCCATATTTTCCGTATTATGTCTATTAAAAAGTAGTGTACAGTAGTTTGTGTACAACCCTACGGAAATTGTGATTTCCTGTCCTGTATTAGAGCTATATGGTTAATCTCCCAAGTATCCTGTATCATCATTATTATCATCACCATCATGATCATCATCGCTATTATTATATCATCATCATCATCATTCTATCATTATAATCATCATAATCACCATTATCATCATCACCATAAACATTTTACAATGACCGTTACACATTTTGCTACATTCCTGTCCTCACGAAACATCTCCATGCATGGTATTCTTGACATCCTATCTTCAGTTTACCATTTCCCCATTTAATAGTATGATCATCCTGATTACAATCATGATCGTACAAAGTGAAAGACAGATCACCTAATTCGTCCTCATGACGAATTAAATTCTAGTTCTAATTGGATTTAGACTCAGTCCTACGAGCTAGCCCTTGTGTCTATTTGCATGGCACCATTTTTGTGTTACAAAACAAGTCTTCCACAAAAACCAAAGGTTAAAAAACTGGAGTAAACTTGAGTACCAATGAATTGTACCAGTAAGACTGTGTATACATCCATCCATTCATCCGTCCACCCCTCTTACCCCTCTCTTGCCCCCCCCCCTCTCTCTTTTTTTCTTGCTGCAAAATTGGCTGTCATACACAAATCGCGAAAGTTTTTGATTTTACAGTAAGTTAATTCATGATAGATATTGCATGAAGTTTGCAAAGTTTTAATGTTCTTTCTATTTATGTTCAAAACAAATGTATTTTCTGCTAAGAGCCAGAACAGTAACTCATACACTTTTACATAGGCCCTCAAAGGCAATATAGCTGACTGCCTTTATATAAAAAGCACTGTAAGAGTCAACTATTTAATATCTACAAAATAATTTAAACAAAGCACAATTTTGACTCCTCCTTTGCTCGTATAGAAGTAATGTACAATGTACATGTACATATTTCCAGTACAACCTCCTTACCCAATATCCCAGAAATAACCCAAATCATTAACCATTCACATTGGAATATATGATTAGCAGCAGCAGGAAGCGATTGCATCAAAATCGAGACAAAGTCATCAATATTCCACCTTCTTACAACACTTGACATGGTGTAGCCTATGGACTTGCCTGGTGCTCCTATCTCCCTAGGTTCTTCTACAGCAATTAATCTACAAGACACTAATAGATGGGCTCACCAATCCATCATTCCAACGTTTTGACCACCAGGGCAGTGTTCATACATACATGCAAATAGAAGGAAAAATACGGACACTGTGCTTAATAGAGGACCAGTGTCTCAAGATCCATCGCCTTGTTGCCCCAATATGTCCCCAAAGCTACATAGATACATACATCTAGTTAGATACCATAGACATAAATATATATAGATAGATAGATAGATAGATGAACATATATAGATAGACAGGTACATCACCGATAGATAGACGGATGGACAGAAACATGTAATGGATACATTAGATGCATCATAAACATGTAGGCCGATGGCTGTACCCATTTCAAGATATTTATACTGAATAATTCTGATTTACATTTAAATGTAATCAAAAGAAAGAGTTAAAAAAAATGTATTACATGAAGTAAACAATATAAAGAAAAGGACAAATGAAACATATCGTTTAAAATGATGTTCACATTTTATTGTTGTCTTGTGCTAAGAGAAGATAAAGTTGAGTTCTGGTCATGAGATTCAATTGTACAAGAAAACCGTCTCAAAACAATTGGGAAAGGTTGATTACATAGCACATAAGAATTGGTGCATGTTGTAAGGTGTTGGAATCACCCAAATGATAAGATATTGACTCAGTCCTGTCGAGGGTCACATGCTCTGCGCACAGACCAGACCTTTTTCACAACTTGCATGGGATTAAAACACAGAAATTAGAGAAATAGGTAAAAAGTTTAAAAGAAATCAGACCGACAAATTAAGAATTGTAATCAATCTACATATGGGAATCTCAAATTGGTAAAGGAGTCACTCGAATGCGACATAATTGGCGACAACCCCTCCCCCCCCCCCCCCCCCCCCCCCCCCCCCCCCCCCCCCCCGCTCCCATTTGTTGTACACTAAACTAGCATTGTTTTCCAGTTCTTTCTAAAAATTTGTTTGAGAAATATCAAACCAATGAAGATGAAAAAGTATATTATTAAAGCTATGAGATTACTACACCGATTTGCAACTGATTTTCTTTGTGACAAATTTTTGATTTTGTTTCATACAGCAAAATAAAAGATCAGGATTACTGAGGTTTGATGAATGAAGGAATCTACCTCACACAGTAGGACCTATAAACATATTTTGTCAGTTTGCAGGAACAGACCAGAGAGGACGCTTTTTGGGGAGAAATGGAAATGTGAGGATGGAGAGTATAGCTTCCGATGGAAATCATAGATTTTTCTAGTGATTTATAAATCTGAAGGTGTACAAGTCAATTTTCTTACTCTTTACAAGATTTTTTTCTTAAACTTTTCACCGACACATTTTACTTCCTGTTTTTTTTTCTTCAAATCGACCTGACTGGAAGAAAAGCTGAGAGAGAGAAAGAAGCTTTCACAAATCTGTTTCTCTGATTTTCTGCTCACGGTCGTTCAAAGTAACTAGCTACCAACATGTATTAAAGGGACAAAACCAAACTTGTGAAAGGACCTGTCAACATACTTGTATACAATTTGAAATACAGGGTACTTAACTCTGAAATGGCCTACATAAATCTGGGAATTTTTTTTTTTTTAATCTGAATAGGAAAGAGTTTCCAATGGTTAATTTGTCCACAAAAGAGAATATACTGGTTTATCTCGTTGTGCAAGCTTCATTCATTTGTTTCTGGCTGTATTTTGTAATAGTTTTTCATGAATCCCACAAATAAAACAATTTTCTGCTGCAAATGGAATCCCTCATGAGAAAAATCATCCAGAATAAAGGATTATGTAAACAGGAGTACAATACTTTAATAGATTCAAAAGTTCTAGTTTCTTGAGTGGAGATAGATTGTGCGCCTCAAGACATGTCCATGCAAACACAATATTTGTTTTCATGGGATTTACATCAACTTTGGTATAAGATTAGAATGGATGACCAGGTTGGGAATTCCCAATCAATTAAATCTTGGTACACTTATGTAAACTAAAAATAATCAGTTGATTCTCCCTTAAAGACAGATAAAATGACTGAATCCAAACAAAAAAAAAAGAGAGAAAAAAAAAGCGACTATTACACAGAATATCTCAGAAGAAGAGAAAAAAAAAAATAATTAATAATTAAAGATTAAAATATTCTACACTAGCAGGACACAAGGGTGCCCAAAATCAAAGACCCTGTTCTCATTTAAGACTGGACCATGGATGGCGCTATTGTGGGGCAACCAATGGCGCATGCTAGGGAAGTCCACCGGCATCCGTCGCGTACACACCTGCAGTGCTTAGCGCGATCTAAGACTTCCACAAATTTAATGCCGCGCATAACTGAATCACAAAATGAAATTCGCGAAATTCACGAAATTTCTATATTCGCAGACACGGCCATATCAACAATTCACAATCATTTCAAGTCACAAAGGTTCCTAGTTTTACAGCTACATGGAGTACTTTCATCCAATATGAACAATGCTTTTCTGAAACAGTAGAAAAAGCGAAACGGGCGAGAAGAAGGGTACAGCCGGCTGAAAATGATGGATGCAAGCGATTCATCTCTGTCATACGTATTCATCCCGGGGACACAGTACTTTGAAATCCAGTTGTACGAAGGGGATTAAAGGTAATCTTACGGTTTTGATTTTCTCTTTGCCGGCCTTTATCCACACTCTCATCTATGAATAATTATGAGGAACCTAGGGCATAGGATTTGAGGTGGGTACGACCGCAACGCTATCAATCTTGAAATCAGTTACAAGATATGAGGAAAAGAGATTTCTCTCTGCAATGATAAGACGCAGAAAGCACACTTTAATGGATTTAATGAAAGCTTTGAAATATATATATATATATATATATATATAGATCTGTGATAATCAGTAAAGCTATGAAATCTTAAACAAAGGATTTCACAAATTTTGCTATGGATACAACTTTCAATAACTGACACAAATAGATGTTTGTACTTTTTATGTAAAAGTGGGAAAGTTTCAAAAGTCCGATTTGATACGGAATAAAGCAAATTTTTAAAAAAGTAGAGGGAAACCATGGTATATGATATGATATGATTGTATTTATTTACCAATAACAAGATACAATACATTATGATATTTACTATATTTACAGGAAAACATATAATTAGATCATGGTAAAAACAAGAAGAAAAAAAATATGGTAAAATGGAACCAGAAAATAGCACAAGTGCTAGTCAGGTCCGGCCCCAGGTATCTGGTAAGTAATCAATTTTCTTCACTGCTGCAATAACCTTCAATGCAAAGACTTTGAAGATATCAACTCGAGGACAATGTCAATACGCTGCTGTATAATACCGAAAGAAGTCCTGTGAGGATTATGTAATGTGCTATTGTATGATGTTCACACATTTCAAATGGTGATGGACAGGGAGGGGCATGTGGAAACTGCCTAAGGTTGATTTTTGGAAGTCTCCGTGATCGTGTTAATATTTGATTTTAGGTCTTTCTGGATAAAAATGAAGGAATTCCACTTTCATACAAAATAAAATTGGAAAAAAATCTGTAATATCAGTCAGTACTCCATTTCCTGCAGTATTTGATTTTTGATATTTCTGGATGTAAAGGAAAGAATTCCACTTTGTCACAAAAAGAAATTGGAAAGAGCCTCCCACATCAGTCAGTACTGCATTTGATTCAGTGCTGCAATATTTGATTTTAAGGTATTTCTAGATCTAAGGGGAAAGTTCCTCTATGTCACAGAATAAAATTGGAAAGAGCCCGTCACATCGGGTATGAAAAAGAGAAATCTGTTTGTGTCTGTGACATGAACTATTGAATGACTGTGGCTGGATTCATTGTTCAAGTTTGCATTGAGGCTATCTCCTTTCACGGCGGTCTAGGGGGCGACAGCACCCAAAAAAATAAATAGCCTGTTCAGACTGGACGTAATTTATACGAAATTATACGAAATTTATAAGAAATATACGATAGCGAAAATAGCGGGCATATCGGTACATACTAGAAAAAGTATAATAGAAGAAACAATGTATAAAGAAACTAGAATAGGGGAGGTCAGCTGACAACAGATGCTAATTGTCAACTTACATATATGTATTGCTTGCAGAATACAAGATGACAGCTTGCTGGTCATATATAAGCACACGTTCAAAATAAGTTCCGCCAACTTTAAATGGTTTTCGTACGATACAATGTCCACAACTTTCAAGTCTTCATTTATAAAAGATGCTCAAACCTTCATTTTGCTATAAGATGTTTTGTTATACAATGTTCAGAGTAGAAAAACTTAATCATTTATCGAATAGCTACATGTATACAGCTTTCATACAGGCTATACAGTGAATTTCGGTAGTCTGAAAGGGGGGAAATGACTCTAAGCGAAAAACAAGCTTCAATAGCTGTAAAAGGAATAGAGTATCAGTTACCAAGCCTACCATTGTGAAGAAAAAGCCTTCCCACATCAACACCTTGTCCCCACTTATTTTGACAATTTCCCCTCACTTTTCCTTTTCCCCAATCTTGCATTTTAACTGACCCTCTTTGCAAGGAAACTTTGAATGTGTTGCTTCTGTATTTTTTTTCCTGAGGATACAACAAATGTTTTCTACCATAATGGATGGTGAAGGGGGGAGGTTAGGGATAATGACCTAGATTTGTGTGTAGAAACCTGTGGGTGTAATTCACCAAATCTTTGGAACCCAAAGAAGTAAAAACAACATGGCAAATCCATGGAGTTCAGGAAAAAATGTCTTTTCGAGAAATCCTGTAGAAAGCGCTTCTTTAAAGCGTTTTTGCATCACCCGGTTGAAGAAAAGTAGCTATACTTTTCTGGTACTCATTCAGTTCCAGAGTTTGACATAAATACTTGATCATCACGTCACACACTGACACCCACCACAGACAGTGAAACCTGTCTATAAAGACCGTTTAAGGGATACAAGAAAAGCGGTCTTTTTGAGCAGGTGGTCTTTATGTACTACTACTGGTTCCTTTGATACACGTTTCAATGAGAAACACTTTTCAAGGGGAAATGGAAATTGTGGTCTTTATAGACAGGTGGTCTTTCTATGCAGGTGGTTGTTAAAGCAGGTTTCACTGTACTACACAAGTCCACATTTTCTCCTTTAAGAAATGGTAATGAAAATATCCAGGCAGATTGCATCTACATATACAGTGCAACTGCTAACTTCTCAAAATCTGCTTTCACGCTACCAATTAATACTTCAAATTAATCATACTGCAAAAATACAACATTTTTTAAAATATGTAAGTAGTTTGCTTTAGAGATTTATTTGGGGTATTTCTCCTATAGTTTCTGCAAGTACCAGGTATTTTCTAAAAAATATTAATCATCTCAATCCTAAAATGTAAAAACATTCTCCTGATCGAAAGAGTGTAAAAGCAGCCTTATTGTTACATACAATAATATAAAGTAGTGTCATTACCTTTCCACTAAAGTTATGTTAAAGGGTACCTATAACTTGAATAAAAATAATTTGTGTAGGCCTACAGCAAGCTTGTATACATGTATAAAATAAGCCAAAAAAAAAATCACCTGGCATTCTTTGAGTTAACAGTTAATAAGTAAGAGGATATAATACCGGTAAAATCCCAATGCACAGAACCCAAGTCAGTCACTTACTTGGGTTCTGTGCACGCCCTGTTCTGTGAGAGTGTGCAGATCATTTGAAATGGTCCATTCAAATATAATTTAGGATGGTAATAAACAAACTAACATGTTCACTTTGGTAAAATGTCAACAAATTGCAGTCACAATAACAAAATGGGGGAAAAAAGAGACAAACAGAAAAAAATATAATCAAATCCTAACAATTATTGACCATCTTTTCTATAAAATATGCACCTAAAAATATCTCACACTATTCTTGTAAGCTCTTCATTCAGACTCTCTAAACATACGTTTGTCAGAACTGAAATTTCAAATATATTTAAAAAATAGAACATCAGAATGATAGCACACATGCTCATAAAACTATCACGACTGATACTTTACCCATACGGCCACTAGTTATGCCAACAGTTACTACATTTTGTACATGTATAAATATATGTTCAAGAGTCGCATTTTTAGGTGGTCTGTCATTTATGACAGACCTCCTTTTAATTTTGTCAAGATTTTTCTTCTTTAATATTTCTTTATTTCTTTTTATTGCAAATTTTTGTTCCCACCAAATCTCAAAATCGGCCAGGTCAATATCATCAAGTTTCATGTCATGTATGAGGTCAATCATGGACATGGTCCATTAAGCTTTTGGAGGTCATCAGGTCATCGTGACGTCATCAAGACGCCATTTTGTAAATTTACAAGATCGATTATATCTTCATAATCGATCATCAAAAATCAACTATATTTTGATCACATAAACTTCACTGGACAGGTCATCAAGTCATGTCTTCACAGGTCATCTAGAGGTCAGGACGTGCGCGTACGCGCGCGTCAAAATTTAAAAATGCTCAAAATCACGTAGGATCAAGTCTGCCCACGTTTCAGGTCATTTTGAGCATTTCAAAAATCTGCGCGCACACACGGGTGCGCGCGCATTTTCCAGTATTCCACCATGACGGAACCTAAACTCGCCGTTTTTTCTTGTGTACTCTCATAGAACATAGAATTCTGAGCAATTTGATACCCTTTTTAACTTTCTACGACCATTAATAAGGAAATTATCGTCCGTCAAAGTTTGCAGCACGCGCGGGCGAGATCCCTCACTATAGGCCATATATGGGCAAAAACATGCCTATACAAAATTCACTGTAGCTCGTTAGATAGTCCGTTGACCCCCAAATTTTTTGTCATCATCGGGTAGGGTATGAATGATAGATGTCATTTCATGTATCATTTGACCCTTATAAACATTATGACGTCATCAAAATGGCGCCAGAAATCAAAATTTCCATTTTTCATGTTTTCACGTCATCACATTTATGCAAATTTGGCTCTAGATTCGTAATTATTAGTCGTTTTTCTCCCAGATTTTAATATGTTGTAACTGAGGCAATTTCCTACGAAATCAGTCTCCACCGTTTTTCATTTTGATGACGTCATCACAGTGAAATTTTCAATTAAAGATGCCATGTCAGAATTTTCCCTATTTGCGTGTTATGTCTATGGAAGATGATTTTTTTTCGAATCATGAATCTACATGACATTCTTCTCTGAGCTGTATCTCAGTTGTTTTTAGTCTATTTTCTTCCAGATTTTAGTATGTTATAGCTGAGACTATAAGCTTTTATAAATGTGGTCTCCAATTTTTGATCAGATGTCGGGATCATGCCCAATTTTTAACTACAAAATGGAATTTCAGAATCCCGTTTTTCGCTTACGTGTTATCTCTATGGGAAATATTTTGGTATATTGGTCAAAGCACTTGCCTCTCACTCCGGTGACCCAGGTTCGATCCCCGGTGGGTCCATTAAAATTTTTTTTTTTTTTTTGCTTCTTTTTACCTTTCATTTTACCATCTTGTTCGACTATTATATCATATAAAATCACAAACCCTGAACTAAACTGCCTTATTTTGCGTGTTATGTCTATTGGAAAGTAGTGTGCAGTAGTTTATGTATAACCCTGATTCCCTGACGTGTATTAAAGCTATCCTGCAATATCATTAGTCCTTTTTGATATCACAATTTCTCAAAATTGGCTTACTCAGTTATCTTCAAATTTTCGTCAGTCATCGGTCCTAATAAGGTCAAGTTCCCACATCTTTTTCAAGGTCATATACGAACCATTTTGTACAAATCAACTTATTGTCGTATCTTCATAACGAAATGTGATTTCTCTTTCATATTTGGCATGGTTAAGGTCACTGTCATTGCAGTCATGGTCATCACCATTATCCCCATCATTAACATTATCACCATCATCATCATTATATCATCAATCATCTTCATAATCCCCATCACCATAATCATCACCATTATCACATCATCAATCTTCATCATTATCCCCTTCATTATCGTGATTATCATCACCATTATAATCATCATTACATCATCATCATTATTACCATCACTGTCATGATCATCATCGCTATTATTATATCATCACCATCATCATTATATCATCATACTCATTATAACCATCATTATATCATCTTCATCATCACCATTATCATCATCACCATAATCAGTTTACAATGACCGTTTCACACATTTTGCTACATTCATGTCCTCAAGAAGCATCTGCATTCATGGCATTCTTGACTTCCTATCTTCAGTTTAGTATTTCCTCATTATTATGATCATCCTGATTACGATCATGACCATACAAATTGAAAGACAGACCACCTAATTCGTCGTCATGACGAATTAAACTCTAGTATTTCTTCTTTTTCCTACAAATTTTTGTACCCTCCAAATCTCAAAATCGGCCTGGTCAATATCATCGAGTTTCATGTCATGTATGAGGTCGATCATGGACATGGTCCATGAAGCTTTTGGAGGTCATCAGGTCATCGTGACGTCATCAAGACGCCATTTTGTAAATTTACAAGATTGATTATATCTTCATAATCGATCATAAAAAATCAACTATATTCACATCACATAAACTTCAGATGACGGGTCATCAAGTCATGTCCTCACAGGTAATCTAGAGGTCAGGACGTGCGCGTACGCGCGCGTCAAAATTTAAAAATGCTCAAAATCACGTAGGATCAAGTCTGCACACGTTTCAGGTCATTTTGAGCATTTCAAAAATGTCCGTGCGTAAGTGTCCGCGCGCGCGTTTTACGCGCGCGCAAGTCGTAAATAACGTTAAAACGCTGTTTTTTCGATTGATTTGCAATCCTGACACTTTTCTTCATCATTTCCATCAACTTGGAATCAATTTTAATCAATAATAAGGTCGTACGGGCGCGTCAAAGTTCAAAATCCGTGCGCGCATCTATGGCGTAAATAACGTAAAAACGTGCAAAAACATGCCTCTACAAAATTAACTATAGCTCTTTAAATAGTCCATAAACCCCCCAATTTTTTTTCATCATCAGGTAGGGTATGAATCATAGATATGATTTCATGTATCATTTGACCCTTATAAACATTATGACATCATCAAAATGGCGCCAGAATTCAAAATTTCCATTTTTCATGTTTTGCCGTCATCACATTTAAGCAAATTTAGCTCTAGATTCGTAATTATTAGTCGTTTTTTGCCCAGATTTTAATATGTTGTAGCTGAGGCAATTTCCTACAAGATCAATCTCCACCATTTTTCATCTTGATGACGTCATCACAGTGAAATTTTCAATTAAAGATGCCATGTCAGAATTTTCCCTATTTGCGTGTTATGTCTATGGAAGATGATTTTTTTTCGAATCATGAATCTACATGACATTGTTCTCTGAGCTGTATCTCAGTTGTTTTTGGTCTATTTTCTTCCACATTTTAGTATGTTATAGCTGAGACTATATGCTTTCATAAGTGTGGTCTCCAAATTTTGATCAGATGTCGGGATCATGCCCAATTTTTCACTACAAAATGGGATTTGAGAATCCGGTTTTTCGTTTACGTGTTTTCTCTATGGGAAATATTTTGGTATATTGGTCAAATCACTTGCCTCTCACTCCGGTGACCCAGGTTCGATCCCCGGTGGGTCCATTAAATTTTTTTTTTTTTTTTTGCTTCTTTTTGCCTTTCATTTTACCATCTTGTTCGACTATTATAACATAAGCAATCACAAACAAAGTAATAAAATGCCTTATTTTGCGTGTTATGTCTATTGGAAAGTAGTGTGCAGTAGTTTGTGTACAACCCTATGGAAATTTCTCAAAATTGGCTTAGTCAATTATCTTCAAATTTTCGTCAGTCATCAGTCCTAATAAGGTCAAGTTCGCGCATCTTTTTCAAGGTCATCAGATTATCGTGACGTCATCCAGATGACATTTTGTAAAAATCAACTTATGGTCGTATCTTCATAACGAAATGTGATTTCTCTTTCATATTTGGCATGGTTAAAGGACAATTAACCCCACGTGATTCTAGATGCACCTATTGTCTGCTACGTCTTTCCATGGAGGCTGCCATTTTGTGCATGACACGGATCATTAGGTACCATATGCATTGATAATAGCCTACCTTTACAACAGATACGTCGCTTTGTTCTGATTGTATTACGATTGTTATTGGCCATGGGCCTAGATAATTGACGACCCATGAGTTCTAATAGCCATCCTGTAAAGCAGATTCCTCGCTTTGTTTTGGTATTGTTACGATTGTCTCCGTCCTTGACGTCAATTCTCCGTCCTTGACGTATATTTTTTATGAAGTATATTTTTTATGAACAAATTAAGACCTTTTAAAAAATATATAAAACTAAACTTACATTTCAGAATATGTGACTTTATCTAATATATATTTGTCCTCTAAAAATCAATTACAAGTTAACGATGAAGGAAATTTTACTTGGGATGAAAAATATGTTCGTGTACACATAAAGTAATGGCAGCCCCCTTATTATTGCTAGCAGACGATAACTTGGCTGGAAAATAGTGATTTATATCTATATCCTGTGTTTTTACATGAAATTGCATGTATCAAATAAGAGGCATATACTACACCATTCAAAATAAGCTAATTCATACGCTGAGGTTAATTTCCCTTTAAGGTCACCGTCATTGCAGTCATGGTCATCACCATTATCATCACCATCACCATCATCATTATATCATCATCATGATTATCATCAACATCATTATCATCATCACTGTCATGATATTCATGATTATGATGATGATGATAATGCTGATTAACATCAACATCATTATCATTGCTGTCATGATGATATAATGATCATCATCATGATTATCAACATCATTATCATCACTGTCATGATGATATTCATGATGATGATTATCATCAACATCATTATCATCATCACTGTCATGATATTCATGATGATGATGATGATGATTAACATCAAAATCATTATCATCATCACTGTCATGATGATATAATGCTCATCAACATCATTATCATCATCACTGTCATGATATTCATGATAATTATCAACATCATCACATCTTCCAATGACCGTTTCACACATTTTTCTACATTCCTGTCCTCAAGAAGCATCTCCATGGGTGGCATTCGTGACTTCCTATCTTCAGTTTAGTATTTCCCCATTATTATGATCATCTTGATTACAATGATTATCATACAAATTGAAAGACAGACCACCTAATTCGTCCTCATGACGAATTAAATTCTAGTTATTTTTAATTTCATTTTTTTTTACTGCTGGATTGGGTAGGACACCTTTTGAAGGACTAATCTGCAGAATAAACATGTCTTTTTTTGTTTCTGTAGGAAAGAACTGGGGACCTTTTATTGGCTGTTCTTAGGCAGGATTTGATGCTCACATCACTGAAGGGGTTAACCGTTTGTAAAATTTCTGTTTTATAAGAATGTGATCAGCAGTCTTCTTTCCAAATTACATAAGAAACTCTAATTTTAGTCTAAATGTAAGCATACTGTTTACATGTAGCTAATATCAAATACAGGTCCCTATAAATCAAAGTCATTCAAAATTTCTTGTGATTCTACTGAATTTTATAACAATTTTAAATATTATTATTGCAGGACTTACCTCGGTAGCTGCTGGTGGTTGGGGCATGTTACACCACATTCCGTAATCTTCTTTCATCTTTTCCCATTCCCCTGATAAGGACATCACTGCTCTATAAGCTTCAATCAAAAACCCGCATTTCTTAAAAACACTAGGAAAAGAAGGATTTTTTTTTTAAATTTCACTTGTCTTTAAAAGTTTATTACTCGTTGTAATTCCCCGATCAGCTCAGTGCATCATGGGAACAAGCTTGGCGTCGTCAGGTTGCTATTAGTTTTCGCCTTGGCAACAGCACCGATACGATTTCACACCTCCTTTCTCACATTTCCCTCTTTCTCCCGAAACTCGCAGGATCCGCTTTCATCCGTTCTCCGGTATCGCTTTCTCCCGATGTGGTGTCGACTATCTCTCCATAAAATACAAGGGGGCCCTTAATGTTTTACGATGCAGTGAGCGTACATTGGAGCACACGAAACCTACGGCAAGCCTCATAAAGTGATATACCCCCGGACTACATGTTAATGTAATCTATATCCTGAAGCCAAGAAGATGATATTTATAATAACAATAAAACGTGATGATACTCAGAATACCTTGATATTATCAGTCAGGGTGGGGTTCATCTCTCCCATGATTGGCCTTATATTGGGTCAAAGGTCAAGCATACCAGCACATCTGTTGCAGAAATGTTTTGCATAATATCAAGTTGCATTCGAGATATGATAATACCTTGAGAGATTAACCTTACAAACCATCACACTGCTTTCCGCATACTCAATTTAACACACATTACAATATAGTATGCATGAAACACAATTGCCCATATTCTTACTAATTCACTTTAGCATAGACCTAGGACTATTAAAAGTCAAGGGAACAAATTAGACCTCAGTTTACCTTCCTTTGTGAAACTTATTTTAGACCAAGCTTAAACCTATCATCTGGTTTAAATTATAGTACACCAATGGATATAGTTAATTGGCATTGCTTTAACATCCAAAACCTTTTGCTACTATAAAGGTATTATTATTTTTCATTTTCGAAGCAATGCCACTAACTGCTAAAATATGTGTTTTTTTTTTTTCAAATTTGCCAAAAGACACACAGTAACAGAAATATTTAAACCAAATCTTTTCCCTTAAATTTACGAAATATTATCATAAGGAAATTTCAAGAGTCAAATCCTCATTTTCATTCTATTGTTTCATTGTCAAATAAGGCGTGAATTAACTTGGATATACATTTTAAGTAGCTAAACGTGGTTTCAGGAAAAGGAACTACCGAATTTTAGTGGACAAACAATGTACATACTTTACAAGATTCAAGTTCACAAGCTGCATTAGCCACCCACTGCATGGAAGGGTATATTTGTATTACAGTTCTTTAATCTTTGTTTCTAACAAAAATCCTACGCTTCATCTTGATTTATTTGTTTGACAAGGAATATGGGCCACTTAAATGATACTCCAGTCACACCTACATGTAGACAAGACCTACAATTATATATATAAGCCAGTTCGTAATTGAACTATAAATGGTACAAATGAATTTGAAACGAACCAATTTGTACAAGTACTCTCATCTGTTTGGTGGACGCCCTACATTTACTTGTTTTAACAACTAAAATCATATTGGTGCGTGCATCACGGTCCGCACACCATGAAAGCGTACAAAGGTCAATTGTACTCGGTACAAATGACCTTTATCTGCACAAGCGCAAATTGTAATTTAATTTGATACAATTTAATTCGTTGGAAACTGATGCACAGTGAATGTACATATTGTATGTTTGCGAGAGTGACTGGTCGCATCAGAAACTGTCAGTTTCACATCAGCCTATAAGAGCAACAGTATACCTTTCAGTATTTTACTGGTCTGTTGTCGGTGTCAATACAGGCATCTTTTGGGAAGACTGCTGCTTAATACATGTAGGTCATCTAAATAAACTTCATTTGGTAATTATTTGAAATCAATTTGAAAAACAGTACAGTAATGAGAGAGAAAAAAAATTAGTTAAATATTGTACCCTGTAACTTTTCTGCCTCTGGATAGCTTGAAGTTCTCTAATGAGAGAAACACATCAAGAGTGAAAATACAGAAACAGCTTTATGTCTATGTTACATGTAAAAAGGATATAAAGCTACATGTACATATCAATGCAATCTGTTATGATCATACTGTTTTCAAACTAGCTTTCTCAACCAAAAAAAAAAACACACAGTGCTCTCATGTAGATCTGCTTGAGAGAAAATCGTGACACAAATCCTAGCAGATTAATAGCAAAAAAATGGAGTAAGCAAAGACGGCAAACCTAAATCCCTGCATTACCAGGGAAGATATATATGCATGAAGCCAGCCAGATCCAGGCAACTGCCTCTTAATATACACAGAGGTGTTATGGTCTAGTGGATAAGTCACTGGCCTGTAGATTACAAGGTACGGGGTTCGAATCCCAGTACTAACATCCTTTGGCAAGACATTATTAAATCTACATTTGCCACTCTCGACCCAGGTGAAGTGGGTACCAGTAGGGATTTATTCCTTGAAGCTTCAGCACCTTCATTAGGGCAGCTATTAAAGCTGAGCCGGGGTAATAATCCAAAGCTCTTTAGAAGCACATATCCATTGATAAATAAACATACACATGTATGTGATATGCACTATACAAGACCAAGTATTAATATGACTATTATTATCTTTATATCATATCCCCAAACTCCTATGTACTTGTACATTACAAATAGAATTCTTATGACAAATAACAAAAAATACTTCAAAAAAATTGTCTAATTTCAAAACTTTTAAAACGTTGCAAAGAGTGTGTTTGACAATGGCAGTTCTTCTTCGACCAGATCGACCCTTGATGACATTGAGGCTAGTTAGTCCCTTCCTCCTGATATTTTCATATATGTTTCTCCTGACGTACATGTAGACTTTGCAGGAACTTTGCGATCTGGAAATCTCTCATGGAAGGCTACAGCAACTTGCTGCAGGCTCCCAGAGCGAGCTGATTCCATTGGGATGAACACCCTTTGTTCTCTGGTCCGCTGCATGGTCAGGCAAGCTAATGATGGTTTGCTAAATTTTCAGCCTTTTTATATATCCCAACCATCTATGTTTCTATGTTATTTGTTTTACATTCACACAAGCATTAAATCCATTGTCTGCTGCTAGGTCAGGAAAGCTGAATTGCTTCTTACTCAACTACATGTATCCATTCATTTGGGCAGAAATCAAGCATGTCAGCATTTTACTTGTTTTTTTTACACCTGAAAAATTATGAGTATGAAGTTTTATGTGATGTACTGATGTTTATTATTTTTCAAAATACATGTAAGTACTTTACTACCCTAAAAACTCACTCAAGTTGCATTTTCCATTGTTATAATTCAATCTTACATGAATTATGAAGAATAAATCGTGCATCAAACTGAAAGGAGAGGAGCAGAGATTTAAGATGTATATCTCATCACTTGGGGAAATTATTCACTGTGATAGAAAATATCTGCTATGAAATCTGGTTTGCTTTTTTATGGGACACATTGTATATGCAATATGTGACAATCTAAGAGAAAACTGTAGCATACACTTTGTATGAATAATGTGAGTTCTTTCGCTTCAAATATCCAATAAATTTAAAGGTAGAGATAGCAGTGACTAGTAAAACATCAGGCAGATGAGGAAAAGGAAAATCAAGGTTACAAAATGTTAGTAGTAGAGATGGATTTGAGGGGGGAAAGGACCAGAAGAAAGTAGGGTATCACTAGCATGAACATGACCCCCGGTGCCCTGGGCCAGAGAAACGCGAGAGACCAGGCGGTGGTGACAGAATCCCGCCACCGTGATCAAAGTCGGCGCTCGGTTCGGGCGCAAGACCGAAATACTCAGATTCTGTTTCAACTGCCTTATGGTGAGCTCAACTCGCCAGATCTCTCTTTCTCTCTATTTCTCTCTATTTCTTTTACTATCTTTCACTTATCTCTCATTATCTCTTCTTCTACTTTTACACTCCATCACTTTCTATATCTCATCTATCTTTTATCATTTTCTGTATCTTAAATTAGTTCTCTCCATCCCTGTCTGTTCAAGTCTTTTTCTCTCTCTCTTTCTCTCTCTGTCTACGTCTCTCTCTCTCTTTCTCTCTCTGTCTACGTCTCTCTCTCTCTGTCTGTCCGTCTCTCTCTCTCTCTCTGTCTCTTTAACTCTCTCATACATAATATCTTTCTGTAATCATTTTACAGCATTTGAATTGAATTGAAATGAATTGAAATGAACTGAATTGGTTTATTGTCATAAAAAATCATTAAATAAACATGCAGCTAAAAGCTGACATTTGAAGAACTTTGAGTACATAAAGTCTCCTAGTATGCATCAAGAAAGAACATGCACTGTCCATCTACTGTAGACCAAAAAAAGATAAGTTGTTCACAATATCTGACTTCACAATTTATGAACCCATTTTCATTTTGAAGAAGAAAGACATGCTCTTCTTAGTAACAAAATATTTGATTCAATGTATATATATTTGGGGGTAGACCACCTACATGTGTATATACATGTGTACAACACTGAAAAGGGCTAAGCAGTGCACTATCGTTCTCTGATTCTCATTATCTAATTAAAGTATTTCTATATTTGTGCATAATATACATGTCATTCATATCTGCATGCTACTTGTCAGTATTTTTTTTACAATCTAATTTTACACAAGTTTACACCCACTGGTATTGGGACAGGAGGCTTTATGCAATAGTCATTCAGTTACTTTTTAACTGTGTCACTGGCATTTTAGTGGTTGTCTAAACTTGTCCAATTACTTTTGGTGATCTTTATTGTACTTTCTTTACTCTAATTTAACATGATTACATCCTTTTCTAGCTCTCAAGATTCCTTTTAACATTTCTTCTGTGTTTCAAGTTTCAATCCTTTATTGTTAATAAATCAACCAACACAAATATACACGTATATGGTCCTCTCTTGTTTATTCTCTATTATAAATTATGTTTTCTTACTTATCTCTTTGTGTCAAGATTTACTCCTCAGGCAAACCAATTTGAGAACAGCCAAAAAGTCATAAAATAAAAATCATCAACTGACATTAAATGTATAGATCTACATGTAGTTACCATCCTGAGGGCTCTACGTCTCATGCTTTGGCGACAAAAAGCCAGTTCGTAATTACAATTTGCGCATAAATGTGCAGATCAAGGCCATTTGTTGCCGAGTACAATTGACCTCTACATGCTGTCATTTTGTATTCGCCACTCTGCGCGCACCAGTAGCGCGTCCACCAAAACAAATGCGCGTGTCCGGACAAGTTACCGTAGACTAATTACGGACTGGCTTATTGTTCCGCAGACAGTATCATAAACCAAATTCCAACTCCTGATCAAACACAATACTCCTGCTTTTAACCCCAACTCTAATCGTTAAACTGAACTTGAAATCCAATTGCAAAATTACAACCCTAACCCTAGTTCTTCGATGAAATAAAGCGAAGAAAACTTGTCACCAGAGCATGTGACAGAGCGCCCATCCAAAGGACCTCTGGAAGATGATGTAGAAAGCATTGACTCTTGGAACTCTCGATAAGAGTTAGTATGGTCCTCTCCTCCACACCATTTCCACTACGGGTATTTATCAAACCCAGAACCTTAACGACAAATGAATATGGCCATTGCCCCCCCCCCAAAAAAAAAAAAAAAATAAATAAATAAACAAATAAAAAAAAAAAAAAAAAAATTACAAAACCAGAAAAAATATATCTTGAGATACATTTACAAAGTGGGACATTCCCATTTAACTTTCCACCAGGCAACCTCCAGTGATTTTTTTTTCTTTCATTCTCTGATCGATCACCCGCTAAATTCACCGGTCCAGTACAGTCGTGGGAAAATGTTTACATACGCCTGGTATGAATACTATTATTTTCACAGCATTAAACATTTCTGCCCACACTTTTCCTTAAATGTATAAGACAGAAACTCAAGAAGGGCATCTACTTCATTTTCATAATTATGGTATGTTTTAAATGAAGATAAATATAGTTGATATGTTTCCATACGTTAAAGAAGGTAAACAAATTTCACACATTTTCTCTTTCTCCGTCCCCGTCTCTCTCATTTTCATTGATTCAATCCCCCTCCTTTCCATATTTTCAATCGTTCAATTTCAATTGTCTAATTTCAATTGTCTATCCAGTTTCTATTCTTCATTTTCCTTGGTTCAATCTCGTTATTTCCCCTCAGCTGTCTTCCTCACTTTCATTATTTCAATATCTTGTCTATTTGGTTTCTTTTTCTCATTTTCAATTTCTCTCTCTCTCTCTCATTATCACGGCTCAGTTTCTTGTCTCTTGAGGAGTTTTTGTCCTCATTTTCATGTCTTTAATAACTTTCCTTCACTATCTTTCTCTCTCACTTTCTTTGGTTCGAACTCTCTCTTTCCATATGAAAGCGTCTCTCCCTCATTTCCATTGTTTCAGTTTATCAGGCCTCTTTTTCATTGGTTCAATCTCTTTCCTTATCTATCTCTCCATCATTTGTAACTCTTTCTCTTTACCATTTTGTCTCTTATATTTCCATAGTTTCAATCTCTTTCCTTGCCTCTCTCTCCCTCTCCCTCCTCTCTCTATCTCTCTATCTCTCTTCATATTTCTCCCAAATTTTCTTCGGTTCAATCTCTTTCCATACCTTAACCTACCTCTCTCTTTCTCTCTCTCTCTCTTTCTCTCTTTCTCTCTCTCTCTCTCTCTTCATTTTCATTGGTTCACTCATTCTCCTTCCTTGTCTCTCTTTCCCTCTGTTATTTCCACACATGTAGATTCCAAATCTCTCTCTCTAATTTACCCATCTCTCTCCCTCAATTTCACATGTTCAATCTCATTCCTTACCTGTCTCCCCTCCTCTTCTCCATTGTCCATTTTCGTTATGGGCGCCGTGGTGGCAGATTTCTTGTGGGCCCTCAACGGCCACTCCTCCTTCTCTAGAAACGGTGAACTTTGAACCTTGCTCCCTCAGTCCAGGCAGGTCCCCATCTTTCAAGAAATTACAAAATATTGTGTCATGAGAGAGTTTAGTTCTCCTTCTTGCTTGGTGAAGTCACCCCTAATATATTCAAGTATTTAAGTAAAATTAAAGCACAAAATTGAGAGAAACAGATAAAATTTGAGGAAAATCTGATAGAAATAAAAAAGGTAATTATTTCTAAAATTTTACATCAATCATAAGCAAATTGGCAAATCTGTGATTAAACTTGCAAGTCCGAGCACCTCTACCATTTGCTGTGTCCTGAAAATTTCATAAATTTCCTTTTTGTGTGTGTGTGTGTGTGTTTGTTGATGAAGGAATAGATATACATCATACAGGGGCTGTGAAAAACATACATGTACATGTAATGAACAATTGGTGCATGTACATGTATCATGAAAAAATTCCTTATAATACAGAAAATATATTTATATGCTACATGTATGTTCACGTCTTTAGGATTAGTGATAATCGTACAAAATATATCTTATTTTTGCTGAACAAAAAGAGATACCGGTACTCTAGTTTCCTGGTCAATTTCCAACTAAAGAGGGCAGACTTCCTGAACATGATATCATGAACTTTGAGTGCCACATATTGCCCCTCCTTTATTCCCCCCCCCCCTTTTTTTGTTTAGCATTTGCTGATGGAATGGAATGCACATGGACGGACATGTAGAATAATGTTTAGTAGACAAAATAAACAAGAAGAGACAATAACTGTACTAAGCAATTATAAGCATAATACAGGAAAGGAAACAACTGAAAATTTATCATATGGGGTTTTTCTATGTCAAATCACCCAGTTTAAAAAAAAAGTTCAAACCCTACCACCTTCAAACTGGCCCAAATTTGGTATATGGGGTAACTGACTCTTCCCAAGCTAAAATTTTAAGTTTTAGCCCTATTAGCCAAACAGTTTTTGCGCTATGACACGCATTCTACAGGCATGTCGGCCCAAAATGAACACTTTTTGCAATTTTGAAATAACCATATCTTTGTAACTACATGTACTTTGTCAGTTTTGTTGATATTAGAAAGGAAATTACACAAGCTATCTAAATCTGCCCTCATTTTCCATGTCCGAACAACATGAAGTTCAATGACCTCCTGATCTTTACTTTAAACTTGAATTTTACCCGAGTGTCACATGATCGGGAGATCAACAATTTTTTCTTCATCATATCAAAATAATCGAGGAGTAATATTTTTTGTTTTCTTTCCAGCTTCTTTAGTTTCTATTAAAAAAAGCTAATTTTTCAGTTTGACCTACATTGTAGCATCAATAATTTATTCAGAACAGTATAATACCCATTGTGCACAATATCTGCCATTCCATAACATCTTATTCACACACATCATCATGAATAATTAATGACACTGGGCAGCAAAAGCATTTTTGAAATGACAGGTGTGACACACAATGAGTGTTGCTATGTTCGAATAAATTACTGATACTACAGTAGGTCAAACAGTGAAAATCAGCTTTTTGCCAACTTTAAAAGAAGCTGGGAAGAAAACAAACAATATTAGTCCTCCAATTTTTTATATGATATAGAAAAAATATTAACGTAATATATATTATACTATTTTGAATAAATTACTTAAACATGTTCTAGGTCAAACAGTGAAAAATCAGCTTTTTGCCACCTTTAAAAGAAGCTGGAAAGAAAACAAACGATATTTCTTCTCCAATTTCTTTATATCAAATAGAAAAAATATTGAAGTAATCGTATCTCCAGATGACTGACGCTCAAGGTATAATTCAAGGTTAAAGCAAAGATCAAGAAGTCATTGAACTTTATGTTGTTCGGCCATGGAAAATGATGACAGATTTAGATATAGCTTGTGTAAAAGTTTACCTTTCTAAAAATATGTCAATATCGACAAAACTGACCAAGTGGTTACAAAGATATGGTCATTTTAAAATAGAAAAAAATGTCCATTTTTGGCTGACATGCCTGTGGAATGCGTACTGTTTGGCCGATGGGGCTAGAAGTTAAAAATTTTAGCTTGGAAAGAGTTGATTATCCAATATAAATTTGGGGCAATTTGATGAGGGTAGGGTTTAACCCATTGGGTGATCTGGGGGGCGTTTCATGAAAGGACTCGTCAGATATTTTATCCGACAAATTTGCTCTCAGCCAATCAGATGCAAGAATTTCAGTAGCTTATAACAGTTGTCGGATAAAATATCCGACAACTTCCTTTCATGAAACGCTCCCCTGACCAAGGAGTTGATCTGAATGTAATGACCCTATGGTTAATACACAAGACCTCTAGCTAGTTCTGGAACAAGTACTTTAAATATTAAGAGTTTCTTGCTGCTAACAGCCACAATACCCTTATTATATTCCTTGTTCACCGACAAATGAATCCTATCAACATCACCATGGTTCATATCATCACCATGGCTCCTATCAACATCACCATGGTTCTTACCATCATTACCATGGTTCCCACCATCATCGCCGTGGTTCCCACCATCATCACCATGGTTCCCACCATCATCACCATGGTTCCCAACATCAGCACCATAGTTCCTATTATCATTACCATGGTTCCCACCATCACCATGGTTCCTATTATCATTACCATGGTTCCCACCATCATCACCATGGTTCCTATTATCATTACCATGGTTCCCACCATCACCATGGTTCCTATTATCATTACCATGGTTCCCACCATCACCATGGTTCTTACCATCATTACCGTGGTTCCTACCATAATCACCATGCTTCCTTTCAACATCACCATGCTTTCCATCATCACAATGGTTCCCACCATCAGCACCAAGAACCCCATTTACACCAAGCTTTTAGGCCGGCCTCGAGCCGGCCTAAAGCTTGGTGTAAATGCAAAGCCGGCCCGAGGCCCTCCCAAATTTGGGACTACCTCTGGAGGTAGTCTCGGGCCGGCCCGAGGCCGGCCTAAATTTGGTGTAAATGGAAAGGAGGCCTCGGGCCTCCAATTTTGCGGGCGATGCGACGCTGTTACGTAACAACAAACAAAACGTGCAAAGTATATCCGGAGTATCTGGCGTGCAAGCATCAACTGAACTAACCTCCGACATATTGTATTATAAATTTGATAAAGATATCAAAACAGACGACAATATCCCTGAACTATCACCTATCCTGTTTTGAATTTCCTGATGCTGGTAAGGATTTTCTTATTTTACAGCAACCACCGAGGACATGGAGTCGGAGAGTATAACAAGACAACAAGCGCGATAGAAAAAAAAATGTTTTGTTTACATGTAGAGCGACACGTGCGGAGAGTTTGGGAAAGGAGGCCTTAAAGTGCCGGCCCAATATTCGGTGTAAACGCAAAAAATTGCGGGCCTCGGGCCGGCCTTTTGGTGTAAATTGGGTCATGGTTCCCACCATCAGCTCATGGTTCTTATCATCACCATGGTTCCTATTATCATTATCATGGTTCCTATTATCATTACCATGGTTCCTATCATCACCATGCTTCATACTTGTATCATCATCACAATGGTACTTGTAATTATCATCATCACCATGTTTTTTATCAACATCATGGTTCCTATCAACCACACCATGGTTCCTATCATCCACACCATTATCATAACTATGGTTGCCATCATCATCACCACCACCATGGTTCCTATCACCATCACCATGGTCCCTATAAAGTATTATCAATACCATGGTTCATATCATCATCACCATAGCTCCTATTATCATCATTATCATCACTATGGTTGCCATCATCACCATCATCACCACCATGGTTCCTATAACCATCACCATAGCTCCTATTATCATCATTATCATCACTAGGTTGCTATCAACATCATCATCATCACTGTCATCACCATGGTTTCCATCATCACCACCACAATTAATATCATCATAACCATGGTTGTCTTCATCTCCATCACCCTCCTCATCATTATTATGATCCCTGCTGTCATGATTCTGAGTCGCATGCAGAGCTTTCTCCCAATTTGATGCAAGGAGGGCAAACATGGAGTCTGCATTCGAATGCTTCCATCTGAGAAAGTCATTATACGGGAAGCTTGACTTCTGTGGTTCGGTGAGTCAACAAAGTGTGTTGACAAGCTCGTTTGGCTAGAGAGGGGGCGGGCTTAGCACCATTTGCTATCTCATTTGCGACCAGACTACAGGCGTTGACAGGTTGCCACAAGGAGCTCTCAGGCTTTATTCATAATATCTTCTTTCTTTTTTCCCTCAGCCTATGATCAAAATTTTTAACAGACATTATGATTTAGCGAGGGTTTTTTTGCCTATCATTAATTTAGATATCTTTAAAATTTCCCCATTCAAAACTCACAAAACAATGCATTTTAAATATGGTTTGTTCACAAAAAAAGGTTCCTGAAATCTCAGATCCTTGGAGATATTTACATGATGCTACACTTCAGGCACATACATGTACATGTCGCTTTAATACGCACAGGGCATGGTATAAACTAGTTTGGCTGTAGGCTAATAGCCTGTTCTGACTGCATATAAAGAAACGTCGTATAAAGAATCATGATTAGCAAAAGGAGTGTACAGACTACAACATTTGTATAAAGAAACAGCTTTTGGTGAAGTCAGCTGAACCATCTATAAGAGTTGTATCAGGTTATGTCAAGGACAACGATAGAGCATTTTTAAGATATTACAGCTGATTGGTCATATCAGTGCCCACACACAATAAGCCCCGCCCAGTTGTACGATTCTCGTACAATACGATGTTCAGACTACAAGGGGATGCTGATTCTTTAACGAGTTTTCGTTGGAAACGATGCCCAAACATGCGTTTCACTGAACGAAGTTTCTGTATACGATGTTCAGACTATGAAAATTTAATTACTTATCGTATAGCTATACAATGATTTACAATCAATACAATGAATTTCGGTAGTCTAAACAGGGGGTAAGTAACACCAGCACAGGTCCTGAGAGGTACATGTAGATTTCATGTGACATTTACCACTAACACTAGTACCATCAACACTGTTCATGCAATTTCATTGTTAACTCTTACTGTGCCAAGGGTTTTAGCTCTCTTAAAAATTTTACCAAAGTGTGATCGATGCTTACTTTTCAAATGTCTCCACTTCATTAAACTATCTATTATTTCACAAAATATTGTGTACATAACTTGTAGGAAATTTATTACCATTTCTTATGATACCAAACATTATTAATTTACCCAACTTTATGCATGAGAATTATAGAATATTACTTTCGAGTTTTATTTTTTGTGCATTACATTTTGGTTTCTCATTTGTTTACTATCGTTTAATGTTGAAATAAGGTAATACCTTTTTAAAAATTTGGGATTTTTTCTGAAAATTTCTATGGTAGCATATACCGGGTAATTTTAATCACATATTTAGAATGCTTGATTTAAGCTTAAAAATTTGATATACATTGACCACCATATACCTTTCCTGTGGTCGAGCAATTGGTGAATGAAAATGACAAGTCTATCTGTCACGTATAGATGTACGTGCCATCGCCACTGTAAGAGTTAAACAAGGCAAAACAAATGTGACTGCATCTCCAATATATTCCTCCACCTGCAATGTACACGTACTGTACATGTTTATTCAGTCACTCTCAAACCAGAAACTTTCGTGACATAAAACTTTCACGAATCTGTTAATGACAGCCACTTTTGCTGCAAGAAACTTTTGCGAATTGCAATAATTTTAACATGTTGTTTCACTTGTGATTATTCCGCAGCATGAAACTTTCGCGAATCTCGACCCCTTGCGAAAATTTGCGAAAGTTTCATGCACACAAATATTTCTGGTTTTGCAGTAATTGACTATTACCATTCTCTAATATACATGTATAGCATATAATTTTCACTACTGGTATTTTCACAATCGTTTTTCATATGAGCTGGCTCCAAACTGTGCTCTCTTTACCTCCCGATGGTGCATACTACCTTTTTACATGTACATCCATCAATATGTTTTAATGAGACTGCGATTCATGTACAAGACTAAAAACTCATAATTATCACTGATTGACCTTTGTGACCTTTGACCTTTGACCTACTTACCCCAATACCTTTCAGTTCATCTCTCTATAAGGTGATACATGTATATACATGTATCAGTACCAAATTTGAAGTTCAAATTTAAAGGTAATGTATAGATTTGGTAAGCCCTCAAAAACTTTTCGTTGGATTTCTGGGATTTTAGTTAATACTGTAAATACATGTAGCAAGATACGTTAGCAATAGTGCTGTGAAGATTTTGCCTCCTAAATATTAAACAAAACTGAGAGGCAAAAATTAATTTAGATACCCGGCCTGGGATGTAAATTCAAAAACGTCAAAATTAAGGCTAGGTCATATTGGTTTGTAAACCGGTCCTTGATCGAGGCTATCGATACCTGGTGCTGTTTTAGTGAAACCGGTGCATCAATGAAATTTATGTAAATTATACTATATACAAAGAAAAGAAGTAGCGAGGATTTAATTTTAACAAGTTGATGTTGGTACGCGAATTTAACATCTAGCAAAAATATTGCCACTTGATTCTAATTTGCACTGCTAAAAAGTGAAGCGTGAGAAAACAGGATCTCAGATCGCAATAATCACCTTATTCCATTCATACATGTAAGGAATTAATATGTATGGAATAAGGTAATTACTGCGATCTGAGATCCTGTTTTCTCAGGCTTCACTTTTGTTTTTATCACATTTTATTCAAAATATTGACTTCAAATACTTCTTTTTAGAGATATTGCAAGTTTAAGTACATGCACTATCAATAACATAAAAACAACCTGTAGTAGACTATTACTTCTATAAAGAGAATATTGCAAGTTTACCTACACTCTCAATAAACATAAAAGCAACTTGTAAGTAGACTAGTCAACGCACCCATACCCCCTCACAAAGAATAGGGCCAATGCGAAACCTAAGTCAGAGTTTGATTTGATTTTGATTTATTTATTTCTCTTTTATTATGGTCTTTTTTTTTCTTCAAACATATTTTACAAACTGATTACAACATAATAAACAAATATTAATACATTATCAAATAAAGTAATTACATGTACATTGTTTAGTTAACGTAAATGAATCATAAAGAAGGATTGTCACGTGGTGGGTTCCACATTATGCACATTTTCATGTTATTCTTCATTTTATTTCCCTTACATGTACAATGTATATTCCTTAACTGTTGACCCAAAGACTACAAGGTACGGTAAACTTCTTTGAGGTTGGTTTAATATCTTCTAGGGGCACACAAATTATATTTTAGGTGATTGGTACACTTCAAGAAAATGCTGGGTCATGAAACTGGCGAGGAATTTAATCAAAGATACTGCAAGGGAAATAGCGACAAATTTCAGCATTATTAAGGGACAGCCCGTGGGAAAACAATTATGTTTTCAATTTTTGAGGAACATCTTTGCCAGGGACATTGTGGCATATGTACATGTACCCATTAAATTAATCAAATATTGTGTTCATTAACATACAGGAATTTGAACATTCCAAATCAAGTACTTGTTCCTCCCCAACCCCATCTCCACCCCCACCCCGTACAACAAAAACACAAAAAGAAAAATCATGTCCAAAATGAAAAGTCATGCTGCAGAGTGGAATCATGGCATCCCATAAGACAGAACACATCACAAGGGAGTTATTTATCATTAAAAAACATCTCTCAAACATTGCATCGCAGTCTCTTTTTTCATGGAAAAATAATAACATTAACAAAACATACACGGATGATTATTGCACAATTTTATAACAAACTGCATCATTTTTACGACCGAAAAAAATCTGGATGCTTGAAAATATGCCGTCGTCGGTTGATAAGTATCAATTGATTATCAGGCTCTTGATTTAGATATCATCACACCCGATGATGACAGACAGCTACCTAAACGAAACCATGATAACAAGTCTGTCAATCTTGGCAGCAATTATGCTCTTTGGCTACGATTCCTCTTTCTAGACATCTCCCCTGCGACGGCTCGATTTAATTTGGGAAATCCAACGTATCGCGCTGAGGAAATTGTCCAACAAGGCAATCGGTGTCTGGAGATGAAGCCCCCCTCTTTTAGGCGCTCGCTCCAAATTGACAATTTCCTTTACGACGTCAATGCCCCATATTAATGAGTAAACGACCATTTTGGACATGTTCCCTGCACCAAGACATTGAATTCATTTGGATGTCCAGGAAATCTTTGAAGTGCTTACAGTTTTTACTTCACATCATGTCCCGATATTATCCCTTCAATCATCTTGCGCATTGTTTTATTATGCACTTTATCTAATTCCTGTACACTCCCAAGTATAACGAGTCTTATGTATGTACATGTACAGTTAAAGTTAGTATCCAACCTGGATTAAAATGCGAAATTCCTAAATTTTCGTATTTTCATACACCTACATGAATGAGGTTCATTATTTACATAAAATGCATATTCATATTCAGAATACAAATGTACTATAGTGTAAACCTCGAAACTTTTGTGTGAATAAAACTTTCGTGAACTTTATAAACGGTCTAGTTTCAAGCAGAGAAATTTAATTTAATTTAATTTAACAACATGGCAATATTTCATCCATTTTCAAACTTGACATACATAAATGTATGCTGTATGCCTTCAAGAGATGTACCTTAAGGCCACCGCACACCCTACGATCGGTCTGCGATCCGATTTCAGAAGAAAATGTAATATCATTTGACAAATCATTTTAAAATGAAAAATATTTTTGTTTGAGGGTCTGAATAGTCATACAGATAGTAAAATCGATAATACGGCCTTTGCAGAGTTTTCTAGTTGGTGGAATGGCCAAATTGGCTCCGAGTCGTAGTGACGTCACAAAAATCGTACGAATGCCTACGATTTGAAAGTAATTTTGCCCTTATTCCCTGTAGAAAGCTGACAGCTCACCTAAACCCTGTGTTTAGTAAATTATTCATATTACATTTCAGAACCTCAATAGGGTAGATTTAATTTGATAAAATGCCAATATCTAATGCCATAGCGATTTATTTCACAAATCGCATCGCAGACCGATCGTAAATTGTGCGGTGGCCTTTAGGCATTCATTTGGAGATTCTACGTATACTGTCAAAGTAGTAAAGCTACAGACAGACACACTGATGGACAGACCGATCAATGTGCACAGACGGCATTTCTTCCACCAAAGCAACAGGTGACATTTGCTATTTGTGTATTATAGTACAGAAAGTAATAATGGTTCCTTTTAATAAAGCGCTTACATACATAACGCTCATGGCACTTTAATACAACATTCCTGAATATTAAAAGAGAAAACACAAAAAAAGTTGGAAAAACATCCTGTACATGTACATTCCTTTCTCTTTCAAAAAGCGTTGTGAAGTCATTCCAACGATACATTTGGTGAGTAAATTCATAACATCAGTCATCGATTTACAATAAAATTGAAATGTGTCAACAAACACCACATTCAAAATATAATCCCCAACCCCTTTTCCCTACAAAATACAAGTACATGTACATGTTATATACAGTTTACAGTTAATTTAATTTGTCCAAAGAAACCCAAACATTACATGTATCTTTCCAATGCGATAAATTGTCAGTGGTTTCACGAACCAACGTACATGTACATGTACATGTATGTAAACATGTATGTATAGGCTTTAAGTACAGGAGACGCGTATATTTCGCGAGGCAAGCAACAAACCAATAAGACATCAGGAAATAGTATGGCTACTTGCTCTGTTTTAGTTCAATTGGCACACAAAGCTCTTTGACACAGAGTGAACAGGCTTGAAAACCGCAAAGATACACCAGGAAATAGAAATCGAGGCGTAGTGATGTACATGTAGGGAGAATAGTAATTAATATTGTTTTTACTTAAGAAGTATCTTCCCCTCTGTAAGAGATTGACCATTGTATGGCTTCCAAGGAGGATACTGCAAGCAAAGTATAATGAGCAGACAATCATTATAGTTGTTTATCACTTTCTGACATACAGTACTGTACATGTTATTTATTTATTCTTGTTCATTTTTTATCTCCTGTATAGATCCGTAATTTATTTTTCCTGCACTACTTCCTTTCTTTGCATGCTCTTATCATTGTATTTTTCAACACTGCATTACCTTTGTTCCAGTTTCTTTTAAATGGACACATTTAATCTTTTTATATTCTTTACTATGAATAAATTCCAAGAAAATGTTCATTTCATCACACTTCAGAAGCTCAAGCGGTTCTAAATCATTCAAATTGATTTTTATCATTGTGAAATATTAAAGACAGAATAAAGGTTAAACTGTAGTCCAGGGCCCTGGCCAGTAGGGCTTCAATTCTGTGTTAAACCCTCTGCATACCTGAACTGATCATCCCTGTACATTTTCAATCCTATGGGAATAAGAAAATCTAAGATGTAGTAGTCAAAGGATTAATAGGGTGATTTGACACAGAATGACCCATATATGGGATGCTTTAAGTTCTACACCTATAATATTAATTTCAATCTAGTGATTCTGTGCCGAAATTAATCTGCCAAATCGTTTTTCCACATGAAATCAGTTCCAAAACCAATTTCAAGGACAAAATAATACGACTTGGATATATCTACAGGATAGATTGCAAAGTTTATATGAGGCCTTTGATTTTAAACCAACTCGTCAAATGTACGAGGTCATAACTCATACCGCAGGTACTCCCAAACTAGTACAGTAAAAAACAACTACTGCATGATGGTACATGTATAAATGTAATTTGCTGCTCATAGCTCTACTACGGCATACGATTTAAACGAGCTTGATCGTTTAGTCACGGTCGGAAATTTTGTGAAAAATAAGTATTCACCTGAAGAGGGCTATTTTATGTTTCATTGTAAAGGAGTTGAAATTTGATAACATTTGGTTGCCATGGTTGCCTACTAAAGTTATGATCCATGAAATATTAAATATCACTGACGGACAAAATTCCTACATGTGCTCCTAAATGAGCAGGCTCATAAGCAAACGGAATTGATGAACAACGCAAACATCGCATGAACCTTCTCTAAGCATGAGAGGACAGCACAAAGCCAGCAGTTACTTTGCAAAACTTTTTTCTCCTCAGATAAGTTGCCAAATTCATGCTTCAAACACCGCATTTCCTGAATTCATGGAACAGCTGGGACACCAAAGTTAGGGGCTTTCCCAGACATGCTGACCAGTACAGGTATTCAAAGTGAAATTGCCATTTTCATCCTAATGAAGAGCATTTTGGTGCTGTATAGCTTTAATCTTGGGTAGTATTGTATCTATTTCACATATTCTATTCATTTATTCACCTTCTTTCCCCAATAACTTTCAAGTGTGATATAAATATCAACATCAGCCCAACTTGCTATACAGGGAATCAGACAATAATAGCAGTGCGTGCACTGAGGCATTAAGATTATTATAGCCAAAAGTTTGGTGTTTACCACAGCTGACTTGCTAACATCATCACTGGAGCAAACAATTTGATCTTATTGTTGTTAACTGGGACTAAAATGGGTGCATGGTTGATTGATTTAACCTTTATATTCTGTTACTGAAGAGAAGTACAGTGAAACCAGTCTTTTAAGACCACTCAAGGGAGACAAGAAATGTGGTCTTTATGAGCAGGTGGTCTTTAAGGACAGGTTCCTTTAATACACGTTTCAATGGGAAATGCTGTTCAAGGGGAAAAAAGTTGTGGTCTTGATAGACAAGTGGTCTTTCTATACAGGTGGTCACTAAAAGCAGGTTTGATGGTATGAGCAATCTGAGGCATAAATAAGAAAGTACTTAGGAACAATTAAAGAATTCAGGATGCAAATAAAATGATAACTTACTATCTGCAATAAGTATGAAGTGAAGTAAAAGGAAAAGATTACCATGAAAGATTACCATTAAAGCTACTCAAATCAGGAACTTTGAATGGCTTACAGCAATCTGTAGCAGTTGTTATTAGCTTAGTTGTTACTTATAATAAGTTTTATGAAACAGGGCACCGAAGATGCAAGCGAAATCCATTTTTAAAAAGGGGAGGTTGATGATCATCAATTTCCAGGCTTTTGAAAGTTTGTATTCCATCTGACGTTAACCATTACCAACTGCCTACTCAAGGAACATCTGTACATGTATGCACATGTATGTGGGGCGTGTCAATTATAAAATCATTCTAGATAACATCATACATAATACATGACTATGTGCAAACTGCCAGACATAGTCAAGCATGTGCACAGGGTCTCAATAATATGTAGTCGAATCTGCTTCCGTGACCACCTGTCTATAAAGACCACAATTTTCGTTTCCCTTGAACAGTGTTTCTCATTGAAAAGTGTATTAAAGGAACCTGTAAATAAGACCACCTGCTCACTAAGACCACTTTCTTGTGTCCCTTGAGCGGTCTTTATACAGGTTTCACTGTACAGTCTGTACTACCAATTGTCCAATGGGACAACCATTTGAGCTCAGTTGATTTCCACTTCCATGTACCTGGAACTTAATCTTGTCATTAAATCTCACTTCTTATTCACTGCAGACAGTTATAATTACATAATCTGTAATCTACTATTTACATGTAGGTTCCTGACACACTTCTTGTTAACAGCTTTTCTGTTCATTGTGGACAATGAGGTCAAAGCATGAATGGATTACTGAGAGTGTTGATCCAGATAGTAAAATACTTCCTGTCCCTGTATCTCTTTTGTTAATAGGGTTTACCTTTCATGGGCACTTAAGCCTCTTGTTACCACAAGACTAAATTGCTATTCACTTTGTGAATAGTGTAGTTGACATTGGTATTTAAAGGATTAAGGACTTGAAAGAGGCTGCACAAATCAATACAGATCAACTCCAAGAGTTAGACCCGATTTACACCAAAAGGCCGGCCCAAGGCCGGCCCGAGGCCCGCAATTTTTTGCGTTTACACCGAATATTGGGCCGTCATTTTAAGGCCTCCTTTCCTAAACTCTCCGCACGTGTCGCCCTACATGTAAACAAAACATTTTTTTTCTTTCGCGCTTGTTGTCTTGTTATACTCTCCGACTCCGTGTCCTCGGTGGTTGCTGTAAAATAAGAAAATTCTTACCAGCATCAGGAAATTCAAAACAGGATAGGTGATAGTTCAGGGATATTGTCGTCTGTTTTGATATCTTTATCAAATTTATAATACAATATGTCGGAGGTTAGTTCAGTTGATGCTTGCACGCCAGATACTCTGGATATACTTTGCGCGTTTTGTTTGTTGTTACGTAACAGCGTCGCATCGCGTGCAAAATTGGAGGCCCGAGGCCTCCTTTCCATTTACACCAAATTTAGGCCGGCCTCGGGCCGGCCCGAGACTACCTCCAGAGGTAGTCCCAAATTTGGGAGGGCCTCGGGCCGGCTTTGCATTTACACCAAGCTGGCCTAAAAGCTTGGTGTAAATGGGGTCTTAGACCTAGTTTGCAGGCACAAACCCTGGTCATTCGTAAAAGTGAATTTGCGCTGTAAGACTACCATAGGCCATGTACTGTAGCTGAGCCTATATAGACACGACCGGTCTGTAGCTGGTTTAGGCTTCTCCCAAGACACAATGACTTTTCTGTACAGTTTTTTTTTTTGGGGGGGGGAGGGGGGGTTATTGTACAATAACCATAGGCCTAAATACTATCAGTATACCCTAACCTTATTTTAGGTGGTGAAGGTCATTAAATTTATAGAAGATAGTACTACTACTACTACTACTACTACTACTAGGAGTCTGTAAACCTCACTCACAAATCTGTTGAGCCTCGAGGTAAATTACATATAGATCATAAGCTAGCATCATTTTATCTTTGAGGGGATCAGGCTCAATAATAACTATTAATATGTATTTTTTTTTAATCTCTAGGCTTCTCCTTTTCAACATGAATACTGTCAGTCAGTGTTGATCTCTACCTATAAATGTATACACCGATTTGGAGAGCTGGGGTGGTATTCTGAGATATATTTTATCTTGATTTTAGTGAAAAGATTTTAATTGTCATAACAACTTTTAAAATGAACATTTCATTGGTGTTTGCGCAGATGAATTCCGCGTACACAGCCATTTTTGCGCAGTCATTAACCAATGATGAGCCATACATGTAAGTGTACATTTTGTTATGACAATTAAAATTATTTCACTAAAATCAAGATAAAATAAATCTCAAAATACCACCCCTGAACATGAAAGCATCCAGCCGCCATTAGTGGGAACCGTCAAGTACATATTGTATAATAGTCAAAATTTATTTCAGGGATGGCCATGGACCTGTCTGATTAAGTGACAGGAAATCATCTCTTGTTATGATCTTGGGTGACCCCCAGCTACATGTACATGTATATGTACTACAGTGCTTCCAGAAACCAAGGAAACCGAACTGGGCCCGTTGCATAAAACTTACCATTAATGGTAACTCTGCTATCAATGGTAACTACCATGGTAACATCACTCAACAGCCAATCAAAATCACGGTTTCCATGGGAGTTACCATTGATGGCAAACTTACCATCAATGGTAAGTTTTATGCAACGGGGCCCTGGTCTATACATATAGCTACATGTACATGTAGATACTGTATGGGAGGTATACCGGTTCGCAAGCCACAGGATATGAAATTCTTACAAGACTCTAACTCAAGCGGAGGTTTAGGCCAGTCTATATCAAGTTTACAGCCTGTTCTAATCTGATCCTAATTTCTTTAAAATAAATCACTGTAAGATCGTAAATTGTACAAAGGACAAATATTCAGAAAGGTATTCTAGCTACCATGACGGGTTGAAATTTTTAATTTGACAATCATTCCGGTCAAAAACCAATGATTTGCCAGCACCAAAATGTCTTTATGTGCAGGAGCAAACAATTTATACTTTAAAATGATTCAAAATTACAAAAGCACTTGCTAAGTACATGTATATTTGTTATAATATTGAGACCTCAAACTTAAGAGTCCAGACTAAACTGCTGTCGATCTATAATTTTAAGAAAGGAATTTATTAAATTACACAAATGTTCTGTCAAAATTTGGATATTCACAGAAAAAAAGGAGATCTACTAATTAGTCAAGGAACTAATCATGGACAAAATAAAGGAAATTGACAAAGAACTTCTTCAATTCGCTTTACTCTTCTGTATCAATGCTGACAGGAATGAGAGCTCAGATTGCTTATTACTTTTATTAGACTCTAACGATAAGTCTATCTTTGTAATTAAATATAATCCTATCAATTATGATATTACAAATTCAAATTGTCCTCTATAGAAATTCGTTGGCATGGATTTGCCCGACTTTAGAGGGAAGACCTGTCTCATTGGTAGGCCATTATATAGCGTACGCATGGAATTGGTATGGATGTACCCCCTGCGCTCGATGGAAAGAGAGGGGCTATATGTGAGATTGTTACTTTGCTTCGACGGGAGCCCGGATAGCTCAGTTGGTAGAGCACTGGTCATGTAATCCAGGGTCCCGGGTTCGAATCCCGGTCAGGGCATTGTATTAGTATAGATGCATTTCACATACAAGCTCATCAATATTTGCTACATCACAGCTTCATGTCATGGGAAAATATTGTTCAAGCTGCATTGGCTTGCATTGCCATGACCACGGCATGGCCATGACATTGAAATTCATGTCTATCATCAATGAATGAGTGATATCATTGACATTTTGTTCTGTTCACTGTTGCTGGTAAATAAATGTTGGAATCAGAGATCCGACAAAATTGGTCTGCTAATAATACATTTTTCTGAACATAGTCTATTATTACAATTTGTGATCTTACTGCTGAGTTTCATTTAACATAAAGTAGGAAAGGACTCGACGTGAAGAAAGTGACTTGATGCAGGCGGGCCTGGAGCTCCACCACGCCTCCAGCGGCGGCGGAGTTCCTTTCTTCATCAGGTATCAAGACACGAGCCTTATGAAGGCTTTGCTCTTTCCGATTCGATCATTATCTTCTTCTAAAATCTACTCTTCTGCAAGTAATTTCTTGCCATGTCAGATTATTTTTGAAGTACTCACCAATCTGTGTGTCTCTTTATCAATCCAGCTCGTTCTGTTTACCAGTGCCTAGCAAGTAACCAATAGAAACCCCGGGTAAATTAGTGATAAAAATTGGCTTTCCTGTGCATGCACCCAGTCATCTATACAGCCGCCGTTCATATGCACGTTGTTTTGGTTTTTGTGGGATTTAAATCATGTCAAAGGTCATGGCACTCGCTTTCACTTGTTCGCGCTGCTGTCGAGGGCATTTCGGGTCAAGTTTAATCAACTCAGTGCGTGAGCTCAACACTTGCATCTAATTTCTAACTTATTTGGAAATTCAGCTCTTCGACACAAATTATGCTCCAGCGGTAATTGCTCCATTGTCACGTTCATACACGAATTCTTAACTTTAAACCTTGGAACCAACCGTTAATTTAAGTAAGTATTAGGACCTCAGCTCAAAGTGACCCTTTTAGTGCAATGAGCCAACATTCTGAGGGGATAATATTTCATTTAGCGCTAGAAACTGTAATAATAACTAAAACTAAATAATATTTTAGGCACCTATCCAATGGACCAAGGCACTACATACTCCTGGAGGAGGGGGTCATTTTTTAAGGATTTTTTTTTAGGATTGGCGTGGGGCGGGGGGCAAACCCCTCATTTTTTTTTTTTTTAAATTGATGTTTCCTCGGGACAGAAAATGTAAAGATAGGGTTCAGTGGTTTTTAACCTGGCGATTGTAACCTACCAAAAGAAGTAAACAAAATTATGTTAAAAATTTATATAATTATTTTGTCCCCTTTTCACCATATAAAAAAATGAAATTGTGAATCACACAAAAAGCTATTTAAAAAGTTATGATTATCACATATATTTATCGTGTTTTGACTGGAAAGTGAACACTGGACACCAATGTCAAATTTGCTGGGTATGGTAATGGGTCATGCTGAACCGTTTTTCAATCGTCAAAAGTTTAATTATATGAGGTTTCATGAAATACTATCAACATCAAATGGAATGCCGGGTTTCGGAGGGGGACCGATAAGGAGAAGATGGTCTGATCTTCCCTCATTTATAAAAGAAATTTCAAAATGCATAAACTAATTATGGCAAAGAGAGGGAACTTCCACTCAAACTGCAAAAAGATTGGGGTAAAAATTAGCCTTGTATTCAAAGGAAAGCCCAGACTTTATGTCCCATTAGGAGGGAGCAGAGAGTCGACAAAGAATCTCAGTGCTTTAAATCTTTAATAATCCTTCGTTTAATGTGTTATTCTAGGCTATCGTATATAATTATTCCGAGTATGACAGAATAATTATATTCTTAGTATAGAGAGATCGACCCATATACAAAGACGAATCATTATATCGTAAGAATGTACATGCCTTATCATCAACAATAATGACGTAGAAAGGAAGGCTTTTCTAAAAGACCATTAGGAACCATTTTTTAAACCAATACTGAGGCTTAATCGTTTGCTTGAATATCACTTTAATTTTTTCCATCATAATGATGATCATGGACATAATTATGATGAAGGAATACCAATAAATCATGGTGCACTTTTTCTTATATCATTTTGTCGCGTTTTAATATTTATATATTTCTAAATTAAGCATCACAGTTCCTGACGGAATAGACATTCGAGCTAGATCTCATCAATCAAACTATATTTGTTTTAATGACTTATCTAATTCGATTTTATTGTAAATAACAAAACTATTCCAGTACGATTATACCTTTTCTGTATACATCAATGAAATAATTATAATACTTTTTGAAGTTGTTAAATAATGTATTTTTTCTAATACATGTAGTTTTGTTTTATGAATGCTGAACTTTTATATGTCATAATTATATCATTCTCAGCAATTCAGTCATTTTGACTGCTTAAGTGAATATATTCGAACAATTGTTGTTCTTCAGAAAAAAGGTTTGCGGTACAACCATTTGAGTTGGAATAACTCCACGTTCCGGTCAGAATGCTCTGGCCGTCGTCAGGAGAATGTTGTTCTTATTCAAATAAACCATTGAATTCTATATATTTTTACTTTCATTCTTTGTCTCCTTTTTTGTTGCTACGATTAGATTTCTTATTCTATTTTAGCATAGAACTTGCATGGGGGGGGGGGGGAGGGGGGTTGCAGCCACCCACACATCAGTATTACTCCCTTACTCCCCATACATCTTTGATGAAAATGCAATGCCAGAGCTATAATCTACGGTCACCCAAATTTATGGGACGACGTTTTGCCCTAAAATTTATGAGGAAAAAGGGGCCAATAGCCCAATGTACATGCACCAATAAGCCAGTTCGGGGTTAGCGCATGGTACAAATGACCCCAAATATCCACAGATATTTTAGACATGGAGGGTCCCTTTATGTGCACTTCAGAAAAATAACTCTGGGAGTGATAGAGGTGCCTCATGAATAGCTTTTGTTTCCCCCTTTAAAAAGAATACTTCCACCTGGATATCATGGAATGCACCATTAGTGCATAATTGAATAAGATTACATGACATTCATGAGCACATATCGAATATTAGTGTCAGTGGGTTTTAGAATTTGGTACAGATGACATTTATCTGCTCATGCTCAGATTGCATCTCCGAAGTGGCTTATTGGGGGATGACAGGCGAGGGAGCGAAGGCAGTGGCGTATAAAATTAAGTTATCCCGAGTGCCCAAACTTATCTACGTTAGCGAGGGAGCTTTATTTTTTAACCCTAAAAAACGCAATTTCTTGTGCATTTTACCCAGGAAATTTTGCAATTGAGTGGTAGAGAAGCTTGAATTTTATACCTTGATAAACAGTAGAAAAGCGACCGAGCTTTGGAAAATTTTCGCATTTCAAACCTTTCAAAAACTAGATTTCTATAGTGCATTTACCCTGCGGATTCTTCATTTCCCCCTTTTTTCTTTCTCTCCTTTGCGTTTTTTACACCCCCTGCAAGTGCCGCCCAGGACACGTGCCCCATGCCCCCCAAGATACGCCACTGAGCGAAGCGACCGAGCGTGGAGGATGGGAGGGGGTATCCCCCTCCCACCCCAGGGACTTTTTCAAAAATCTATCTATAAAACGTGCATTTTAGAGCATCCCAAAATGTTTTTTTTAATGAAAAGAAGGAATGCACGGATCTACACCAATGGATGGAACCCCTCAATTGAGAATAACAATGCGAGCGAACGAATTTTCTTCTATATTTTCGCATTGAAATTATGGCATTTATTATTTCCTTACTTCTAATCATTGAAGAATGTGATGGTATTTCAAGATCAAATATAATGAGTTTGGATAATTATTAGTTTTAAGCTAATGTATCATAATTCTTATTTATTTTATCAAAAAATTGGGGGAATGATAATACAGGCCATCCCCCACCTCAATTTTTTTGTTGATATATACCCCCATCCCCCGGGATCGACACCCATGGCCCAATACCACATATCTCTATCTAAAGTTCGATAACATGATAGATGAAACAAAAAGAGAGGCTATCTATATACTGCCACGAAGTAAATCTTGATATAGAGGCCCAAAACATGCATACTTCAGTAAACTAATGATGTCGACAAAATATAGGCCTACTTTCAGTGAAGCAATCATTCATACGGTATAGGCTCACTTCAGAAGTGCATTATGACATACTCGACGACGTGACGCACCGGTACCGTTGTAGGATTGGCGTGGAGCCGGTGGGGGCAAACACCTCGGCCCATCTCATGCATTCAAAGTGGATTTTCGTTCCCATAAAACTATTTTCCACACAGTGGACATTTCTGCTGAACTAGAGAATTTTTTGTTCTTTTCTTCACCCCCCACCCACAAGCAAGGGTGCAGGTCGCATAGCGTCCGAGTGGAATCTTTTTCTAAAAGATATTTATATTGTACCTGTATTATGATCATATTTGCCTTTTAATTCTGTTATTGTTTACTCATACTTATTCTCATTTTTTTTGTCATAATGATCATACTATGCAATGCCGTGTACCATGCAGAAATAAAAATGAATTAAAAAAAATAACAATAGAATGAAGATGATGATGATGATGATTATACACAGCCCCGATGGCTTTGTTGGGTTGATTGTGATGGACGTCAGTGTTTGAAAATAAACGGAATTATGATAGCAACTGTATAGGTGCCAGCTTATAGGCTGTGTGAAATCTACCGATAAGTAGCCGTTGATTTGGAAAAAAAAAATATGACACTTAACAATCTCCAGATACGATCTGAAAAACCCGGCTCTTTCTTTAAACTATATGGATTTATAATCGTGTAAATCCTTAGATGGTGAGGGTTAATGATTTCTTGATTGATTATAAAAGGGACACTTTCTATACGATAAGCAAGCGGTGTTTATTTGTTGCAATAATCAAATTTATTATGATGGGGCATAAAGATTTTATTTAAAAAAAAAATCTTAAAAAGGTTTCTAGGAATAAAACGGGACACCTGTAATTATGTACATTATTCAGTTTTTAAGAGCTACTGTTTGAGAGAATCAGGCAGGGGTCGGAAGATGGGGGTCGGCAAATTGGACTCATATTTTAAAGTTTGATCAAGTCCTTTGAAGCATTTTCAAAAATAGCTATGAAACCGCTCCACCATTCCTATCTGTGATTTTACCACCCCACCCCAAAATGCGCCCTCTGTAGCCTATTTTTACACTTTTAATTTACGAAAAACGCCCAAATTTACGTAAATGTTTCACCTAGGTAAAATGACCCGATCTCTTTGAAATTTTAGCCACTAACTATCTTAACCTTGTTGGTGCTCCTGATATAAAATTTGATAATGAATGATTAGACTAAATGGTGATATTTTTACTTGGAAAGTTCTAATTTTTTCGATTTTTGAGAAATTTGAAAAATTGCAATTTTACGGTAAATTCAACAGAGTATAACAAAAATGGCCCAACTTTTTATGAGCTAATATTTGGTCAGGAAGTGTCTTCACGTGTCTACTTTTGATTTATGATTTCAAAAGTGTGGAGTGTCTTACACTTTTTATGCACATGTCTGTTAAAAACTACCATTTTTTAACTTCTGACAAATGTCTAAAAAGAGTGTTTTTCAATGCTAACGTTGACAAACAAAATATTACGTGACCAAATGTATTTTCAAATCATACTTGGGCATGTTGGGCCATCATAGCGCTATGTTCGATATCTGAATTTTAAAATTGTTGGGTATTTTTTTGTATTTATGTCAAAGTAGCTTTACAGTATGTATATGCCAATTTTCGCATTTTTGAAAATTTGCAAGAAAAAGACAATTAAAAAAAAACAATAAAAAACTTTAACATTAATTCGTCTTAGGCTAATACCAATGACCAAATCTATTTTAATCAATACTTGGTCACAGAGTGCCTTCATAGTGCTTCTTTCAATAAATGATTTCAAAAGTGTGGAGTAATGTGTACTTGTTATATGCAAAAATACACCTAAGATATGCCATCTTTCACATTTTCTTTGAAAATTGAAATAAAAAACGTTAATTGAAACCTACATTCATATTTGGGCTAATGTCAAGGACCTAGCCTATTTTCAATCAATAATCGGTCGCATAGTGCATCCTGGTGCAAATTTCAATATCCGATTTCGAGAGTGTGGAGTAATGTGTGCTTAAAATATAAAAATAAACCTAAAAATCATCAGCTTTCCCCCTTTTTGAGAAAGTGAAGAAAAAAACAAAACCCCAAAACACGGTAATTTAATCTAAAATTCATCTCACGCCAAAATCAAAGACTGGCGTATATTTTGATTTGATAGTTGATTACAGAGTGTCTGCATAATGCTATTTCCAATACCTCACCTGATTTCAAGAGGATGGAGTAATTTGTACCTTGTAAAAAAATTCCTTCGTAACATGTGCTTTAAATATGCCAATTTTAACATTTTTGGATAAAATAAGAGAGAATCAAGTTTTAAGCTCTGATAATTCATTAAATCCCAGTATCAATGACATAACTCCTGTCATTAATTTAGGAATGTCCTGATCACAGGATGCCTCAATAATTACTCATTTTGATATTTTATTCTTTAAGAATTGAGTAATAATCTCTACCTATGTGAAGATGCGCTTTAAAACATTTTGAACATTTTGAACAAAGAAAGTTTAACCTAATAATTATATCATTGATTTACCCAATACTTGGTCAAAGAGTGCCTTCGTAATTTCACTTATGATAGCTTGACACGGAATTATGCTGCGCATCTTATATATAAATAAGAGTTTCACATTTAATTAATTAATTGTCATATTTACCAATATGAGAAATGGAAAAACAAATAATTATACAGTAGTTTTAACCGTATTCCACCAAACCTGTGTAAAACTGGACAGAAGACATAATTTATGCAATGGTGAAATATTAATGCAATTCAAGTGGACGACGATAATGTCGTTTATCCAGTTTTTCTAATTCCGAAGGTTCGTTGATCCAAAAGTTCATTAAATCAAAACTTCGATAATTCCGAAGTTTTGTAATTACGGGAAGGAAATGGGGTTCCCAATTCCGTAAATGAAACAAACCCTATCATTTTCCACCAGTACGCACATTGCGATAAAATCGTCAAATTTCGAACTAATGGGTTAGAAATCATTTTATCGGACCAAAAAATATGTATACATGTAGCAATAAGATAGCAAGAAGCGTGTACTTGGAAAGACGGTTTTTGCATTACGTGTTGGGAAGCGGTAAACGTTTCGTCATCATTTACCCAACCAATTGAAAAAAAAAGTATAAGTTCCCCTGAAACTTTTTAATATATCTCGAGAAATAATCAAAGTATCTGGGTTTTTTGTTTTACCTACATTTTGATTAGTTATGTGTGATCAATCGATTGTGTTGTAAATGAAATTATGGTTTTTATTCCCGTCGGTACAAGAAAAAGTGTAGCACTTTGTGTTTCATAATGCAGTGCAGGGTTTATGTGTACGTATATACTATGATCAATTACTTTCATTTTTAATCTTGTTAAGATACATAGTTTGTCATGGAGATTCATGAAACTGCGTTAAAAATCACAATTTTCTAATAATGTTGTCTATATTGTGTAGGGCAAACAAGAAGAATTTAGAAAGGTCTAATTTAAAGGGGACGGGCACAATCAAACAAAAATAAACAATATAAAAGCCCAGGGGAAATTCTTAATCTAATTATCATGCATGTTTCACATCGAAATTGTAAATCATTCAAGCAACCCCAGGGGCCTGGGAGCCAGGGGTGCGGGGGGTGCTGCAGCACCCCCTGCAATGTATGGAGGGGGTGTACCCCCTAGAAGGCTGAGGATGCTGGGGTGCTGTAGCTAAAAAGTAGTTAAAAGGAGACCCTAAAACGCTGAGGACCTTTTTTTTTTTTTTTTGCTTGTCAAAGATTTTTGGACTTAAAAAGAGACACTAAAATGCTGAGGACCCTTTTTTTTTGCTCACAGCACCCCCAGTAACAAAATCGTTCCCAGGCCCCTGAGCAACACCCATGCTAAAGAAAAAGATTGAAACAAGAGCAAATAGTCAGGGTCTTCCGTTGAAAATAGCGATGCGTACTTAAGAATTTCTTATCTTTTGAAAAATTCCTTGGCAAATGACCTTCTCTTAATCTCTTTTATAAATACATAGGACCATCTTTCTCTTTTTTCCAGTAGTTCCATTGCTTTCCGGTAGAATATTCATAAATGTACAAGAAATGTACCACTCATTAAAGAACGACATTTTTTCAGCTTTTCGCTGGAATGACCTATTTCAAGCGGCTCGGGACAAAAAAGTAAAAGACACTCCACGAATTTGAAACCTGGAATGGATTGACCTAGGTTTGGCCCACATCCAATGGCAAAACCAACTTTAAAAACGTTAGGCCATTTGAGATATGCTACTTAAAAAATGACCTACAATTGGTATTTTTCAATTTTCTTGAAAATGGGAAAACTGGCATTACCCCTATAGTAATAATGGAATGATCCAACAATATATTTTAAGATTGTCTATATAGATCTTAGGAAGAAGGATGGAAGGAAAAATCCTGCAAGTTTCGTTTGAATGGCATAATCATAAATACATGTTTACTTTGAATGAAAATTCATACATATAACTATAGGGTCTACATGGGACCATTTTCCCCTTGGAGTCGTCCATTGAGTACTCTAGGTATGTTTACATGTACAAATGTGAGCAAATGTGAAGAAATGACATATGAATAACCTTTCCGACGATAAAATGACTTTTTACAGTAGTTCCATTGCTTTCCGGTAGAATATTCATAAATGTACAAGAAGTGTACCACTCATTAAAAAACGAAGTAAAAGACACTCCACGAATTTGAAACCTGGCATGGATTGACCTAGGTTTGGCCCACTTCCAATGGCAAAACCAACTTTTAAACAGTTGGGCCATTTGAGATACACCACTTCAAAAATGACCCAAAATGGGCATTTTTCAATTTTCTTTAAAATGGGAAAATTGGCATCACCCCTATAGTAATAATGGAATGATCCAACACTTTATTTTAAATATTGTCTATACAAATTGTAAGAAGAAGGATAGAAAGAGAAACTCTGTAAGTTTCGTTTGAATGGTAAATTATAATCGTAATTGCATTTTTACTCTGAATGAAAATTGCACTAAATTCCAAAATTCAACTCCTTGATAGGTACCAAAAAGGGCTATTTTTAGGGGGTAGGGATAATTATGAATGGAATTATGAACAGAAAGTTTTAACATCATTTTCGTAGGATATACCCTGTCTATACCACAACTTCGAAATATAAAAGAAATCCGCCGACCCCCATCTTCCGACTTTTTTCGAATCTGCCTGATTCTCTCAGACAGTAGCTCTTAATCGCACTTTCAGCCTTCCAGCTCGAGTCTCTCTTCTCTATTTTGTCTTCTTTCTCCCGCCATTCGAAGGGGTGGCATGAGCCCCCCCCCCCCCTGTAGCAACGCCACTTGTCATACTTCATACCCACTGATTTCTTTTATAGATGAAATGTATATTGTCTATTTACATCAAAGAGTTCATTTATTTAAAAAAACAAATCAAGTTTATGCTTTATGTGCTTGGTGACCATGCACTCGCCCTTGCCCTTGCACTATCATGATTTTCCCCTACTTCTCTCTCTCTCTCGCTCTGTCTTTCTCTCACTTTTATATAATTTTATTTCTCTTTCTTTCTCTCGCTCTTCTGTGCTCATATCTATACATGTATATCCTAATTCTTTTCACCCACCTAGATTTACATCGCTACATTATTTGCATTCATCAGACTCAGAGGGCGTCCTTGTACGATGTTGCTCAGAGCTATCCATACAAGAGTTTGACTAACTCGGTTTCAGTTGGGCAAAGTTTTGATCAGAGTCAGACCCACCATCATGTACAAACATGCACCTGTGGGTTTGTCCAACTGAAACCGCATTGGCCAATCTGTGAGTTTGTTTGGCTCTGTTCGTGCTTATGGAAAATGGATAATAATAATAAACACTGCTAATGGGCATTTTCAAGACTTTCCACCACTTGGATTTCTTCGAACAATATGTTTTGTCATTATGTATGTCAGTTGTTTTTGCATGTTTATGATTACTTGAACGGTTGAAATAATTACTGTGTTCCAATTGAGGGAGGTTCAATTTTTTTCATACAAAATAAATTATTATGCAACTGGTTCAACTCAATGAACTTATTTCACAACCAAATTACATACAAGACCTTTCAGATTTCGGATTATTTTATTAATCCATATATCTAAAAACGTATAAAAACTGTCCTCCACAGGAATAGCAAAAGCAAATGTACATGGATGTTTTCATGGAGTTTGGAAATAGTGGTCCAGTATTCACAAGCTACGAGGTCTCTCATCAAGGTCATTAAACACAAAGAATGGATAGTTTGATAAACCTTAATACAAGTTGATATCGGCACAAGTTCCGTCGAAAAGATGCGTTTGTGAACATAATTCCATTTGATTTAGACCACTTAGTGAGTCCGAGTTCAAAAGATATATTCCTCGTTGATTCTTCTTGAATTATGTGGGCCTATGAAATTAGAAATCAACCTTAATTTTCTCAGAACGGTGGATCAATACCTTAAACAAATTAATACATTGTATATTTGATGAGAAGATAAACAAGTCAACAGCCGCTTTACACAAGTTATGTAATAAGCATGTGCGGTGATTTCTTGTCACGGCCGGGGGGACGCGACTCGCCTTTCCTATTGGTTGCTGTACAAAATTCGAAATTTCTGGGGGACGAGTCCTCCCCCCCCCCCCCCGGGATCACCGCCCATGGTAATAAGCACCTTTCACAATGATAAATTTGTGATGTCCCGTATACAACTATCTGGGAGTGAAATATCAAACACATTAATCGATTATTCACGAAATTTGTTACCATGATTTTGAAAATTGTAAGTAACGATAAATGTGATTAATGTTGAAATTATAATAACAGTTGGTGACGATTGTACGACGCTTCGCGGTTCACGAACCAAATTACTTACTTCAGCCCTGCATGGATCCAGCGAGGGGGGGGGGGGGGGGGGGGGGTAACCATATACAACCCTATACAAATACAAAGTCATCTTGTCTATCGCCGTTGACTGGAAGCATTTCAATAGTGACGGGAGTAGGATATTATTTCGATTATTGAAAGGTTAACGACATCAAAATATTATTCAAACACAAGTTAATTCGCTTGAATGAAGAGATCTCTTGTTGATAGTTTATGTACGGTATAGGCCTACATTATTTTCTTAAATTCCAGAAATTGCAGAAATGACCAATTTATGAGTGACAACAAAAGTTATATGTTTGCATATAGATATTTATACGGATTGCTGATTAATAGTTCGATTTAACTAAAAGTTATAAATCCCTTAAACTCTGATTCAGAGATATAACAATATTTCATATACATAAGCAGAAAAAGCAACAATTTCAATTTCCTGTATCATTTTTTCGCTTCACCATAATTATAATTATCTTTAGATACCCTGCTATGTTTAAAAGAAAAATAAGCAATGAATGGCTTAAATTATAGCAAAATCTACATGTATATTCTATTTCAAATACATGAATTTCTATCAAAAATACGTAGATGTAAAATAAAAATACTAGTGTTTCGAGAAAAGAAAAGGTGATCAACTTATAGTCCTTAAAATCTTCCCTGTCCTGAAGGGGGTATAATATACAATTCAATACACTAAAAACAAACTAAAATTCGTCATGGACCGCGTTTTTATGAGTCTGTCGCATTCCAAAGTAGTGTGTTTCTAGTTGAGCTTCATCACGGTGTCTGCGTACAAAAGCCGTGAATGCACTGATGCAGTTTCCTATGAATTGATCAGCTTCTCCCAATACGTACATATCAAGCTGGGGCCTTTCGGGATCCATAGTCACTACATTAAGCTGGATTATCAACAAAAAAAAAAGAAGAAGAGAGAAATCATATAATTACTTCATTATAACAACAATAATAATAGCTCCATCACTCTATACTGCGCACATATCCATCCCAAGGGATGCTCAAGCAGTGGCGGATCAAGGATTTCTTGAAAAAAAAAAGCCCTCAGCATTTTCGGGCCCCCTTTTTACTCCAAAAATCTCTGACAAGCAAAAAAAGGGGGGGGGGAAGTCCTAAGCATTTTTGGGGCCCCTTTTTGGTCCCAGGGGAGGTGGCCCCCTGGATCCGCCACTGTGCTCAAGGCATATACAAAGGAGTAACCTCGCTAGTCATAATGACCGCTATACCGCTATTCATAATGTGTCAGTTCCTATACCTGAAGGTCCGCTATTCATAAAACGGAAAGGGGGGTCACTGTTCATAAAGTCATAAGAACCATTATTCATAAGGACCATTATTCATAAAGACCGCTATTTATTCATCATTAGCTGTCATTATGAAGAATAGCAGTCCTTATGACTAGCGAGCGGACCCCCATACAAAGTACCCTGCGTGCTTTAGCCCAGCTGCATGCCCTCGGGCGCTTAAAGAATTTCAATGAATATCTTTCTACCATGCAGGTACCCATTTACTGCACCTGGGTGGGGAGAGGCAGATGTAGATTATTTGACATGATAAAGGGCATGTGCCGCGGCTGGACTCGAACCATGTGATCCAAGGAAAAGTCCGGTGACTTATATGCACTAGACAACGACATCTCTATCAATGACGAAATACAGAAGTATAACAATAATAAAAATCCCAGGGCAAGTCGAAAGATGAAAGGGTAAGGTCGTTGAAGATGAAATACACGGCAAGAAATAAATTAACCAACCGACTTCAAATCGATTTCAAACCGACAGATTCTTAGCCATTGAGTGTAATGATATTTTAAATTAAAAGTTCGGTCTATATGGTCGGTTTGAGGTCTTTCATGTTGGTCTGGCTGGGGTAGTAGAGAAGATCGGTAAAGGTGACGAATATTATTCATTCATCTTGAAAACATACATGTATTAGCTATTGATATCGTTATGGGGACGAAAACGGAACTGTCATTTCATCACAAATGCGTATTCTATGGACTCTTATGAAGGAAATTTTATTCATGATAAAAGGACCTATGATACAGAAAGAAAAATCCACCCTTTTCATAGAAAAACAAACAAACAAATAAATACATACTCAATACAGGTGTTTATTCTTGCTGTTCAATAAATGACAATACTATTTGCGATTAATTATATTTCAACACGAGCTAAAAGCACTTGTATATCTTGCGACCCAATTTTGTTTTCTTATCTGCATTTATACCCATTTGTACCACATTTCCAGTGTGATGTATTCTTTCTATATTGTTCAAAACGTTTCCGATGTGTTTATGTAATGTCTTTCATCATGTTCAATGCTTTCCATAATTTTATGTTAATCATATGCAATATTTCAGCATTATTGCCCAGAATCGTGATTCATTATCCATGAATGAAATGAAATAAAACTGTGAAGAAGGACACCAAAGAGCCAGAATAGCCAACTTACTTCAGGAAAGTCTTTCTGTAAATCATCTTGCATAGACACGTGATCAGTCGCGACGAAGATTGTCTTGATCTCCGTCTCTTCCATGAGCGCCCTCACCTGGTAACATGAATATAACGTTTTTAACCTTCATGGATTCTAAACGCTCGACAATGGAATAGTTATATTTGTAATGTTCGTAAGTAAAAGCGAAGGTCAAGAAAAAGAAAAAAAGAATACAGACGAAAAAGCGAGAACTCTACCCACTTACAAGACTTATTTTAATTTAATTTTAGTTACGCTATCAGGCAGTTACATTTTGTCGTACTTACAATAACAGGTATTAGGAAATAGAGGAATTAATGGAGAGATCAGAGACTGAGAGAGAGAGAGAGAAAGAGAGGTAAGAGAGAGACAGAGAGAGGAAGAGAAGGAAGAGATCGAAATCGGGAGAAAAATGAAAGAGTGTAGGGGATGGTGGTGGGTGGGAAGAGCAGAAATTTGTAAAACCAGAAATTTTCGCGAATTTCGCGGGTGGTCGAGATTCGCGAGAGTTTTATGCCGCGTAATAATGAAATCGCAACTGAAAGTCTGAAACAACATAAAATTATTACAATTCGCCCAAGTTTCTTTCTGCAAAATTGGCTTTCATTAACAATTCGCCATAGTGTCTGGTTCTACAGTATGAAAACCACGAACCTCTTCAGATACGAGCTCTTCTGACTGCATGCAGAGTTGCCTATGCACAGTGGAAGTAGGATGAACACCAAGGCATTGACTAGATGACAGAAGACGTTGCATTGACCCATCAGCGAGATCGCAGGTACGTGCCTAGAGAAGAAACAAACGGGAAGCATTCGGGTTTTTTTCGAAGGTTCATAATTCCGAAACGCATCCGAAACTCCCATACCATAGGGGTTCATCATTCCGAAAATGAAATAGGGTTCACAAGTCCGAACATGTTGCATTATACTAAGAAGATTCATTATTCTTACGGTTCGTAATTCGTCAGGATCGTGTATCCGAAGGTGCATAATTCCAAAAATGAAATAGGGTTCATTATTCCAATGGTTTGTCATTCCGAAAATGAAATGCCGAACCTTATGGATTAACGAACCTAACCTTCGGAATAACAAACCTGTCAGATTAATGAACTACGTTTTAATGAACTTTGGATTTTGTTTGTTTAAGAAGCTTTGCAATTATAAATTTTTGGTAAAATGACATAACCGAACCCCCCCCCCCCCCCACCGAGTATCAGACCACAAATATGTGTCTAGTCTGTCAACATCTTAGCTAGAACCTGTAACTTAACAAACGTTTAACCAAGGTCAAAGGTACGAGCCCATAATCTCAGCAGTTCTGATAGGCCTACCACTAATTCATCTTTATGTCATGTTAATATATTTTTAAAAATATGTTTTTTTAAATAACTAAGCTGCATGATATGATTTGTATCGACGGTAAATGATAATAATATACATAATTATAAACCAATTATTAGAAAGTAGAATAAGGTAAAGTAGGTGCTGGAAGAGCTCCCCCCCCCCCCCACACCCTCCATTATATCGAATTCTTTGCATTCTTCAAACCGACATCATGTGACATGATTAATATATCCTTACCCAATCGGCGCCATTCCGTAAGTGTAGTCCCACGTATGGTCTTTCTATGTTCTCACTGATGAACTTGTTGCCTTCATCCTCAATATCTTTAGACCATTGGAGATACTTGTGAAGGTAGTTCTTCTCTTGTAGTAGCGGTGTACTGGTAGGTGCATTCATAAAAGCCAGCACAGGATGTTCCGTGGAAGGAAACCTGAAACCATTAATAGCATCATAGATCAACATTACCTTCTCTGTTTAAATCAATGACATGAAAAAAAAACAAGTACCTAAATGAATAATAAATGAATGAATGAGTAAAAAATTAAAGAATGGACACTAAATGAATAAATACATGAATAAACAATTAACTAAATAAATGAATTAAACTAACTAACTAAATAAATAGGTCAATAAAAATCCAGCATATTTTGTCCATTTAGGTAAGATCAATGTTATTTCGGGTGTGGGGCCAGACTTATAATACAGATAGAGTCCCTTTATGTTATAGAAAGAGTTACGACCTGAACGTCTGAGTTTTTAAAAACAAAATGGCGTTCGAATTATTTCTATTCACAATAATCAGGTGCTCATCGCATTTGAAAAGAAATGTTACGTAATTGTGGAAAGAAAATGGCATCCAAATCATTGGTTGTCCAAACTCTAATTCTATAAAAGGACTCTAGATACAGATTGATGTAGACCATATTCACATTATAAAATGTATACATCTTGAGTAGGCCTAGATCCCGTGAGAAGACTACTTTAAGGATGAAATGTAAATTCACGATGGAGAGTTGTTCCCCATTCACTACTTAGTCGAGTGACGAATTTGCATCGATTTAATCATTTCAGCTCTCAAACATCCATAAAATTGTAAACATTTTCCCGATTTCTTTTAAATTTGCACTAACGAATTTCTCTGTTTGTTTTTCGTCTCGTTTCGTTTCATTTCGTTTCGTTTTTGGTCGCATTCACACAATGTGTAGACTGTCAATGTATAGTTCTTACGTTTGTGCCCACATAGCTCGCCATGGTTCGTATTCCACGTTGTAATGAAGATCTCCTGACCAGATTTCAGACCTTGTGAACTCCACGTTTTGTGCTTCCCAGAATGTCGAAAATGGGTTCCCTTTCTGTTCAAAACAATACAAGAAATACAAACTCTGAAACTGAGAGGAATATTTGATTTAGTGACACAATATGACCCTCTCGCTCTCTCTCTCTCTCTCTCTCTCCAAATTTCCCATCACCATCATCATCATAATCACCACCAGCATAACCACTACCACCAACAGCATCACCACCACCACTATATGCACCACCCCTATACCCTCCACCACAACCACCACCACCATCAGCGCTACCACCATCACCACCAACACCATGCACTACCACCACCAACACAAACACTATGCATTACTACCACCATCATCATTAATTCAACCCCCGCCAATACCACCATCACCTCCACCACCATCACCACTATCACCACTATCACCATCACCATAATTACCAGTACCACCACCACCTACCACCTTCATTGCTTACACCGCCACCACCATCACAATGACCACCACCACCACCACCACCACCTTTGCCTCCACCAAGAACACCATGACACCACCACCACCACCACCACCACCACCAACGGTCACCATCTTCTTTTCTTACCCTCGGGCACATGTCGTTATTTCCCTCAGCCGCTCTACTTGAGCAATACGCCACTCTCTCGGCGACAGGCCAATGTGTTGGTGCCAACTCGTACATGAAGTCCTCAAATGTGACAATATCGGGGTAATATTCACGCAATGCACTTAAATCGAAGTATTCTGTTACTGGAACGTAAAGCTGCAAAGTCGTGGAAACAATAAGGCATTGTTTAATTTATCAGAAATTGCAACATCTATCATTTAGTTGTAAAGAGAAGTTAATCTCCAAATGAAAGTTATCAAAATATAAGATATGTGTCAGACATTGGTTAAGGAACTCAATATAATTATACTGATATATACTATTATTATATATATACTAATATCATTTTCTTCCTCTTCTTCTTCTACACCTCCTCTTCCTCTTCTTCTACTCCTGCTACTACTACTTCTGCTACTACTGCTACTAATACTACTACTACTACTATACTACTACAACTACTATATAGCTACTACTCCAACTACTATTTATACTATTTCTACTACTACTACTACTACTACCACCACTACTACTACTACTACTACTGCTAGTATACTACTACTACTTCTACTACTAGGCTACTTCTACTATTACTACTTCTACGACTACTACTACTACTATTACTGCTACTACTACTACTACTGATGCTGCTACTACTACTGCTGCTGCGACTACTACTACTACTACTACTACTACTACTACTACTACTACTACTACTACTACTACTACTACTACTACTGTTACGACGACGACTACTACGACTATTATTACTACTACTACTACTACTACTACTACTGCTACGACGACGACGACTACTACCACTATTATTATACTACTACTACTACTACTACTACTACTACGACTATATATAAGGAGCTGATTAGTACATGTACTACAAAATTGAAGAATGGCTTTGAGACATTCAGCTTTTAATCTTGCACTCATCAGAGTGAAAGAAAATGAATGAACAGAACAGAAAGCGACTTTTATACCCGCCAACACGAGGCATCATTTCGATTGCGTCATTACCTGTACTAATCAAACCTGTGAAGACAATAACCCGTACGCCATTTATTAACACTGTGACGCAAACTCTTGCGTCGACACGAGGTGTCGTTCGCTCACGTTAGGACCGCGTCAGTGTCTGCTAAGGTCTTTTGCACGTCATGAAAGAGGGATATCGTTCAAAAAATTGTTTTCAATATTAACAATACAAATAATAGGCCTACTTTTAATAACTGGGATATGGGTTAATTGTCTTTACAGTCTTGATTAGCGCAGGAATTGACGCCTCGTGTGATTCGAGCTTAAGCTTAAGCTTACATTATCTTTTCTTTGTCCGACTGCGTGTTGGTAGTCGATGAAAGGTGGTATGACCAGGACGCGATCGAGCGTCTTCGCAAAATATATGGACCCCAAAAGCTGCTCGACTTGATTACTGAATCGCCCTGTAAAGATAGGGATAAAAATACAGCATTATCGTCAATTAGACGGTGATATTAACCCGGGAGAAGACAAAGTACTGTTTGGACAGAGAGACGAACCGACAACCACAAGACCGACAACTTACTAGACAGACAGCCCTCGAGACCGACAATGCCGGTCTGGTGAACCCTCAGAAAAATTGTCAGAAGGCCGACATGTTGGTCTCATGGGCTGTCGGTCTAGTGGACTATTGGTCTCGTGGGCCATTGGTCTTGTGGGCTGTAGCCAGTCTCCACCCATCCATATTCCATAAAACGTTGAATACATCTTATGGAAAAGAAAATCACTTTGTATAGACGCCCTGGTTACACTTCCATCTCTTGCCAACGCGCGTCGGACATGTATTTGAGGAAGAATTCTTATAACTAAATTAAAAGCTCTATTCTTTAAAGAGGAGAGCGAAGATGTCCGGTACATAACGTAAATTATATCAACAATGAGACCAGATCAAGTTGAGATACTATGGAAAGAGTTCATAATTCAGTTACATTTCCTTCTTTCACTCCCGCCGAAACTTGAACGCCGTAATTATGTGCATGCGTTTTACGACCGCATGGATAGTTGATGAAGGGAGGGAGAATTAAGACTCGATCGATCATTTTGGCGAAATATAAAGTCCCCAAAAGCTGTTCAACCTGTCCAGCAAACTGTCCTGTATCGGGATAAATGGAAATACATGGAAATAAGTGGGAAAGTCTCATTAATACGAATATTTTCTGTTGTTCTCAGTCACCTTATGAGCAGTTGTTTATGAAGCTTTTCAGGGTGAAAACCTGAGACATCCTGAGGCATAAGTCTTATGTGATGTACAATGTATTCATTATATTCCCAAAATAACGAACATTTCCAAGTATGTGGATGTGGCCCAATACGATTTAAATATCGAAACACTATTAATATGATATACCTAAGATCATTTAGACCCAATCTACATGATGCTTTTAAAAGCAATGGAAGAAAACAACAACCGAACTTTCCTTTAAAAGTGTCCTGGGGGAGTTTCATAAAGCTGTTCGTAAAAGTTACGAATGACTTTACGAACGACTGGAACATGTTCTTGGGTGCTATACTAATCAGATTCTCAATCATTGAATATAAAAGATGAATTCATATTATTCTTTCATACACATAATTTGATATTGTCACGTATGAATAAACAGGATTGACTTTAAATGAGTGATGTCAGTAGTAGTTTGAGCACAGCAGTATAACTAAATTAAAGAACATTACAAATAAGGAAACAAGAATGAAGCCCTGACGATGACGACCGCTCGTGCAAAGATGGCTGAATCACTGGGGCATAATATTTTGCTCTCAGCATGGGGGGGGGGGGGGGCATTTTTTCATTGCTGTGTATAAGGGTATGATTTTTAAAAATCTTAAAGTTATTATAGAGTTGGTCTAGAGATATAAAATCAGCTCTCTGTCTTTGACTAGTACAAACTGACTCTGTGACGGACCCTGGTTCGAAACGTACGGATGTTGACGTTAAAGGTCTGTCCCCAGAGGCCGGTATATACCCCTCCCTCCCCCCCCCCCCCCCCCCCCCACATGCACATACAGACACACGGACCATGTTCTACTACCCAACATTACTTCTCTGTACTCTTTACATACGCGGAATAGGATCAGGAGCGATCAAAGCAAAGAAGCGCAAGACGAAAATAAAAGGGAATTACTTACCCGAACACGGGCAATATAGCACGTATCCTTTCGGGTCCCATTCCAGCTCCGAACCAACGTTTCTACCCTTAGCAATCCCACACAGGGCCAGGATCGGTAAGATAATATTTGCGTAAAGATCCGCCTTCATGATTCCTACAGACAACTCTTATCCAGATTATAAGGAGACGACCCTTTTATCAGAAAATTAATTTGATTATTCGCCTTCAGGTGCGTTCGTTTGATCGAAATAACATGAAGGGAGGGAACCGTTTTGCAACGTGTAAATCGAACAAGCGGTCGGTGCTCTTATGAATAGGGGCTATCCCAAGTTATTTGCATAAGAATGGTTTGTACACGTCGCTCCTTCTCATTGTCAGACCTTTGAAAGTTATTCGAGTGGAACACAAAGAATGCATTCCCTGCCCCTCCTTCTTTCTCGAACAGTTCAGATCAAATGTGTACACACACCTGGTAGAAAAAAAAATATCCGTGACTCATATCTTGACAACTTTGAATATTACTGCCAACTTTCCTTACGAAAATGAGAGATAAGTATGCTTATCTATAGGATTTGAAGGTTTGCATGGTGAAGTTGTAATTCAGAAAAAGGTTTGCGGTATAACCATGTGAGTTGGAATAACTCCACGTTCCGGTCAGAATGCTCTGGCCGTCGTCAGGAGAATAAGAAGAGCGAATAAATCAGCAGAATTTATATATGAAGCGTTGTGAAGGTGTAGAATTTCTACCGCTTCATATATAAATTCTGCTGATTTTTTATTCGCTCTTCTTATTCTCCTGACGACGGCCAGAGCATTCTGACCGGAACGTGGAGTTATTCCAACTCACATGGTTGTACCGCAAACCTTTTTCTGAATTATGCTTATCTACTTTGTTGTCATAAGCTATGTTCCAATGCAAATGCTTGGAAATATATATATGGTTGATAATACATGTACAGTAGTTATATTTCCATAGATTATTTTTTAAAAATGGGTGGGGGGGGGGGGGGGGTGAAAAGTTTTACATACACCAGTCATATTTTTTCTATAATGCTGCCTTTATTTTTGTTCATTTTCAGTAACTGCTAAAGGGACAGTGGCGGATGACAAGCATTACAAAAAAAAAAGAAAGGTCCTCAGCGTTTTGGGGTCTCTTTTTAACTCCAAAAATCTCTAACAACGAAAAAAAAAAATCCTCCAGCTTGCAGAACCCTCCTTGTGTGCTTGGCAATAGCTCTTAGCATACTGGACGCGGCGCCGTCATATTTACTGGCCTCTCTCTCTCTCTCTCTCTCTTGATAACCTTAGTATTTGTATTGGGTTTAAGTTTGGGCTTGTGATGGTCACTCGGCTTTCTTCAATTTACTCTGCTAGTTCAGCTCTTCTGTTACTATAACTTACTAATAACAATAATTGATGTCTAGGTTTGTTGTACTGCTCAAAGACTAAATTTCGACATTGTTTTCAAGAAATTACCTAGATCACGAAGGAAAGAAAAACTTACTGTGTATGAATAAAGAAATGGTATGTTGGTGGCCTATTTAGATTTTTTAATGTACAAAAGGATTATAAAAAAAAATCATATGAACTTGTGCCTCACGACCAAACTTGTTTCAACTTCTTCGTATAAATCATATCTATTAAACATTAAGTTTCAATCATTAGATGATTTCGTTACCTGATAAACATTAAAGAAACATGATGGCATCGATTAGGGAAGAAAATTCGCTCTCTTTCATGATAGGCTTCGAGATGTTTGCTTTGAATCGTACTTTATAATATCTGAGCTCCATCTCTTAATGATCATACACGTATTCCGTCTTCATCGCTATCCCATCTCTCTCTCCTCTCTCTGGTTGCTATAATACCCTCTCCCCTTCCTAGGGTAACACATTCCCCTCCCCAATATTTTAAAATAAGTTTAGATTTTCGGGAAAATGGGAGTAAATAATTACCGTTTTAACGCAAAACAATTAAGTAAACTGTGATATGTATAACACCCCCTCAATTAAAAAAATATATTTTTTTCATGGAAACTCTTTTTAGTATTCTAGAATACTTTTTTTTAAAGAAGGGTTTAAAGAAGATGTATTCATAATGATGAATCTGTTTTCCCATTCATGACACTGAATTCAGCCATTGGTTTTATTAAATAAACTCTTCAAATTGAACCTTCAAATCAAAGTACATACTCAATAATACTCCCTTTTCTCCTCCTAAAATAAGTCAATGAATAGCCTCTGATACTAACAAAAAAATCTCTCAGCACTATAAAATTCTTTGACACGACTCCACTTTATTGACTTTTAAAGAAATACAATTTACTATAAAACACTAATTGATGAAAAAGTCAAGGTTTGTTTATCACGGCACCGCACACACATTACAAATGTTATGGACATCGAATCACAATGAATACATTTTTTTTTTCATTTCAAAAATTTGCATAAGAAAATGACGATTATGAACCCGTTCTTGCAGAGGACGGAGGAATGGAAAATATGCATTTCATAAAGCTATCAATATTTGCATTTTCAATGATTAAACAGTTACAAAATCTTATCATATTTTATCGCCAATGATCAAGATTTTAACTAATCAAGATGTAAAGTAAAAAGAAATTAGTACAAAAAATTAGACTAATGTAAGATCCACATCCACTTTATACTAAATTGTTGTTAATGATATGAAGTCCATCATAGAGTAATTATGAAAACATCTCCCCCAATAAGAAATGTCTCCACAGGGAATTAACCCTCCAGAGAAATTTTGCTCAGGTGGAAGCACAAATATCATTGAAATAGATAAGTGAAACTTAAAACAACAAGACAAAAATGTACAAAGAATAAAGGTTAATAAATTTAAGAAGCTGAGATCACTAAATGATATCGGAATCTCTATTGTGATCATGGTATGTGATGTCATGCATGGAGAACTACACATTTGTATTACATAAAAACTGACTCAAAATATCAATACCGTATATCTGAAAGTATCTATTCAGTACACATGAAATAAAAAAGTGCCCCCTGCAGCATATGATGACCCACACAAACCCAAACAAAAAAGGTACCTAAAAATGTGATAATGTTTTTCCCCTGTGCAAATATGAAATGGAAGTTACACATGCTTTTCTTTGAAAAACAAAAATCTGCTAGGGGTCATTAAAATACTTACTCATTGTTATTATTTTTGTTTCTTACAAGTAAAAAAGCAGCTTTTGCAGCCATCAACAATTGTATCATGCTGTTATCAAATAAATTCTCAAAAATTAATTCAGGATATTACATGATATGTACATGAGCTTAAAGATAATATACAATATTTAACTTGCTAATAATAACAGCACATGCAATTAATAATAATAACTTCTTACATGTATATCGCGAATGGTACAAGTAATTCAACTAATCTCTATTTATGCTTTAGATAGTAAACTTCATTTTGTGTTTACATACATGTACATGTATTAAAATCCCTACGCACCTTAGAAAATTAGTTCATTTGTATATAATTACATTCTACATGATAATTATAATTGCATAAAAAAACAATGTTCACTGACAGGTAAATAGAAATATCATGGAAGGTAATAGAAGAAAATATATTGCATAGATTATACAAATGGAATGTATTAACAATTCAATACTACATAGAATATAAAGATACACTTGATTCATATATGCATAGATGATGTATACTGTACATTGGTTTGCGAACAGTTATCAAGCTACAACATGCATGCACCAGATTGGGCTGTCTGGGCTAAGAAAGACCTAGGAATCCACACATTTAACAAAGAAAATCTATAATCTCTATAAAATATACAACTACATCCATTTATAAATGATGCTACATGTCAGTATAATGTCCATGTACATGTACATTAATGGAGATTTCCTAATATTTTTTGAATACACGGCAAATCATATTCAAAGGTGATATTTTGGCAGGTATTATATATACAATTTTTTTTAATACTACAAGAAAAAACACATTTGAAAACTCTCTAAAGACAAGAACTCCGTTTCACAAAACTTGTTATCAATAACAACTGCTGCAGATGTGCATGTACATTGTATGACAAATTTGTATTTAGCAAATCAAATTCAATGATTTCAGTAGCTTAAAACAGTTATCATAACTTGTCATTGATAACAACTTTTAGGAAGCGGGACCAAGATCAGTAAAGATAAGGGGTATTTACCAATGGCAATGTGGCCACGATGTGGGATGTTTAACTCCAATGTTTGTAGTGTAAATCTACATTAAATTCCTTAAAATATCCTGTTTTCCAATTTCTTGATGACAGAGACATTCTATATTTAGAAGTATTACAGGAGACAGAGTCCACAAACCCTCTTTATAAAGATGTCAAAAGTAAGAGCGAGCTATATTTTAGTACTTTTGAATGTAAGTCCTGCAGGTAATCACACGTAATGACCGCACTGCCAATGGGAGATTCCCCAATAAGTTAGTGATCTTGTCATTTAAATCATCATAACCTGCCTTATCCTTTATCGCTTTCTCCAATTTTCACCAACATTTTTAAATTTTTCAACTTCCACACATATCACCTCTTTTAATTCCCTATAAATCTCAAATACTGGTCCATTTTCATCATGGAAAAAAAACAAGCAGATTTGATATTGGTGACTTAATGTACATGTTATCTTTAAAATAATAGCATTTAAAGCACAAACTAGTAATACTGGAAGAAGATATCAAACCACAATGACAAATAGTTATTTCTAAAATGCTTTGAATATATACTTCACATCCTCTAACAAAAATATATGTAAAAAATATGATATAAATCTACAAATATTCAGCCAATTTGATTGCATATCAAATAATTGTTCATGATAAACAGGCGTCGAGGAAGTGTTTTATGACAAAACCTGCTGAGTTTCATAACCAGCTGCATAACTCATTTATTTTGTTCTTATCGCTGGTACATGATTGTCTATGAGAAATAAATGTGACCTGTAATACAAGTAAAAATTTGTGTCTCTGTCACAGCTCACTGCCTCTTTTTCTCTGGGTCTACAAATATATATAAATAGTAATTAGTGGATGTATCATACGCGCTGTGATTGGTTAGATTCGCATCACATGATGTGCCTATATTTTGTTATAGTGCATCATCGTGCACTATAACTTTCTCTGTTTCATGGTCAAATTCTTTCATTGTGACATGCCTCAAAACACAGAAAAAAATAAGTTCACAGGGTATTGGTGTTCCTATCTTGGCATTTTTCACAATCCGTGATCTCTTAGTTTTAGACTGAAATGAAATACTTAAGTTGAGAAAATACATCTACACTTATACATGTAAACCAAACATACATGTATAAAGAAAATGTAATGAGAGAAAAGCAGTCAAGGACACGGTCAAACAGGCAGTTATTTAGCCAAATTAACAAGGAGAGCTCCCCCCCCCCCCCCCCCCCCCCTGTGAAAAGCAGCATGAGAGTATCATTTGGTATAAAAAATGGCTTTAAAAACTAAATAATTCAAGAAATTTCTTATCTGAATTTTAGTTTAAAAAAAAAATGGTAAGAGGATAGAGTAGATGTCACAGGCTTCAAAAAATTGTATTGCTATCCTTCAAGCAATATATAATAATAATAATGATAATATGGTCTTGTCTATTCAGGGTACCCTCATCAGTATCAATACTATTTTTTTGGAAGACCCTGTAATTACATTATTACCCTGGCTTAGACGAGCTACATGTACCATAAGGTGCTCAAGCAATTCAAGGAATCTCTTCATACCGGGAACCCATTACTTCACCTGGACGGAGAGTGGCAAGTGCAGATTAATGTCTTGCCAAAGCTGGATTTGAAACCCATACCATGTGCATTACAGTCCTGGGATTTATCCACCAAACAAGGATGCCTCTGGAGACAGCATTTCTGCCATTGCTAGCGAGACAGTGATATGGGACTTCGACTATGCGTTGTGAAGACACGTTACAATTGATAACACACTACTCATACCTTCATTGGTCTCTAGGTCAGCTGACATTCACTTCTTTCTTGGTGGCACTGGCTGTATGACCTGACCCGATGACCTTGGCCTACCTTGAGCTCTCACCTTTGACCCCATGTCACCATTGTGGCCTACAGCATTCTTGGATCCTTTCAGACTAGTGGGTTTGACTGGTTCGATGAGTGTGACACGTTTCTTGCCCCTGGGTGGGGTGTCGGCTTGGCCCCCTAGGCTGCTAGGCAACGCCTGGTCTTTGACGCTGGAAGCAGAACTCCGCCTACCTTTTCCTTCCTTCAATTTGGATTTGGGTTTTCCCTTACCTGGAAGCAAGCAAAGCAGATGAAATAAAGCAAATTTGTATTGCATTCCAATGACCTATAGCTAACTTCAGTGATATAAGTCTAAAGATAGTTTAACCCTAAAAAGACTGGGGGGGGCCTTTTAGGCCCCCCCCCTCAACGTTTCGCACGATAACTCCGGAATGCGAAAAAATTTCACCGCGCCGCTCCATGACTTTTTACTTTCAAGTCTCGCGCAACTTTTGAGACCAAATTTGTCTCGCTTGTGCGTGCCGTTTTTAAGCCACGCCCCTTTGAAAAAAGTTTGTCAACCCCAAAATTGCTCAGAAACGTGATCTTGTGTACAAAGTCAATGCAAATTGTGTT
>CM046862.1:25045568-25246740 GCA_025617745.1 Heliocidaris erythrogramma | reverse complement strand
AAACTTATCTACGTTATTGTACAAGCCAGGGAGCAAAGCGACCGAGCGGCAAATGTTTTAATTTAACACTAAAAAACGCAATTTCTTGTGCATTTTACCCAGGAAATTTTGCATTGGACCACCGCAGCTGAGCGGTAGAGAAGCTCGAATTAATTTTATACATTGATAAACGGTTTTCTATTCCCTCACTTCTGCAATCGGGATCAGAACTAACAAAAACCCAATAGGCTTGAGAAAGATTCGAGAAATTCAGCAAGGCGACCTGAAGTTGAGATTTCTTTCAAAAGTTGAACCTTTGCAAATGCTGTTTTATACACTTTATCCCATAATGGGATTGAAGTTATTTAAGAACTATATACTACGGGAGCGAAATTACGAGATCCTGAAAGAAAATAATTATGCGAGGGAGCAAAGCGACCAGCTTTGGAATATTTTCGCATTTCAAACCTTTAAAAACTAGATTTCTAGTGCATTCACCTTGCGGATTTGGGGCGGTGATCCGTAAAGATTAGGATTTTTTATTCATTTCCCCCCTATTTTTCTATCTCTCCTTTGCGTTTTTTGCGCCCACTCCAAGTGCTGCAAGGGGCACATCCCCCCTCTGCCCCCTAGATACACCATTGAGCGAAGAGACCCTCCTACATCAGGAAATTTTTCAAAAATCTGTCGAGAAAAAGTTGCATTTTGAATTTGAATTTGAATTTTGAATTATTCTCATATTTCACAAAATAAATAACAAAAATATAAACACAATATAAGACAATACAGTCATTTGATTATAACAATACAGTGTGCCAAAGTAATTCAGTATAGCAAAAAATGCCAGTAGATTGTAACAATGACAATAAATGAGTTCGAAATATGAAGGAATCTGCATAAAAAGCAGAGCTTGTAAAGTCTGCAGGTTCCTTTAAAATATTATGAAATTAGCAATCAAGGAGACGGAACACAAAAAATCAGACTACATTGGAAGAGCCAAAGGTAAATGAAAAGAAATTGTGGGGTAAAGAAGGAAGAAAAGTGGAGAAGCTATAAGAATAAGAGAGAGTGAGAGGGGGGAGGGGTAAGAAAAGAGAAAAAAATTCAAGACTAACGCAGTAACGTACTAAAAAAAAAAGATAAAAGGGTAGAAAACAAGGCAAATAAATAATTCATATTTAAGTGCATCCCAAAATGGTTTTTAATGAAAAGAAGAAATGCCCGGATCTACACCAATGGACAACCCCCTTAACCATTAATTGAAAATAACAATGCGAGCGAACGAATTTTCTTCGATATTTTCGCATTGAAATTATTGCATTTATTTCCTTACTTCTAATCGTTAAGATCAAACATCAAGAGTTTGGATAATTATTAGTTTTAAGTTAATGTATCATAATCCAAAATATCGGGGGGGGGGGGGGAGGAGGGTAATAATAATACAGGCCACCCCCCCCCCCCCACACCTCAATATTTTTTTTCCTTCTACTATTATGAATAGCGACCCTCTTCTTCGATTATGAGTACCGACCCTTATAATTAACGACCCCGATTTGGTATTATGAATAGCCACCCTGTATCTGTATTAGTATAGCGGCCCTTATGAGTAATGACCCTTTTCGTTGATTATGAATAGCAACCCTCTTCTGATAATTATGAAAAGCAATCCTAATGAATAATGCTCCTTATGATTTTATGAATAGTGACCCTACAGGTAAGGGGAATTACACGTAATGAATAGCGGTCCTTATGAGCCACTGTCCTTATGACTAGCGATGTTATCCCCAATTCCCGGTTTAAGTGGTCCCGCTAACTCAAATCTTCTTTAAATTTCTTTTAATTTCACAGGAATGATCTTTGATAGATATCTCATCGAATTAGGTGCACATTGATGCACAGAAAATGATAAAGGGGTCTATGGAGCCCCCAAACTGATAAAAATATTCTCCGATATGCCACTTTTGAGGAGGCGGAATTTCTGAATTATTCGACATGGGGGCAGTTAAGTGCCCCCGCTAACTCAGATCTTCTTTAAAATGTCTGGCAGTATCCATTTATCTTGGGACTATAGCTTTATATATGGTTTTCATAGGGTTTCCTTTCCAGCTAATCTAGTTCATTATTTTGGGGGTGGTACTTTAGGGGCATCTGGCAGGCACTCCCCCACCACTTAAAACGTCTGGCAGTGATCATTTGTGTATATTTGGACTCTGCCGAACAATATTCCATTGGTTCCTTAGGGTTTCCTTTCCAGCTAATCTAGCTCATTTTTGGACCCCCTTTGGGGGCGTCTGGCGGGCACCGCCCACCACTTAAAATGTCTGGCAGTATCCATTCATGTATCTTGGGACTATAGCGCATCTTTTCATATGGGTTTCATAGGGTTTCCTTTGCAGCTAATCTAGCTCATTATTTTGGGGTGGGGTACTTTAGGGGCGTCTGGCAGGCACTCCCCACCACTTAAAACGTCTGGCAGTGATCATTTGTGTATATTTGGACTCTGCCGAACAATATCTCATTGGTTCCTTAGGGTTTCCTTTCCAGCTAATCTAGCTCATTTTTTGACCTCCTTTGGGGCGTCTGGCGGGCACCGCCCACCACTTAAAATGTCTGGCAGTATCCATTCATGTATCTTGGGACTATAGCGCATCTTTTCATATGGGTTTCATAGGGTTTCCTTTGCAGCTAATCTAGCTCATTATTTTGGGGTGGGGTACTTTAGGGGCGTCTGGCAGGCACTCCCCACCACTTAAACGTCTGGCAGTGATCATTTGTATATTTTGACTCTGCCGAACAATATCCCATTGGTTCCTTAGGGTTTCCTTTCCAGCTAATCTAGCTCATTTTTGGACCCCCTTGGGGGCGTCTGGCGGGCACCGCCCACCACTTAAAATGTCTGGCAGTATCCATTCATGTATCTTGGGACAATGGCGCATCTTTTCATATGGGTTCCATAGGGTTTCCTTTCCAGCTAATCTAGCTCATTTTTTTGACCACTTTGACCACTCCCCCAGGCCACACCCACCACAGGGAACATGCCAGACGACCGTTTCATTATATGGGAATATGTACTCTATATACCCATACACATGAAAATTGGTTTCCTTTCCAGCTAGGTTGACCCCCCCTGGCACCTGCTCTAATAATAGCAATGATGATCATGACGGTGATGATATTATATCATCATCATCATCATCATGAATATCATCATGACAGTGATGATGATAATGATGTTGAAGATAATCATGATGATGATCAATTATATCATCATGACAGTGATGATGATAATGATGTTGATAATCATCATCAGCATCATCATGAATATCATGACAGTGATGATAATGAAGTTGATGATAATCATCAGCATCATCATGAATATCATGACAGTGATGATGATAATGATGTTGAGGATAATCATCATCATGAATATCATGACAGTGATGATGATAATGATGTTGATGATAATCATGATGATGATCATTATATCATGACAGTGATGATAATGATGTTGATGATAATCATGATGATGATCATTATATCATCATCATGCAGTGATGATGATAATGATTTTGATGTTAATCATCATCATCATGAATATCATGACAGTGATGATGATAATGATGTTGATGATAATCATCATCATGAATATTATCATGACAGTGATGATGATAATGATGTTGATGATTATCATGATGATGATCATTATATCATGACAGTAATGATGATAATGATGTTGATGATAATCATTATCATCATCATCATCATCATGAATATCATGACAGTGATGATGATAATGATGTTGATGATTATCATGATAATGATATAATGATGATGATGGTGATGATGATGATGATGATAATGGTGATGACCATGACTGAAATGACATTGATCTTAGCCCTTCCAAATATGAAAGAGAAATGACATTTAGTGAAGAAGATATGACCATAAGTTGATAAGTTGATAAGTTACAAAATGGCGCCTAGATGACGTCACGATAACCTGATGACCTTGAAAAAGATGTGGGAACTTGACCTTATTAGGACCGATGACTGACAAAAATTTGAAGATAATTGAGTGAGCCAATTTGGGAAATTGTGATATCAAATAGGACTAATGATATTGCAGGATAGCTTTAATACACGTCAGGGAATCAGATTTTCCATAGGGTTGTACATAAACTATTGCACACTACTTTCCAATAGACATAACACGCAAAATAAGGCAGTTTATTACATGGTTTGTGATTGCTTATGTTAAAATAGTCGAACAAGATGGTAAAATGAAAGGCAAAAAGAAGCAAAAAAAAAAAAAATTTCAATGGACCCACCGGGGATCGAACCTGGGTCACCGGAATGGGAGGCAAGTGCTTTGACCAATACACCAAAATATTTCCCATAGAGATAACACGTAAACGAAAAACGGGATTCTCAAATCACATTTTGTAGTTAAAAATTGGGCATGATCCCGGCATCTGATCAAAAATTGGAGACCACACTTACAAAAGCTTATAGTCTCAGCTATAACATACTAAAATCTGGAAGAAAATAGACCAAAAACAACTGAGATACAGCTCAGAGAACAATGTCATGTAGATTCATGATTCGAAAACAAATCATCTTCCATAACACGCAAATAGGGAAAATTCTGACATGGCATCTTTAATTGAAAATTTCACTGTGATGACGTCATCAAAATGAAAAATGGTGGTGACTGATTTTGTAGGAAATTGCCTCAGCTACAACATATTAAAATCTGGGCGAAAAACGACTAATAATTACGAATCTAGAGCCAAATTTGCATAAATGTGATGACGTGAAAACATGAAAAATGGAAATTTTGAATTCTGGCGCCATTTTGATGACGTCATAATGTTTATAAGGGTCAAATGATACATGAAATCATATCTGTGATTCATACCCTACCTGATGATGAAAAAAAATTGGGGGTTTATGGACTATTTAAAGAGCTAGCTCTACTTAAAGAGCTAGAGTTAATTTTGTAGAGGCATGTTTTTGCACGTTTTTACGTTATTTTCGCCATAGATGCGCGCACGGATTTTGAACTTTGACGCGCCCGTACGACCTTATTATTGATTGAAATTGATTCCAAATTGATGGAAATGATGAAGAAAAGTGTCAGGATTGCAAATCAATCGAAAAAACAGCGTTTTAACGTTATTTACGACTTGCGCGCGCATAAAACTCAAAATGACCTGAAATGTGTGCAGACTTGATCCTACGTGATTTTGAGCATTTTAAAATTTTGACGCGCGCGTACGCGCACGTCCTGACCTCTAGATGACCTGTGAGGACATGACTTGATGACCCGTCATGTGAAGTTTATGTGATGTGAATATAGTTCATTTTTGATGATCGATTATGAAGATATAATCGATCTTGTAAATTTACAAAATGGCGTCTTGATGACGTCACGATGACCTGATGATCTTCAAAAGCTTAGTTGACCATGTCCATGATTGACCTCATACATGACATGAAACTCAATGATATTGACCTGGCATATTTTGAGATTTGGTGGGAACAAAAATTTGTAATAAAAAGAAGAAAGAATAAAAATAAAGAAAAATCTTGACAAAATTAAAAGGAGGTCTGTCATAAATGACAGACCACCTAATAATATGCCCATTTATATAGCGCAGCCACTATATTGATATACTCTACTGCGCTTAACCCTAACTAGGCTGGGGTATTTTGGGAGTTCTTATGGCCGAGATCTTAGGGGGGGGGGCCTGGGAGGCCCCCCCAAGATCTCGGCAACGGTTGACTCTGCGCACATGAAATTCGGCACAGATGTAGATTAACTTGTGTAGAACACAATCCCTGTGTAATTTTTTTCTCAAAATGGTAAATTTTGCTATATGAAGATGAAAATGGATTGAATATTGGCTGTAACTGGACCTCTAAGACTCACAAATACATAAAAAGAAAGAAAATTGGGTAAAACGGTGTTTTATTCATTAATATTCATTAATATGCAAATTAGCTGTGTCATGTGTATTACAAGCCAATAATTTCTTTGTTTTTATTCTTATGTATTTCTTTGTTTGTAATCTTATGTATTTTTTTGTTTTTAATCTTATGTATTTTTTGTTTTTGAATTTTAATGTATTCTATTGTTTGCCAACCATAAAGCATATTTGTTAAATGAATATTGTGATAATAAACAAGAAATTGTAATGATTACTAGGAATGGTTACTTTTTTGCCATAGGCTAATACACACATGAATGGAGAATTTGATCATTTTGCTTGACATGTGATCAATAATTGTAATCTGACACCAGAACCGTATGACCGATCCACATAAATGAGGTATCAAAATGTGCGTGAAACATCAGGGAAAAAAGTCATGAAATTTGAGCGCGAAAGATTCAGCTGTCGCGAGGCCACATAGAAAATTCGGGAGGGGGGGGGGGCCTCCTAGGCCCCCCCCCCCCCGGCCTAGTTAGGGTTAATACAAAGTATCACATTATTACCCGGGCTTTAGCCGAGCTGCCATAATAGGCGCTAAAGCACTTCAAGGAATTTCTTCCTACCGGGTACCCATTTACTTCACCTGGGTTGAGAGTGGCAAATGTAGATGAATGTCTTGCCAAAGGACATTAGCGCCGTGGCGGGATTCGAACCGCGAACCATGTGAGCCACAGTCCGGTGACGTATCCAATAGACCACGACACCTCTGTAACAAGTACACCATTGTACGAGGATCGAGGGCCCTTTCAATAGTGTTCTAATATGTTTCATTATGATTGCTTTGAATTTCATGTATTTATCAACAGAATGAAGGTTATGTGAGGATGACTAGGAGCGCTGCCATCTAGCTAGAGATGCATCTGAGATAGACCAATCAGACGGAACACTTACCATTGCCTTGTATTGACCCCTTCAAATCATCCATTTAATATTATTTGCTTTTCAATGATTTGTCAACAGAATGATGTTACATGTGGATGACTGGGAGGTCTGTCATGGAGCAAGAGATGCACCCGAAATGGACCTGTTGGACGGAAGACTTACCATTGTGTTGCATTGACCCTTCAAATCATGTATTTAATACAGCCAAACCTGCTTTAGTGACCACCTGGATAGAAAGACCACCTGTCTATAAAGACCATAATTTTTGTTTCCCTTGAAAAATGTTTCTCATTGAAATGTGTATTAAAGGAACCTGTACATAAAGACCACCTGCTCATAAAGACCGCTTTTCTTGTTTCCCTTGAGCGGTCTTTATAGACAGGTTTCACTGTAATTGCTTTTCAATGATTTATCAACAGAATGAGGGTTATGTATGGATGACCGGTAGGTGTATTATGGAGCTAGAGATGTATCTGAGACAGACCTATCCGACTGACCAGTGTTATAACTGCAAGGATATTGTAATCAAGGTAGGTACTGGTAGTCAATCAAGTGATAGCTGTAGACATTTACCCACTCATCCAATGTGCAAGGTTATGATGATATAACCACGTACTCCTCAACTATAATAATGGTATTTATTTATTGAAAACTCAAAAAGCAAGGTTACAATAGCAAAAATACATTCTTTACAAGGTAATATTAATCATAGTAGAAATTGAATGGTAAAACAATGTAATAGATCACATTATCACATTTGCAGTAATTCTGAATTGTTGTAATAATGTTTACATAGTAGATAGCCTGTAAGGAATTTGTATTACATATTACTAGATGCTACAAGATTCAAAATGTCATTGAAGTAAATACAGGTTGGGAAAGATGGTAAAGAGAAAAAGAACAATATAGGAAAATAGAAGTGTCAAAGGGGTAAGGACGATGTAAAACGAGTACAATTCACAACTGATGACATTAAATGATGAATATTAAATGCACTGAATATCTGTGGTCATTGTGAAAACATTAAGGACAGAATAATTGAGCTGCCCTCTAAGCTCTTCCACTGCAAATAAAGCATTTCCTGTAGGTTAATTGTGCCATAGTAGAGCTTAGAGAGCTCTGAGATTTGTACTAGCTAATGTCATTATGTGAAATATAAACATACTTGGAATTGGGGGGATATTAGTGGACAGCTTGATCCCTGATTATGTTAAACCCTGGTAAAATTATCATTTTTTGTCTGGTCATAATAGACAGCACAGAACACCTGTGATACCCACCTGTATCTAAGATAGAAGTATTTTCATTAGAAGTGATTAGTTTATACTTTTGTCTTTGTGCAGGGCCAGGTATGCAGTCAATGTGAGATCAAGCTACATGGTTACTGTGCAGAGAGACTGTTTAAAGATCGTAGGAGAGTCTGTCCAAACTGTAGCCAACACTGGCTCTGATCCACAGTAAGTATTATTTCATTGAGAAGATTACCCTTTTCGAAATATTCCTTATTCAGCGGAGCTAATCCTGAACTCAGAATTTTAGATGAAGCTGTGAATCATTTAATGAAGAAAACTTGTAATTGTACCAGTAGTTATGTTTCTGTCCATACAACCAAACTCATTCATACTTATTCAATGCTGTAAATATTGCTGAAAATACTGTTATTACTGATTTTAGTTTGAATCTGGCCATTATTCTAGACCATTGCACTCATTTTCTTCAGAACATGTTTTCCTCATGTTTCACTTGATCAAATCAAACTCATCTATATGCAAATTCAAGCTGTGATTTAATTGAGATGCAGAAAAACAGAATCTGGGAACTTTTTTGAATTTTTAAAAGTCAAATGAAAGACACCGTTGTTACCTCGGTATTAAGAGTTCATTTGCCCTTGACTGTGGTCAGAACTATGGCCAGAGAATTTAACTCTTACTTACCTGCTAAGTAGAGTATCACTTTCCTCCATATCCTACAGATAATCTTCTGAGAACTTATGACTGGACTTCCCTCAGGCATTGTCGTATGGGCCTTTTATGTGGATGACTCATCTTGCCCTTCTTTCTACTGTACCTGATACAGAATATAACACATCAGGAAGGAAATGACTTTCATTTAGTTCATTGGACATACTGAGAAAGCTATCTGCTGATTATAAAGATGAGCGTTGCCGTTATTGGAAGCCAGTTACGCCATCATGTTGGCTTATCTATTACAAATACAAAGACAGTATTTTGCCATGAAACTGTGGATAGCTAGTTTGCTTCTGTTGAGGGAACAACGTACCAAAAGAATAAAAGTGGTAGGAGAGTGCATGGATAGACTTCCACCCTCATTCTGTAAGATTCCTTTAGACAGGATGTGATAAACCACCTTAAAAATTAAGGACCCCCCCCCCCCCACACACACACAAAAAAAAAAAACCCACACAAAACAAATAGACTAGCAGCTGCAAAATAAAATGACAAAGCAGAGTGTGTGTTACAAATATGGATTTATTACAACTCACATATCACACACAGTATTCGTAGGGTCCTCTGTTGTGAGCAGTTGTACAAAGAAAAAAAGAACATTTACCCCACTTCCTGTTCATTCACACAAAAATGTTTTTGTTTCTCCTCAGCAGTTTTTTGAAGGTGGTATACCGCACCATGTCCGAATGGAAATCTATTTGTAACTTTAAAGAGAAAAAACATACTTGTACAAATAAACATATTTGTAACTTTAAAGAGAAGGTTCTGGGAGAGGTGAAAACTGATTTGTGAGCTTTCCCATTCTTTTTATGTCAGTTTGGAAGAACATATTAGAAATGTCCCCTGAGAAGGATAGCTCTTCAAATGCCCTCATATTTGAAATATGCCGAGAAATAGCTGAAATGTTTTGGCGAACATTCATGCCACTTGTGCAGCCCCATATACCCATTTCTGTGTGCAGTACATGTGCTTTACAGCGAGATTGGGTCAATGTTTTTATCATTTTGATGATTCAAAAACCCCACAGTATAAAAAAATCTTATGTAGACATGATCAGCATTTCCTGATTGCTTTGAGATTTTCTCAAGTTTCTTTCACAATGTAATTCCATGACCAGAACTCAACTTTATCTTTGAGGAATTCATTTAAGATTCATGTTTTATTGAAACTCAAGCATAGGTGCACAGGCACATCTGTGCTAGGGGGCTGATGCCTCTTGCCCTAGTATCAGTTGTCCAGTTCTTCAATTTTTTTGTGAGCGAGCGTAGTGATAAGGTATTGAAATTATATATCCAGGTACATGCAGCTGCCCAAATATTGGATTATGCAGACATATCCAGATGCATGCATATGCTGTCTTGCCAATTTTTATTTGCTTGGATAGTAGTTAAAGCTCTCCTTTGCTGTGCTACTGAAGCATTATATGTACATGTATTAGCCATGCTTCTGAGAATTGATTACATAGTATATAGACACATCTGAATGCATAGACTTGAAAATTACACTATGCTTGGAGACAGTTTTCTTCAGATTCATGGCATTTTATAGCACTATAGAGATGGAGTGTCTTTCATACAGCCAAAGTGATTGGGACAAGTATATATGGAACAGAAACTAGTAGATGGAAATGGTTTAGCGTGTGTATATACATTTAAAACAGCATACCCTTTGAGTTTTATGCTAAAGTAGATAACTCATGGGAGTACAAAAGTGGAATTACATGTACATGTTCATATATAGAAATCTTGTTTATTTCCTGGTTAAGTGGTCCTTGTGTGAGACAAATGAGACAGATTTGTATGTAGTAGTGAAGTTATGACTGATAATTATAGAGAAATTTGAGTTGTGTTAAAGCTGAAAAATAATTTGCAATCTTTTCTTTTGTTTTTCCCCCATGCAAAAGAATGTAATAGTTGTGATGTCCAAAGAAAAGGTTTGCTCCTTCTTTAAGTGAACTTGTATATAAAATACGACTAGAAGCCGTATAGAACTTGGGACCTAACTCTAGTGTCACATGTTTGTGTGGTCCCATGAACCCATATCTGTGCCTAGTGCTCTTCATTCTTTGTAATTTTAAGCATGGGTGCAAATCCAGTGGGGAGGGGGAAGGGTGACATGTCCCCCCCCCTTTTTGAAGATAGGCCAATGTCCCCCCTACCATTTTGAAGAACACTTTTTTTTTTGCTTGTCAGAGAATTTTGGAGGAAGACTAGACCCCCACATACATGTATGTGATAACCTTTTTTTTGCTTTTTGGTTGTCAGAAAATTTCAAAATGGATTTGCGAAACTGATTTTAAGGAAAGTGTATTCAATTTGTAATAATTTTGATGATTCCGAAACAGTATAATATACATTTGTTGCTCATAATCAACCATTCATAATAATGTCTAGACAGTTTTATTTGCAAAGCACCCAGCTAAGCCTGACAGGCTCTATTACTGTTCACAGTCTGGATTCTAGCTGCACAATTTAAGAGGCCCGTTTTTATGCCCCCTCACACCAACAAGATCGATAACAGACTGACAACAGACCAAACAGAAGACTTACATTACACTGAATGGCAAAGGATTGGTTGCTATGCAGTTAATTTGTAGTTGGCTTTGCAGTGTGACAGATGTATAAGGCAGAACATGTGGTCCGTTTCTGGAGATTTAATGAAAAATTTACGCTGATAGAGTAGAAGCTTGCGATTATTTTAATGCTTATGTAGCATTGTCATTTTCCATGTTTCGGACAATCTTTTTTCAATGAAAAAAAAGAATGGAGTAGAACATTGTTATAAAGAACACTGTTATAACAGTAATTTTACCGGTCCCACTTTGTATTCTATTGTTTTTTAGCCCTGATATTACAAGGTTTTAACATAAAGAGGCAATTTCCTTGGTCCCAAGGAGTTTGTTATAGCGAGGTTCCACTGTACTGTAGATTTAGGATACATATTTTTAAGAAAAGTAAGTTTCGTTATACATTCCTGTTGATGAAAGGGAAATAACTCCAAAATATATTTTGTTGTTATTCTCGATACATGTAGTATTCTTTTTGTGCCGTTGGAATAGGTAATTTGGGTTGCATGATAAATGGATAAAATCACACGAGTACACAGGTGCACAGTTCTGCATGCACAAGTACGCAATCAAATTGTATTAGGATAGATCTACACACTTTTACTCTGCTTTTTCTTTTACATGTAGTTATACCGTGCGTCTCCAAAAAAAACCCCCACTTTACTCAACTTTCATAGGACACCAAAAAGTCCGAAAATAATTCATGCTTGGGTGAGCACTGCTCACTTTTGTAAAGGGTATGAAAATTAGGTTGCGCAGGAATGGGCCTTCGAATTTGTGAGAGGAAAGTCCTTCGGAACTTAAGGAATTGAGGATGATATGAAAAATTTATGATCAATTATGATCAATTGTGATGAGTTTGGGTTTGCTGAGTGAAATTTGTTGTTTATGGGATTAACATTTTATGCATGAGTGAAAAGGAATTGCATTAAATATTGTAGCATTGTAACTTTCCCTGGTAGACTCAGTGGTGTGTTCATGGGAGTCAGGATGGGGTGATGGTACATGGTGCAGGGTGAGATAGGGTAGGACTTTGTTGGGTGGATGGGATAAGGGTCAAGAGGACATGTATGCCCCTCTCTCTCTCTCTCTCTCTCTCTTCTGGGTGTGCTTGTGCATATCTCCACTCCAAAATATCCAGACCACCTTCCCTTATCCCGAATTCTACCTACCAGGCTAATTCCTCCGCAACCTAATTTTCATACCCTTTACATAAGTGAGCAGTGCTCACCCAAGCATGAATTATTTTTGGACTTTCTGGTGTCATATGAAAGTTGAGACAGGTCTTCGCTCTAAAGTCGGGCAAATCCATGCCAACATTGGTAGGCAATTATAGCGTACGCATGGAATTGATATGGATGTACCCCTACGCTCGATTGAAAGATAGGGGCTATATGTGAGATTGTTACTTTGCTTCGACGGGAGCCCGGATAGCTCAGTTGGTAGAGCACTGGTCATGTAATCCAGGGTCCCGGGTTCGAATCCCGGTCGGGGCATTGTAATTTTCTCACATTTCTTTATGACTTATTAAATTTACTTCAATCCTATCAATTATGATATTTAATTACAAATTCAAATTGTCCTCTATAGAAATTCGTTGGCATGGATTTGCCCGACTTTAGAGGGAAGACCTGTCTCATTGGTAGGCCATTATAGCGTACGCATGGAATTGGTATGGATGTACCCCCTACGGTCGATGGAAAGAGAGGGGCTATATGTGAGATTGTTACTTTGCTTCGACGGGAGCCCGGATAGCTCAGTTGGTAGAGCACTGGTCATGTAATCCAGGGTCCCGGGTTCGAATCCCGGTCGGGGCATTGTAATTTTCTCACATTTCTTTATGACTTATTAAAGATGTAATCTGCTTGATATAGATGTTTATGTACATACGTTGTTCAAGAAATCTTCTAATTGTTTTAACTTCATAACATACACTGAAGGACCTTTCTTAAACACATTTGCGGATCTTATTCAGTTTTGATAATATGGAAAGTCGCTTTATGTAGTTTTTTTCTTCTTCTTTTTCTTTTCTTTTCCTTTTTTTTGGGGGGGGGGGGGGGGTGTCAGTGTATAAGATTTAATTCATGCAGGTTAGGTACGTTGATTTTTCCAGAATTGAACATTCCAGTTTCTAAAAACGAAAATCCGAAATTCAATCCAAATTAAGTTTGTATGTTACCAAATCAAAATGATACTCGGATTCGTATCAAAAGACGAAAAACGATAACGGTGAGCAGATCACATCCCTGTAGTTAAGTACATAAATCTTATTCGATCACCGCAATCGAAAGCTGATACATTTAGAAGACAGCGTGGAAACAAAATACATCGGAGATTACACCCTAAAGATGCAGATAGGACTGCAACGAGAGAGTGCGAGTTGTGAGTGGTAGAGAAAGAGAGGGAGGGAGAGATGGAAGGAGAGAGAAAGAGAGATAGCGGGAGAGATAGAGGGGAGAGAGGGGGAGAGGGGAGAGAGGGGGAGAGAGAGGGGGGGGAGAGAGGGGGGAGAGAGAGGGAGAGAGAGGGGGAGAGATAGAACGATATACATGTACCTCGACCGATTGATCAAGGAGAAAGATGGTGTATATAGCACATTGGAACTCATGCATATTGCTGCACATTAATACTTAGACTTGGGGCCTGTAACAAAGATTAATTGTAACTCTTCAAGTACATGGTTTGCCATAGACTTACGATTGATATCAATATTTATTGTATCTCTTTATGTTACAGGCCCCTGGTAATGAGAATGATGGTTCCATCATAGTGGATGAAAACAATGGACCTACTATTAGGTCCATGATGAAAACTAATCACAACCATGCAAAAGTAGGCCATTTTCGTAATGCATTCAATTTTAACGCTTACCTCTTCGTTAAACGCCTATAGTAACGAACTATTATATTCACATGTTACAGTTTATTGTATTTCAGTAGTCAGAATGCAGACTGCATAGATTAAGTGTTGCTAGGTCGGGCAAGCTAATTGTTTGTCTGACCTAACAACGCCTATTATATACAATTTGCATTCTAATGAAATAGCATCTAGTTCTTTACAGGTGAATGTAATAGTTTGTTACTAGGCAAACGTGTATAATTATACAGTGCGTATCCAAAACAAAAAAAAGTATACCCAAATTTGTTAGCTTTTAATTATAAAATTATAAATTCTGTAAGCTTGGAATTTATTTCATAGTAAAGAGCAACTTATATTCTGTGTAATGATACCTTATTCATAACTTTGCTGCCACTGATGACTGAGCAGCAGGCTTTTCAAAAAGTATTGTCAAAATCCTCTTGTATACCAAGTTTGGGCTGAAGCAGCGCGTGTGGATCAAACCAATTATGCATTAGTTACTTCAGTTGGAAAACAATTCCTGAGTTATTTCCAATTGATTTTTTCTGCACTTCAGTAGAAAAGGTAGTAAAGTCAACTCAAACTAAAGAAAGTGCTTATAATTACAAGCTCAACTTATGATAGTTTATTTGCCATAACACAGTCTTGGTTCCATCCGCATCTATTTTTTTCTTGAAAGTCTATACAGTACTATCAATTACATTGGGAATTCTCAACACACGTATCTTTCCTTTTCTCCTTTTTATTCTTTAAGGTCAGTAAAAATCTCATTCGATGGGCTATTCGAGAAAAAACCGTGTGCACCTTATGCAGGTGAAATAGTGCAACGGACAAATGAGCAAAGAGTTTTAGTTTCCACGAGACAAGAAGTTAGAAGTTTGTTAAATACATTGAAGATTATCATATGGATTGAATCGAGGTCATTCGAAAGCTTAGATACACTGGATCACTTTAAACAATGAAGCATTGAAGCACAAAGGAGAATTCAACTTTTTAAAATTATTTTAGACTAAAGAAAAACATTCTGGCTTGACCCACATTCGTTGCATCAGCCCAAACTTGGGACAAGGAGATTTTGACCCCACTTTAAACAAAAAACACGCTGGCTCAGTTATCCATAGCAGAAATATCATGAATGAGGTACCAATGGACAGGCAATAAGTTACTCTTTACCATGAAAGTCATAACGGTTATGAAATTTTAATTACATGCTATCAAAGTTCGGTACATTTTTTTATACGCACTGTATTTGAATACATTAAGAAAATGGTATTCAAAATGGTATTCAAACCAAAATGTATATATTGAACACCGTTATCATGTTCATAATTAATCTTATTTTTTTACAAGATGTAATCTGCTTAATATAGATATTTATGTACATACGTTGTTCAAGAAACCTTCTAATTGTTTTAACTTCATAACATACACTGAAGGACCTTTCTTAAACACATTTGCGGATCTTATTCAGTTTTGATAATATGGAAAGTCGCTTTATTTAGTGTTTTTCTTCTTCTTTTTTTTTTTTTTTTTTTTTGGGGGGGGGGGGGGGGGTGGGGTGTTAGTGTATAAGATTTAATTCATGCAAGTTAGGTACGTTGATTTTTCCAGAATTGAACATTCCAGTTTCTAAAAACGAAAATCCGAAATTCAATCCAAATTAAGATTGTATGTTCCCAAATCAAAATGATATACGCGGATTCGTATAATCAAAACACGAAAAACGATAACGGTGAGCAGATCACATCCCTGTAGTTAAAGTACATAAATCTTATTCGATCACCGCAATCGAAAGCTGATACATTTAGAAGACAGCGTGGAAACAAAATACATCGGAGATTACACCCTAAAGATGCAGATAGGACTGCAACGAGAGAGTGCGAGTTGTGAGTGGAAGAGAAATAGAGGGAGGGAGAGATGGAAGGAGAGAGAAAGAGAGATAGCGGGAGAGATAGACGGGAGAGAGGGGGAGAGGGGAGAGAGGGGGAGAGAGAGGGGGGAGAGAGAGGGAGAGAGAGGAGAGAGAGAGAGAGAGAGAGAGGGGGGGGGGGGGGGGGGGAGGGGGGAGGTATGTGATAGCATAATTATTCCTTGTCAAATATATACATGTACAAAAAGCTAGTGGGAATCAGACCCACCCAGAAAAAAGAGAGATACATGTACAATACTGTAATTCATGGTAACGGGGGTACGAGTCTTGAAATGGGGCAATCCCCGTAGACCGACAGCCCACCAAGATTGAGTACTTTCTTATTATTTTGATGATAGAAAGGCCTACAGTATACACTCATTATTATCTACATAATCAACCTTCAGTTTCCCAATTGCTCTAAGACATTTTCGTTCGCAATATTTGCATATTTAAATGCCCCCACTTTTCCCCATATCCAGAAAAGTGACCCTTCATGGACAAAAAGTGCTTCATCCAAGTGAAAGAGGCCCCTCCTGCGATAGCGTCCCTAATAGTTGTGCCACAAACACAGATGCTCTTCTTGAAGGCTCATGAAATACAATTATGTTTGTGTGTATATTTAAATCACCGAAGTTTTTCTTACATAACCGAGCCATAGAATAATCTTCTACTTGCTGTTTAATGTATGCCTTGTGACAAAAAGTGCCCTTTCCAAGCAAACAACTGGCCTACGATCGAATAACTACCACAACTAAAGGTTAAACTTAACCCCTGACTTCCATGGATAACCTTTTCGTTCTTTTTGGGGCTGATGAAGAGGGGGGGGGGGGGGATGGGGGAGTGGCCCTCTCGTGCCCGCCAGGAGAGAGAGAGGGGGGGGGGGGGGGGGGAGGGGGTAGTCATACCACTGGTCGAAAGTTAGCTACGAAGATCAGTTACAATGAGCAGTTGAGTGATCGATGCTCTAATCCTTTATGGACTAAAGTGATTTGCTTGACTGATGACACTGTGATCTTGAAACATCCATCGTAGCCTATTCCAACTAACTAAATAGTTTAAAGTATAAAGTATTTTGATTCTGAAGAGCTCTCGCATATCTGAGAAATAAACTGCTTTGCTTTGATAAAGAATCATCATTCGATGTTTTGCACACTCACATCAAACCAGTATTTTTCTCTTCAAATTTCAACAGCTGGCAACAAGAAGTACGGTACATATTTAGGGATGTATCGAACGACAGTGTTCTGCTTACTTTTGACATGCTTGAAATCAATAGCTTTCGCCAGTAACAGTACAGATAGTAAAATAGAAATGCCCTATGGCATGTATGATGAGAAAGGTGCAAAAGGTAAGATAATTTTTCTTTTAAATAAAATGAACGTTTTCATTTGCAGACTATAGAGGAGCAAGAATATAACCCATGTTGTATTTATTTTTCAGAGGGTGAATATATCGGGTGCTTTGATCAAGGCTGCTTAAAATTCGACTATCATGTTCTATCAGAATACCTCACGCCAGACTCTTGTACAGCAACATGTAAAGAACAGGGATTCCAAGTTGCAGCACTATATAACAGAACTGAATGTACTTGCTCCTGTGAACTTACGTGTCTAACCAAGGCAAAGTCTCCACACAGACATGCCGTACTATGTGCCCTACCCTGTAGAGGAGACGTTAATAGATTTTGTGGTGATTTTTTTCATGCGTCTATTTATGCCGGTAAGCCTATGGAAATTACTTTTTTTGTCAATTTTCTATTTTACTTTTTCTTATTTAAAAAAAATATATATAACTGACAGAATGATATATTGATAGTTGTCTTTCAGCTTTGTAGAATTAAAAAGAGAAAACTGATTGCAGACATTTCAAAATTATGACTTTGTTAATGACTTTGTTATTATCTAATGAAGGCCAAAATGGATATTACATCATAAAGAAATACTGAATGTATGCTTTAGTGCTGTATCACCGGTGTATGGTAAAATTGTATTTATGTAGTATTACACTAATTGCATGGATTTGAATGGTAGGTCTACTCCAGACCTTTATGGTTGAAAATTAAAAAAATCTGTGATCCTTATATACACGTCAATAAGTAATTTACGAAACTCGATTCATGTTCTGTGCGGTATTTTTTTTTTGCTGATAGTACTGAATTTGTGTTCCGTTCATAGTATATAGAAATAAGAAGAGGTATTATTTCACGCCCACACCATGTACATTTCCCACTTATCTCCACCCTGCAGTTAACTTGGTAAACACATCAAACATCAACTGCAGGGAAAACGTCTCTGGTGAAAATAACGGTAGGTGTAGTTTAGGGCATCTATTTATCTGTTTCAGCTATTTCATCTTATTCTATTTCCTCTTACTGTTCTCCTTTTTCTGCAACTTCTTCTTCTTGTTCTTGTTAATGCTACTGCTACCGCTGATGCTGCTGTGGTCGTTGTTGTTGTTCTTCTTGTTCTTCTCCTTCATCATCATCATCATCATCATCTACTTCTTCTCCTTGTTTTCTTCCAGTTTTATATTTCTTCTTGATCTTCTTGTTCTTCTTTTCTTCTTCTTCTTCTTCTTCTCAGGAAGCCTGTCTTAATTTACTTTGAAAAAGGAGCTGCATTTCAGCCAGGAAATCAATGAAAAACACAGCCGAATCGTTGGCAAAGCGTTCTACTCATTCCTAGGTGTTTTTATAGTCACGAATGAGATACTCTCCTTTTTTTCTCGATCAGTCTTGATGCCTCTAATAATTGATTTTTATTTGCCGCCGCAAAGAGAAGGGATTGGCTATAAATGAGCAAGCAGACTGCGAGTACATGGTATTTAAGGTTACCATGTGACTAACTTAGACATGACATATCTTATATTTGAAATCGAAATACCTCTCCGATACAAATAAATTTGGCTTCTTGTAATAAAGGATCACAGACTCACTGTAGGATTGCATCGGGGAATATGAACGATATTACAATCTTTCACTCTTAGTATGCCTTCCCTGTCCAATGAATTACCGAGTGACATGAATCTGATAAAAAAAAATTGTGTAGTTTGTGAATGAATACAGTAAACCTCTGCAAACAGTAATAAAAGTCATTGATGAGTGTGGTAGATACAAAAGAACGCATGATGATGCTCCTTTCACGAACATTTAAGTTTTAATTGGGAGTCTTGAAATTGAAGCATAATGCAGATTTTTCCTCAGATATCTTAATTTCTGAGTAATCTAGTTCTTTGTTCTTTCTATCATTTATATCATATCGTTTCTTTTAAAATATTTTTGTCATTTTGCAAAGATTATTCTTTTTATTGTAATCCATGTCAATTAAGTCGTAGGACTGTGATTATTCATTTTTCCAGTAAAATATCTCTCTCCCTCTCTATCATTATTAAATGTATAACTGTTTGCACACTACTGAAAATCAAATTACATAGCAGGTATAAATTATAATATCTTATTGAAGTTATTATTACAAATATAATATATGTATATCACATGTGTGATTGCTGTATAAAGCACCAATAAAGCATAGGGTATGAGGCAGTGGGGGCGGGGGAGCCTGGAGCTGGGCGCAACCCTATCCCTAAGGATTTTCAAAGTTTCTACTCGGGCAATCATCACCTCATATTCGTGCCGGAATATCTCATTTTCATATCTTATCTAATGTTTTTTTGATGGCGAAAAAAAACACATTATTTTACAATAGTAAATTATCTTATTTTGAAAACTGGAAAGTTGATATTCTGGCAACAGTCATCAGCCCCCCCCCCCCCCCCCCCCCCCCCCCCCCCCCCCCCCCCCCCCCCCCCCCCCCCCCCCCCCCCCCCCCCTCGCAAATTGCGCCCGTACGGCTATGCAAGAGACTGACCTCAAATTTGTATTAACTTGTGAATAGTTTATGTTTATCTAAGTCAATACTTTAAATAATTCCAGATAAAATTTGTCAAAGAACCAAACCCGATATGTAAAAAACCCTACATAGTTTATATTATGTTTTGCATAATACTTTGTGATATAATGACTATCTAAATAGGCGGGTCTGACCAGTACCATCCTGCCCTGTGTCTTGTCTTTCCCCTCCAGCCCCCCTAGCAACCGATAGCCTGCCTTCCCGTATAGTCTGGATTATATTTAACCATAAATATATATTACCATGTATTAACCATAAAGATATATAGTTTTCAATTCTGTCAGTATTTCATTCTGGTAGCGAAATCGGATGCTACTAAGCCTTGAAAGTCCAGAACAATTACAATTTCAACATAACGGCGTCATTATGGATTCTATGTTTGATTTCATATTTCAGGGATATGCATATAACTTTTATCTAAATGATACATTCCATTTATCTTTAAAGCTACAATTATTGCTCATGAGTAGAGTAGGGCAGTGACGGATCCGGGGGGGGGGGGGGCACTTCCGGCCCGTGCCCCCCCCCCCCACTTTTTAGAACGAAAAACTTTTTTTTTGTTGTTTTGCTTGTCAAGAGAATTATCCTGGATCCGCTCTTGGAGTTCAGTTTTCCGAAAGGCGACATAGTTCCTAAAACTGAGTTGTGTTACAAGAAAATTAATATTCAGTTATAGACTGGGATATCATGTGGCAAGCTCAAAAGTGTATGATGGACCGTTGCGGTCATCAATATTTAGTGTATAAGACACATGCGATAGCTCCGTATGTATTTCGATGTCAGTGTTTGATATCGCTCCGCTGGTCTTTGCCAGGAATGTATGCGAGAGTTTTGGCGTGGGACACTTGCTTCAACCGCTGCATGGCATTTTTGCTCAGCGCGCGAACGCTCCATCGAGTTGCGTATGTGGCCGAAAACCAGCACCCCTATGCCGGAAACCGGCTCCAAGACAGCGAAAATGAACTTAGTATTGCTACGACAACTCTTATTTTTTCGTGTTTTTTCTTTGGTTAAAACTGAAACGAAGAGGTATTCCATGATTTGAGTGAAAAAATAGATATAATTCTGTAATAAAGAGTTATGAAATAGGATTTGTTCTTACGTGGCCGAAGACCAGCTTAGAATGGCGGTCATCATGGGATATATGCCTGTTACCATGGTTATGGACATATTTCGAGAGAGCTCCGCAGCTAAAATCATTTTATATACCTTAAGCAAGCTTCACACCAAAAATGCTGCTTCTGGGCGGTCACAAAATAGGATTTTGTCTTACGTGGCCGAAGATCAACATGATTGGCGGTTATCTGGGATATCTGCCCGTTGCCATGGTTACAGACATATTTCGTGAGGGCTCCTCGGCTAAAATCATTTCATATACCCTAAGCAAGCTTCACACCAAAAATGCTGCTTTTGAGCGTCATGTAATAGCATTTCGTCTTACGTGACCGAAGACTAGCATAAAATAATGGCGGTTATCTTGGATATTTGCCTGTGTCGATGTTGACATATTTCGCGAGGGCTCCTCGACTAAAATCATGAAATGCGAGAATAGGTCGGCGATTGGGAGCTATGTCATATACTTCTGCCCTTATTTTTCTTCCTATCCATTTATTTTTCTCTCCGTCGGGCTGAAAATAATTTTTATGATTTTCTCCGGCCCAAGAATAACGTTTAATCTAGTAAAAAGAGGGGGGGGGGGGGGGGGGGGGGGTTGGGTGTAAGTTAATATTGTTATATATATATATATATATATATATGTATATATACATACATGTATATATAATGATGTTGAGTCTACTTTTACCATTCGCTTTGGTTTGGGTTATATAGAACATAGTGGGATGAATTCAAGCCAAAGATGACGCAGGATAGTCAGGAAATTTAAGCTTTCGTCTTTCGACTTCATCAGAAATTTATTCTGTCGTAGACAGAACTGATATCAAGGTCTTGTTCAATTCCCTGGCTTTATTCAAGGAATTCAACAAGACCTTAATATCAGTTCTATCTTCGACAAAATAAATTTCTGATAAGTCGAAAGACGAAAGCTTAAATTTCCTGACTATCCTGCGTCATATTTGGCTTGAATTCATCCCACTATTATATATATATGTATGTATATATATATATATATATATATATATATATATACATATATTTGACTAACGGGTACATTAGGTCGACAGTTGACAATACAGTTTATTTCGTCATAATAGAGACCCCTACATTAGGTCGACAGTTGGTACATTAAGTCGACAGTTGGACAAAGAAAAAGAACAAAAACTGTCCTCCTAATGTACCCGATAGGTGTTTATATATATATATATATACATATATATATATATATATAAACGACTAACGGGTACATTAGGACAGTTTTTGTTCTTTTTCTTTGTTCAACTGTCGACCTAATGTACCAACTGTCGACCTAATGTAGGGGTCGCTATTATGACGGAATAAACTGCATTGTTAGGTGTCGACTTAATGTACCCGTTAGTCAAATATATTTATATATATATATATATATAAACACCTATCGGGTACATTAGGAGGACAGTTTTTGTTCTTTTTCTTTGTCCAACTGTCGACTTAATGTACCAACTGTCGACCTAATGTAGGGGTCTCTATTATGACGAAATAAACTGTATTGTCAACTGTCGACCTAATGTACCCGTTAGTCAAATATACATATATATATATACATATTTATATATATATATACATATATACATATATATATATATATATATATATACATATAATTGTGAAAGAATTGGGAGAATAATGGTTGCGTAGCTTAAATCAAAGTTCCCCAGAGCTGTCCTCCCCTTTTTGAAATTTTTGCAAAGGCTGAAAAAATGTCTCCGCCGGGAATCGAACCGGGTCGTTGGCTCAGAACGCCAATGCCTTAACCACTAGACCACGGAGACGGGTTAGTGGTTTCGGCGACACCAGATCCAATTGACCGACATATTTTGACAAATCTTCAACCTTAATTAATTAATTCCTTTGTCGGGGGCAGGTGAGTTTTGAACAAAGACAAGCCGCGTCTATATATATACATATATATATACCTTACGGGTACATTAGCAGGACATGCAACAATACGGTTTATTCCGTCATAATAGCGCCCCCTACATTAGCAGGACATTTGAACAAAGAAAAAGAACAATAAATGTCCTTCTAATGTACCTGATAGAGTAATTACATATATATATATATATATATATATATATATATATATAAACACCTATCGGGTACATTAGGAGGACAGTTTTTGTTCTTTTTCTTTGTCCAACTGTCGACTTAATGTACCAACTGTCGACATAATGTAGGGGTCTCTATTATGACGAAATAAACTGTATTGTTAACTGTCGACCTAATGTACCCGTTAGTCAAATATACATATATATATATATATATATACATACATGTATAATTATAAACGTATACGCTTTTTGTAAAAGCTGGAAAGTCAGTTTGAATGATTCGATAATAATGATAACAGTTTAATGGAGACGAATATGAAAGTCGGTAATGAGTCTGTGATGTCCGACCATCACAACTCCGATCACTTATTTGCTTTGTATGTTTATCGTTACCCTTATTCCCACTGACCCCTCCAATAGAGGGATTATAGTAACAATTTATTACTTGCATGCGCCTTCACATAATAACCATTAAAGAAAATAAGCATTAGAATTTCATATTTTGATAAGTTATTCAGAATTAATTACCCCTTTCCCTTGTATGTATTGTCATTTTCTAGATGCAGGCGTTCCTGTTCTACCGGTCGATATCATTCTACCCATTTTCATTACAATAGTAATTACCCTGATTATCATCGTTGCTATGTTATACCGCCGACTAAAGCATAACGAAGAAGCGCTAGCTGCATTATCAGCGATGACGCCACGTAAGACAATGGTAGGAGAAGTTGTTTACGAGGATCATTGCAGGGACGAATCTTCCGTACCCACTGGAAGTTCTGATTTATCCAACAGATACCGTGACCCACGCCAGGACGTTCCTTCGAGGAACAGGCCTTCTGACGGGTACAACGTATACAACTATCCGGAGGTTGATTTGAATAAAGCTCCCATTGGGCCCAGTACTGATGGACACATGTACAATGTGATGGAACCTGATCAACAAGACCGGGCAAACCCTAGTTCCAAAGTGTACGACTCTTTACGTATACCCCAATCACACAATCAGGAGAAAGTTGGTTCCTCAGAAATCCCTGGTAGTAAAGCCTATTACTCTTTGTGTAGTCATGGTATACCTCGACTGAGGGATCCAGGGGAAAGGAGGTCTGTACAAGACACGAATGTGTATCATTCAGTACACCAACCTACACCCGATGAGGAGATGGATGATGGTTACATCATACTGGATGAGAATTGATCACATCAATTATAAAATGATATACAAGTTGTACTCAGTCGTTTTGTGTTAGCGCATGATATTAAAATTATTTTGTATTATTACGGTTGAAGATTGTAACATTGTGATGGAACCTGATTCACAAGACGAGACAAACCCTGGCTCCAAAGTGTACTACTTTTCACGCTTACCTCAATTACACAAGGCCTGGGGAAAGTTGATTCCTCAGAAATCCCTGGTAGTAAAGCCTATTACTCTTTGCGTATATCTCGACCGACTCGAGGAGAAAGAGGGTCTATATAGCACCCTGGTACCCACTTGTATTACTCTGCACACTTACCTAGACCTGGTGATAAGGATGATTGTTACAGCATACTAGATGAGAATGGATCACAACTATGATGAAAATTTTCGTAACGCATTCAAACTTAATGCTTATACAGTCAAACCTGTTGGTTGCATTGTATCGCTCCCGCAGTCTCTCTACTGTCCGAACGCTGCATTGAATTCGTTGGCAATGACTCTAGGACGTTGGCCAGCATGAAGACGTCCGATGGCTTGTTCCCTCTGGTTTCGAGTCAGACGTTGCATGGTGACAGCGCTCAGGAAACGAATGACAGGATGAAAGTTTTGGGTCCCTTTTAAACCCACTGGATAGAGGATGTGCATGTGCATCATGTTTTTCAAAAAGCTGCGCTCGAGTGCACTACCATGTTCACGGAAAGGATATGAGTTTAATCCTACACAGAAATCACATTTTGTTATGATGATGTGTTATGGACAGTCAATGCCATATCTGTGATGTTAAAAAAGCATAAAATGTGATTTTACGTATCAAATTCCAATATCATGTGTAAAAGATATCAATTTGAAAAGTGCGCCGTTTCTTTTGTAGTTCAGTATATTTGAATACATTAAGTGGCCTATGCATTGAACGACGTTATTTTTTAAGATGCAGATAGAAGGACTGCAACCAAAGAGTGCGAATGGTGACACATACATGACATACGTTCGCTCACTACACAATGAACGGACATTTTAAATAATTTGCCCGGACATTTAGGATAATTTCCCTCTAATATTGAAATGAAAATGAAGCATCCACACTGAGCTACTACCTGCAATGTAAAGGCTTACCTCCATAATGAGAAATTCACCCTGTTTTCCATTGTTTTTTGCGTCAAACTGTATGAAATGTACAATTCAATTTTGTAACATACGCGTCATACTTGTATCCTTGTACCCGTATCATATTAAGATTAAGCTTCAATTAATGAATGAAGGAAAATAATCCATGTAATAGACTCTAGTATTATTGATGAATACATTTTTCATATTTTTATAAAGACTTCAGATTTAGACTGAAGATTTTTGACTTAGCATATCTAAAGAGCAAGATTCATCAACCACCAATTAATTTGTACATATTACTTCTTACGGTATTGAATATGTATCGAATTTTAAGAAGTGGTTTTTGCTCATAATATAGGAGATTGGTCTTGTAATAAGAAATTCGCCTAGCATTTAATAGCATATCAATTTTGTAACAAGTGTGCAATGCATGTGTTTTAGTATCCAAATAATACATGTAATACTGAAATGGAGCTTTTACAATGCATCTAGAGGGAATTAACAATGTAATAAACAAAGATGAATAAATTATTCATATGTTTTTCAAAACATTCTAAAGTTTAATCTTTTTGATAATCCTTGCGATAATTATGCCATATGACATGGCATGAATAGAGTACTTGATTTATTCACTATCATGTATCTTGATTTGTGCAACCGTTTCCAAACGGAAATGAAAGTTTAAGGAGCTTTTGACGGATTTTTTTGGTTGCTAATTGCAGAGGATTGCCGTGTTTAGATGTTCGTGTCAGTGTTGCCACTACTCATTCGACCGATTGATTGATTCCGTATAAAGAGTTTCGACGTCATCAAAAATAGATGTATTATATATATATATTGGTCGACTTTCGCTACTAAACAGTGCTCAGTACATAATGTCGAGCTAAATAAATATATGAAGAAAAGTAAACAACTACGTGTACCCGACAAGCCTGTTTCGTAGATCTGTCCACACACATATATATATATGTATACGAGAAATCGAGAGAAAGAGAAGAAAAATTCTTATAGCCAGAATTTATGAAGAGCATAAACAAAAGTTCCCTTAAATTTGTGTTTTTTATAAAAAAAGAGAAAAGTTGTATAATCTTAACATCAATAAATGAACGCCGATGATATTAAATGACAACAACATTCTAAATGGTTGGAAGCAAGAAAATAGAGTCGCGAACTTACGTGGTGAGTGGAAGAGAAAGAGAGGGAGAATGAAAGAGAGAGGGAGAGAGAGAGAGAGAGAGAGAGAGCGAGAATGTGTGTGTGTGGGGGGGGGGGGGGGGGGGGAGGGAGGGACAGAGAGATGTATATCATAGCAAATAGCTAGTCAGATATTCAAGCAGTGCGAGTGTGCAAACGGATATGCATGTATATGATGTACAACACTATACCGGGGGTCATCCTAGTATAAAGACAGCTCACGAGACCGACAATGTCGGTCTGGCAAACCAGGGAGCTGTCGGTCTCGCAGGCTGTAGCCCTTGAAAACAGTACAGGAAACCAACATTTGGCTACACCTTCATAGTATCCCAAATATAATGCAACTCGTTACCCAGTGTTTCAAAACACAAACACTCAAATAACACATTGAAAAGCAAACAACCCCTACAAAACAAAATAATACAAAACAAAATAAAGCACAATAAAGCAAAACAGTACAAAACGTAATTATGGTGAAAGCCGACATATACATACATATATATATATATATATATATATATATATATATATATATATATGTGTATATTTGTGTCGACTTAATGTACCCGTTAGTCAAATATATGTTTATATATATACTGTATATATATATATGTAGACAAAATAGGAATGAAAAGTCCGTATACGATGAAAAAATTCGAATTTTCGGCCATAGGCCTTCATCAGAATTTTCGGCCATAGGCCTTCATCAGGAAGGCCTATGGCCGAAAATTCGAATTTTTTCATCGTATACGGACTTTTCATTCCTATTTTGTCTATAACTTTGCAAGTCCGAAGCAGAACTATATTTTTTTACATATATTTTATATATATATATATATATATATATATATATATATATATATATAAGAACCTAGCTGTCATATGGGAGGGGGTGTACGGAATAAGTGACTGAAAACATTAAACTCTAACAATAATTTTTTTTTGACGTGATACGTTGCTTTGATCTTAATAGAAAGGACAATCGACATCCAATAAAGCAGGGAAGTTACTTCACATTAAAACTTGATATATTGCAGTTATTAGGCCTATTCAATTAATTTCAACTCCAATTAGGCCTATTGATCAACTCATCATCATTGATTCGGCATTTCGAAAGAGAAAGTAACAAAAGACGTTTCATTATAAACCATGTGATAAGTTAAAATCGTATATGGCAGTGACATATAAAGAAGGGTGTACGTGCCCCAGGCCAAACCAAATCTGCTATATACCTTTGATGCACAGCTGGGGCAAAAATATACGTGGGCTTTCTCTAGTGCCTTCAGGCAGAGAGAAGTATTTAAACATCTTCTTTTAGTCACTATGCCTAGTTCACATTTGCCGCGGACGCCGTTCGATAAAAGTGTCTACGATTTTCCGTGCGATTTTGCGGGCATCGTACGTCGCTAAGGGCTACGGCATTTGTGTTCACATTGTCTACGGGCATCGTGCAATTTGTTCTTCGGGGGCAACCCGTCTAAATTCCGTACGGGCATTGTGCGATGTCGGTGCAGTTGCTGTACATCTCCAGAACCTCCATGAGGAAATCGTACGTAGCCCGCACGGCTCCCGTGGCGAGGCTTCACGGAGGTGTTGCGGTGACTGTGCAGTCGCCGGGCCGTTTGAGGATCCCAATCCCCAGCAATAGGGATTATGTGTACATATTTCATATTTTACGGGTACTGCACGGGCAGCGAGCGGCAACCTTGCGATAGCTGTGCGAGGGCCGTGCGAATGTATAATCTCCTTACGATATTTTTTTGCCCCCCTGTCCACCAAAAATCGATCACGCTTGGCCATTGCACGGTGACCGTGCGAGGATTGTGCGATGTTACCTACATGTCTACGGGCTACGGTCTTAGGACTTTTAAAAATTTGTCAAAATCCTCTCGATAACAAATCGTAGAGGCTGCGGAGCCCGTGAATCCGCACGAAAATCTTACAGCCTCCGCACGGAGGCCGCGCGGAAAGGGGGATTCGGGCCCGGGGGGGGGGGGGGGGGGGGGCACTCCACCTGTTTTGGGATGTGGGTGTGCCTCTGCCAATCTCAAAACAGGGGGCTAAGGAGCTAAATGATTAAAGGGAAGGTAAACCCTGCATGGACTTTTGGCCTACTGAGAGTGTTAAGAGCACAATTCTTGACATTACTGTGAAAATTTACCTCTTATGAACGCTTGACAGTGGAGTAATTCACACTTTTGTGAGCAATGATCGTCTGCTACAGCCTGCTATCGGGGTTGGCGATATTTTTGATTCACCCGCGCTATGATGACGTTTTGTCGGACATGCCAATGGGGAACTGTGATTGCCTGAAATTCGGAACGTCTTGTTCATTTTTATTATATTGGAGCATCCGAACGCCTGGCAGTACACCATTTTGAAACGCGTAATAATGGCGGCATCCGGGTACTTCTGGTCCGAGAGGTCCGACAAAACGTCACAGGGCGGGGCTTATCTGTTCAAAATGGCGACGCACACGATCGATATAGGACCTTCTAGCATATATAATCAACAATGGGCCCTTCAACTAAACAGCTAACTAAATCGCCAGGATTTACTTTCCCTTTAACTGAGGAGCTCATTTTTGAGGGTCTAAGGAGCGAAAGGGCTCATGGGCAGAGCTAATTTTAGATGCTCCCGATCTCACTACTCTGGTACACATACGGTGCATGAGCTGAGTCAGCGGTCGCAGCGCTGTTTTTAAAGCTGAGCAAAGTAACAAATTACTTGAAATCAATTAGTTGATTTCAAGTAATTTGCTATATACCTGCGTGATAACCCGATGAGTGCAGGTCGAAAAGCTTCGTTATCATGTCTCTTTTTCGTGCCATATTGACATTTTGTAGTACCAAGAAATTATTTACATATAAGTTTAGAATCAATCAGTCAATCAATATCAATTAGTAAGGTATAATGCAGAAACATTGACCTAAGTGATGTTGAAAACAGTTGGTCATGTTTGAAAGAAAAGCTTACATGTCCTGAAACTTAAATGACTTGATAATTAATTATGGTAATTCATTACCGATGTTTCATCCACTTTGAGAAGAAAATAAGTACACAAGTAATTTGCCATTGCTCGCCCTTTAACTGTTTAATATCGTTCAAGGCGTTGATTTACAGAGGCAGTGTATGCCTGAATATCACAAGGTGTGATGAACATTAAACTCTAAACAATGTCATGAAACATAACATAATCATAAACATACAAATATAAAGGCACCAGAAGTGTCGTAACTTACTAAGCTAACTAATAAAAAAGAAAAGCTATGGGGATCTCTGGTCACGTGATCACCGGGAAGGAAGGTAGCACCTCCCGATGGCCGATCACATGACCCACCCGCAGGATATTCCCCCTAATCTTGGGGTTTGTGCCCCTTCTTAATCCTAATCGTGTGGGTATATATTGGTGATCCCACATGTTTCCATCTATTTATCTCGAAGAATCTAATCTTCAAGGAGGCTACAATTATAGCTCCATTTCTTCCACTGGCCGTCCTACAATGTACTACATGCTGACCCTGTACTGCCTGCCCCAACATTCCTGTCCAACCTCCCAACCATTTCGCAGGCCCATCCTAACACATGATGTGCCCTTGTCTGAGCAAAGTCAAATCTGCACATGCAAAACTCAAATCTTTCCTAACCTCCCAAGTCCCAACCATTATGGTATGCGTCATAAATAACTTCTCTCATGATATCACAGCATCTGTGCTGCCTGCCCCAACAATCATGCCTAGCCTCCCAACCATTTTGCAGGCACATTCTCTTAATGATAATAATCAGGGGCGGATCCAGAGAAGGGGGGGGGGGGGGGCGAATTCCCCCTCCCCTCGTTTGAAACACAACTGGCATACATTAAGTACACAATTAAAAAAAATTGTGTGATTTTCCGGCTCTGTGCCCCCCCTTTTACAAAATCCTGGATAAAATAATAGGCCTAATAATAATAACAAAATATTTAGAAAACGTCAACGCACCCTTTCGGAGCTAGACATCACCAGCGGGTCACACTCAAAATCAGAGTCATATAGTTATACACCCCACACTCACACACATGTTTAGTCTCCAAGTACCGTGGATGACCTACTTTTTTTGTTGCGGATGAACGGGGGGGGGGGGGGGGGGGGGATGGCCCCTGTACCCCGGTTGAAGGTTTGCTTCAAAGATCACAATGATTAACTGATGCTTAAAACCTTTATCGACTAAAGTGTGATTTGATTGATGCAATTCTGCTTTCGAAACGATATCCTCTATACCACTAGATATTTTATTTTGAATTTGTGTTTTAATTAAGGAAGAGCTTCCGCAAATCTGAGAGACACAATGTTTCAATGAAGAATTATTCGATGTTTCGAACTATCACATCAAACAAATATTTTTTTTCTCCCAAATCAACATCTAGCAACAAGAAGTATGATATATTCAAGGATGTATGGAACGATGCTGCTCTGCTTACTTTTGACATGTTTGAAATCGAAGGCTTTCGACAGTAACTCTACGGATGGTAAAATACGAACGCCCCATGATGCAAAAGGTAATATCATTTTTCTTTTAAATAAAATGAATGTTTTCATGTGCAGACCTAGTTTACATTTTCTATGGTCATCGTACGTTTGATTAGTCTACGATTTTCCTTGCGATTTGGGGGACATCGTAGGTGGCTACGGGCTACGATTTTTATGTTTACATTATTTACGGTCATCGTGCGATTTCATGTACTGGGCATCGTAGAGGGACCAAAGACAAAGCCGTACAGAGGCTGTGCGGAGATCGTACAGAGATTGTACGGAGGTCGTAGGGAGATCGTGCGATTTCTGTACGATGCTTTTTTGCTCCCCTGTTGAAAAAAAATCGTATGCTCTCTGCATGATCAGCGCAAGGCCTCCGCACAATGACCCTGCGCTGATCGTACGATGTTTTTAAGGGCTACGATCCTACGATTTTGAAAAATTTGTATAACTCCGCGCTAAAAAAAATCGTAGAGGCTACGGAGACCGTGAATCCGTACGAAAATCGTAGGATCGTCGTATGCCACCCCAGGGAAATCGTGCGATTATAAAGGGATACGATCAGTTTACGGTCACCCTACGATGATCGTAGACCCAAATGTAAATGGGGCATTAAGGCCACCGCACACCTTACGATCGGTCTGCGATCCGATTTCAGAAGAAAGTGTAATATCATTCGACAAATCATTTAAAAACGAAATATATTTTTGATTGAGGGTCTGAATAGTCATAAAGGTAGTAAAATCGATAATACGGCCTTTGCCGAGTTTTCTAGTCGGTGGAATGGCCAAATCGGCTCCTAGTCGTATAGTGACGTCACAGAAAAATCGTAGGAGTGCCTACGATTTGAAACTAAGTCTGCCCTTATTCCATGTAGAAAGCTGACAGCTCACCAACATCCTGTGTTTAGTATTCATATTACTTTTCAGAACCGGAATAGAAAACAAGCACTTCAAAATCATCATATCCTTCACAAAAGATATATGCAAGTGACCGGAAATGCTAGACTCATTTCCCCCCATAGACCTAGTGTTAGACTAAAAAGCCATACGCTTTCGTTAATGGGAGTATTCAGTCAAAGGTATCTTAATAATAGCATTATACCCCCTTGTGGGCCGTTGGAGACAAATTGAATAAATTTATTTATGACATTATATCACCCGACGGATTAATTCAATACCTTTGACTTAATAGCATTATACCTTTCTATGCCTGGCTATATATTTATCCTTCTGAACATCATATACAAGACAGATATCAAAATTCAACAATTTATTAAATGAAGCCTCCACAAAGTTACCGAATCCCTTTAACATTTTTATTCATTATTATGGATGAAGATTAGTTACAATGGGATTGAATCTGATTCACGAGACCGGACAAACCCTAGTGTACGACTCTTCACGATTACCTCAATCAAAGAATGAGGAGAAATGTATATACACTTTGTGTATACATGTACCTTGACCACCAAGGCACCCTGGTACCATGGACCTACTAGAGATGCTGGTACTCACTTGGTTATCTACATGGTCCGCAAAGATTTGGTTTAAAAATCAGGAACATTTTCTCTCATCACAATCATCCCTTAAAACGTAAGATGTTTTATGAGCTACGGTTATGTCACTATCCAAAGAGACACGCTGAATCTTGCGTTATTTTGTCCAGGGATATGATTTAACTGGCCTAGCCAAACTTGTTGAACAGGGGGAGGGGGGGGGGGGGGCACGGACGGAGGTCAACACACAGAATCCCAGAATCACAGAGTCATATAGTTATACTTTTTTTTTTATTAATGATTCCATGAAACAAATTATACAATCAACATATTCTCTTTGAATGTTTTAACAAAATGAACAAATAAAATACTTTATCATCACTTATATAATTATCATGCAAAATATTCTTCCTCTGGAATGTAAGATCAAAACTAATAAATGTGCGTTTATAATACTGTAACTGAATTGAAATTATTCCATACATGATTATATAAGATTTAAACATATTAGTGTGATGATGTATATCCAAACAAAGTGAACAAATCATAATTTTACGGAATCTATTATTAAAAAAAAAACAACAAAAACGACAAGGACCCCTCCCTACCACTGCGTAGAAACCTTCCATCCCTCCCACCCACACTTACTTCCCTTACTTTTTTTTTTTTTTTTCTTTTCATAATTTTTTTTTTATTCCTTGATTCAGAATTTCAAAATAAATATTACAATTTAATCATTGATTACACAGTGTAATTCAACATGGCAATATACAATACATAATACAATTCCATACATGCCATTCATAAATAACCATAGTACAATTAACTGAACAATCATAAGTAACGAATTAAAGTATATAGGCAATTGTAACAATGATTGTTACAATAATAACTTTTTTCATAATTTTTTTTTTAATTCCTTAATTCAGATTTTCAAAATGAATATTACAAATTAAACATTGATTACACAATATAATTCAGCGTGGCAATAGACAATACATATAATTCCATAGCATGCCATTCATAAATAAACCATAGTACAATTAACTGAACAAGGTATAGATTAAAATCATAGGTGACGAATTAAAGTATATAGGGCAATTGTAACAATGAATATTCTTTTTAAAACCGTTTGTAATATTATCTTGTATGTCCTCCTTCCGTCCAACATTCAAAATAAGTCCATTTTTTTAAATGTAGACTTAACTTATTTCGAGCTATTGCTTTTTTCCGTTCATTATCTTTACTTTCTAAAAGTGCATTATAGATTTCTTTCTTTGTTGGGGGCGTTCCTTTTGATCTGGCATTGTATATCATATATTTTATGAGTATAATTAAGTGGTTAATGTACATATGTTTTTCTGATTTTCCATCTAAGCCAACTAAAATTTCCTCCCATTTTAAAGTATTTAAGTGCATCAATTTCATTTGTTCCCCAATTTCTTGCCACAATTTTCTAACCAATTGACACTTCATAAACAAGTGGTTGTATGCCTCAATTTCCTTTCCACAAAAAGAACATAAGTTAGATGATAAAAAACCAAACTGATACAATTTATCATTACAATATAGGATACTATGTAATAATCTAAACTGAAAATCACGTAATTTCCCATCTAAAGTGCATAATCTCGGGGTCAAAAAGCAAGTTGCAACTCCAAGCTTGGTATTTAAATGTGTTATTTCCGCGTGTCTAAATGCAAAGCTTTCATTTATATTATCTATAAAGATTTTATAACATAATTTAGAAGTCATTCCTTCATATGATATTATTCTATCGCCTACTTTATACATCAATTCCGAGTAATCAATCGTATCATTCATCTTTTCGTCTTTTTTCCTTTTCTCTTTCATATACACCGGCAAAGCTGAATAAATGTTACTAATGTAGAATAAATCGTTGGCATCAAGACCTTTTTGTAGGAAATAGCTAACTGGCCTTAAATGACCATTTTTATCTACAACATGCTTAATTTGATATATATTCGCCTCAAATAGTTTTCTATTAAAAATTGTTTTCCGGCCAAAACGGATCAAAGTATTATTAAAAATCATTTGATTTCCTAAGTTACTAGTATTAATTCTGTTCTCTCTTAATTCGTGCCAAATATTCAAATATTCTAAGTACAATGGTGGCGCCTGAAAATGAGTATTTTTCATATCATAATTACATAAAAATATAAATCTTCCTCCAATCGACTCGAATATATAGTCAAAATATTTTTCCATTTCATATCACTGTCTTCATAAATTAGTCTCTTAATCCACATTATTCTTTGTGCCTTGATCATATCTCTAAAATTCATCATTTTCAAACCTCCATGATTATAATTTAAATAAAGGATATTTCTTTTAATCTTATCATGTCCTCTCCATATGAAATCAAAACAAATTTTTTCAACTTCTTTATAAACCCAAATTGGTACCAATAATACAGAAGAGACATATATTATATACTTACTTACATTCACTCACACACACACACACACACACACACACACACACACACACGCACGCACGTTTACATGGCTTTACTTCCGAGGACAACTATTGTTCCTCTATTGTTACTCGTCCTCGGACAGTCGACGGAATAAGGCATAAATTCATTGTTCGACGTTCGAGGACTATTGTCCGCCTTCCGAGGACCATTGTTGTCATGATTTTTTTTTGTTCTCTGTCCGAAAATGTCCTCGGACATAATGCTAAACAAACGCACACCCACGCACACACACTGCTCGCATTCAGGAAGACTTCGCTGACGCTGTGACTGGAGAAGAACCGTCGCGTCTGTTCTGGGATCGTATTTTTAATAAGAGGAAAAAACAAACACGCATAAAACGTAGGGGGCGGAGAGGATAAAACAAAGTTACGTTGTATTCAGACATTCCCTTTTCAGAAAATGCCATCCCAATTTATTTCTTTTATTGGCAATATGATTTTCTTCCTCCCGATATGTGATTAATATTTTCTTTAGTTCTGCCAGCGACGGTGTTGTTGATTGTGACCTTGCCTTATATATCATGAACTTGGTTCATAACCGTATTACACCATTTGATTCTGTGGCAAGTTCCTTCTATACCCACATGTATATCTTGCCAATCTGCACTTCTAAGTTCTTCTCAAAATACACCCTCTCCCTCCCCCCACACACACACACCCACACACACCTTCGATTGGTGAGGATGAAAAGGGAGGGGGAGGGAATGTTCCTCTTGTACTAGCTAGGGGGGGGGGGGGTTATCATATCACAATTTGAAAGTTAGTTACGAAGATGAGTTGTGGATTTACCATAAGTGGTCAATGCAAAAAAAACCTAAACATTTTATGGACAATTTCACGTTTACATACGTTACACTTGGAAAAGTTTCGAGTTACTACAGATGTTAGGTAAATGAGTTTTAGTTACAACTTACGATGTTTTGTTGAAACAGGATTTGCTTTTCAGTGAATTTAAAAACACCTTAGATTTGTCTTCAAGGACACCATGATTTTCCCAAGATTCTTCGCAGCTATAAATTTCTGACGACAAGATATATAACATGTTGAAATTTGTTGGGATCAAAACTTCCCAAATTTGTCTGATGTTGCAAGTTAATATCGCCCAAAGAGTAAGTGATATGAAAATTAGATATCTGAATTCCATGTATATGTGAAAAAGAAGGATTTTTGATAAATCTTAATTTATATGTTTTGAGATCAAAGTTTAATATCAAAGAGATTTATTACACACATTTGTTGGAACTCTCTTCCTCATTATATCAAAAATGTTTCATTTTTTAATTCTTTTAAATCAAAGCTTAATGAATTCTTATTCACTTACTCCGCTGCATAATTAATTCATTCCACCACTTTTATAATCATGTTTTTATAATCTTTATCAGTACAAACTTAGGTGCTTTATTAGGGACTGCCTCGACAGAACCTTTATTTGGTTCTTTTGCAGTTTCCCATTTCATCTCCATTACTTTATTTGCTGTAAATATCAATTGTATGGTTCTTATTCTTGTCTTTTAAATTCTACTTTTCTTTCCTCTCTCATTTTTGTTTGTTCAAAAACCTCTATATATCATATGTTTGATGTGTTTTTTATGTACTTTTTAAATGGACTTGAATAAATAAATTGAATTGAAATTGAAAATTGAATTGAAAATTGAAATTGAAAAATTGAAAATTGAAAATTGAATTGAAATTGAATTGAATTGAAATTGAATTGGATGTATATGTATTCGCTACACTACATGTGAGTTAGCGACGAGTGTTAATTTCATAAACAAATACTTGTAAATGTGTATTTGGTAAAAGGAGATTCTCATAAAGAAAGTATAGAAATTTGGGTGCTACAAATGTGCGTTTTACAAAATACTTTGGCACAAGGTGTATTAGAAAGTTCTGTCAGAGTGTCAGTTATGAAACTGCAAGAAAGGTTATCAATGTAGAGCCTGCTTAAAATTTAGACAGGTTTTTCTGGTTGAGGCAGTTTGGCTGTTCAAACTGTGCATGTATATTGGGTTTTCTTTGCTCAGAATGTAGGTCAAAGTTCATATAGAGTATGTACCTGATTGAATAGTGGTACATGTAATTTGTGTGTTTTAGAATTTAGAGCTACAGAAATTGATGTAGCAATCAAGGCATTTTAATTTGGTGATTAAAAAAAAGGAAAACAAATATTTTTTATAAGGTGAAGTAATTGTAAATTTGCAGACATTTGAAGGGATATTAGATCAACGTTGTGTTTTTAGGAGGCATGTTGTATTGAAAAATGGTCTGTGGTTTATTGTGGTTTAAATAGCACAAAAGCAATACACGTATTTGAGTTCATTTATAATTAACTAGATGAAAATATGCATATTCATGAAAACCATAGATTATTGAGTGATATCAATGCAAGATTTAGATGAGGTCTGAATTTGATAAGATAAGCAGTATAGCACATGTGGTTGTTTATTACAAAGGAATTTTTTGGTATATGTGACATTAATTGTGAACTTATGTAGTTTTCTGATATTTGAGGTTACAAGTGAACCAAAGGAAGCTTTAATGTTAGACTCTTAAAGATGATTAATATCTGGTGTCATCAGAATGGTGAATATTTACAGTACATGTATATCTCGAAAGCTAATAGCAAACTCTTTATTACAAGCAAGAATTATGAAACTGTATCGAAGAAGTTGTGCATATTCATGTAGCTATAGCAGTTGATTATTAAGATAAGATATTTTGGCATACTTATTCAACTAGTTATGCAAAGAAATCACAAAAAACAAATTTATTCTATTGAGGACAGATTACTGTTTGTTGTAAAACAAGAAGATGAGTGATTATGAACATCAGTTCACTAAACTACATGTATATGTATTTTCTCTCTGTTTTTATTACAGATTGAATAATTAGGAATGGAGTCCACATTAAACTCTATACAACAAGCGAGGTTAACTTTGTTTCTGAGTCTACTATAACTTCAAAGATCCATCCAGTGCAGGGGTGTCGACCCGTGTTCACGATTGGGGGGGGGGGGGATGACCGGCGAGGGAGCGAAGCCAGTGGCGTATCTAGTGATTATGGCGTCGGGGACAAAAAATGAAGTTACAATTTCTAGTGCATTTACAATGCGAATTTGGAGGCGCATAATCCGTAAGGATTACGAGTTTTGTTCATCCCCCTTTTTTTTCTTTCTCTCCTATGCATTTTTGCACCCCTCCAAGTGACGCCCGGGGCTTGCGCCCCCTACCCCCTAGATACGCAAAGCGACAGAGCAGGGGAGGGCGTGGGAGGGGGGGGGGTATCCCCCTCCCATACCAGGGACTTTTTCAAAAATCTATCTATAAAACTTGCATCTCAGAGTATCCCAAAATGTCTTTTTTTAAGAGGTTATGTACGGATCTACGCCAATGGACGGAACCCCTCAATTGAGAATAACAATGCGAGCGAACGAATTTTCTTCGATATTTTCGCATTGAAATTATGTAATTTCTTATTTCCTTACTTCTTATCATTAAAGAATGTGATGATATTTCATGATCAAACATAATGAGTTTGGATAATTATTAGTTTTAAGTTAATGTATCACAATTCTTATTTATTTTATCCAAAAATATTGGGGCGGGGGGGGGGGGGGATGATAACACAGACTATCCCCCTCGCCACCTCAAAATTTTTTTTTTGATATATATACCCCCATCCCCCCGGGATCGCCACTAATGATCCAGTGTGCACATATTAGAGTACCTAAATACAGTACTGTGTACTGACAGAAGCAATGATAATTCTTCACTTTTATCACAAAAAGTGCATTGTTTATCAGCCACCACACCAAATTAACTATGAATCTTTCATATCATTATATTATTCTGTTTGAACAATCTCATATTGTTATCTATTGTTGACTGGAAAGAAATAAGCATGACCCACATCGTTCATCCTGAATACCAATATTTTTTCCACAAATGTAATGTGCATGGTCTAAAGTTCCACCAGGACTGACCAAGCTAGAAAAACCCACCTGTCAAATAAAACTGGTGTCCAGTTTGCCAATTTCTTGTAGTATATAGATGCCATATACAATTAAGTACAAAGAATCGGTTTCAGGCATGAGCGAATAGACCATAAATATGGAAGGTGTATACCTCGAAATACTTGATGATATACTGACTAAAACAAAGAATATCAGAAAGAAAAGATGACAGAGAGATTGAAAAAGAAAATAAGGAAATAAAGAAATTGAATATGACAAAAAATGAAAATAAAGAAGAACACAAAGACAGAAAGAGAAGAAAGATCAAAACAAAGAACATGTGAGGAAAGGTAGAAAGAAAAATTTACAAAAGAATAAAGACAAATAATAAGTCGGAAGATAAAATGAGAACATGACTGGATCAGGGAGTGGAAGAGAACCTCCCTGACTGAATGCTACAAAATAATAAAAAAAAAACTTATAAGTTTTAAAATAATTTTTTAGCTTCTTATTCTGTCTTTTCAAATTAAAAGACAGAAAAAGAAGAGAAAAAAAAAGGAAAATAAAGAGAAACATATGAAAGGATAGAAGAAAAGATGAAATATCAAAATAATAAAATGTTCGTATTCATAGCTCCGAGTCAGTTCAAAATTTGCTTTAGTAGAGCAGACTGTCCGCAAATTAAACAGGGAACTTAGTTACATTTCCCTGGATTCAACACATAGCACAGCATTCTTGCTAGCGTAAAGGTCGGGGAACACGTGCTGGAGCTCGCATCCCCTACCACGAACCAAAATACCACTCTGTCGTGGCTCGCTCACTCAAACTCGTTTTTGATGCAAAATTATTGAACAGAAATTCATTTTGTAACAAAATGAATTTGAAAAAGTAATTTTGTAAGAAAGAAAATAACATGACAAAGTGAAGTGTCCATTCTCATTTTGTAACAAAATTGGCACAATAATTTGGTCGTGTCAATTTTGTAACCAATTTTTTGTTACAAAATGAGATCGGACAGAATTAGTTTGTTATGTCAGTTTTGTAACGAATTGATTTTTGTTACAAAATGAAAATGGACAAAATAATTCTGTCTTGTTAATTTTGTAACAAAATATTTTTCGTTACAAAATGAGAACGGACAAAATACTTTTCGTTACAAATTATAATTGGACATGTTCATTTTGTAACGGAATGGTTTTTGTAACACAATGAAAATTTTGCCATGTTAATTTTGTAACAGAATGATGTTCGTTACAAAATGAAATCGGACAAAATAATTCTGTAACGTTAATTTTGTAACAGAACAATTTTTTGTTACAAAATTACCTTTAAAAATTCATTTTGTTACCAAATGAATTGCTGTTCAATGATTTTGTAACAAAGGCGAGTTTTGAGTGAATTTTGTCACAAAATGAGGCAAGTTTGTACAGAATAACTCGGTGAACACCTGGCGCCCCATAATGTTCCATGCGGATTACGGCCTCGGAGTCTACACGTCGCGTTGTTCTTTGGCAATACATCAATTGAGGTTTCTCCCCTTAACAGGTAATGGGTATGGGTTGAGGCATTACGGAAGGTACTTTTTCGTGCGTATGGCAGTGCGCTGTTCCGTCGGCAGAATTATTACTCCCTCCGGAAATTCAATGTTAATTTATGAAATATGGACGGCACGTCAGCCCTTAAAAAGTGCCTCCCAACCCTCTAAGAACCATTCTCCGCCCGTGGGTACCAAAAATGTGGGGACCGAAAGAGCCATGGGAGGCGCCTATTCCAACCAAAAAAAAGGGCCCAAATCCTTAGCGTAATAATAGATTATTACCCCGGTCATCGGATTCTGGCTTGCCCGCACACAATGTATGCACATTCTCCACTCCTGGGGAGTATTCCAGCAATGGGCCGTGGCGCTCACATTGCTAAGCAAACGACAATAACTTCCGAATCCTACCGAGTAGTACAGTACGTAGTAATGCTGAGAGGAGTGCACCAGTTCATTCTGAGTCGGGGAACACTGTTATGGGGGAGGGGTTGTACTGAATAAGTGACTGAAAAAAGAAGAAATGAAACCCTGAAAATAAATAATCATAACAGCAAAGATGCATTGTAGTTATTACTCCTATTTAATTAATTTCAACATCAATTATAGTCTGGAAGCCTTTCCCGAAATGGTCAACCCAATTTACCCATCAGATTTCACGTCAGTTACCTAGACCATCTAAGTCATTGACAAAAATGTTGTCAGCCCCAAAGCTCCACAAAGAGACCCGAAAGCCCGGTCGATTTCACCCCATCTCCCCCATGCACCAAACTCTGTCAGTAGAAAGTAGTATGACTGGACATTACACAAAAACACACACACACACACACACATACAAAAAAAAAAACCTGAACAAAATTTCAATCGGGAAAAGGTGTCAGAAGGCTCCTAAAAATTGGGGTAAATATTTTCCCTTGAAGCCCAGGAACCAATTTTTTTGCCAGAAAGAAGACTATCTATATGAACATTCCATAAATATAAAAGATTGGCAAAGGGGGTGTCAGACCCCTTGAAACAAAATCACCAAAGTGCCCTGTGACAACGCTTTGACAACCAAATGCTCTGTATGTAAAGCAAATTCATTTTGTTACCTTCTATTACCCCATTTAAACTGCGCTAAACGCGTGTGAGACCCAACCAAGTTGCCACGGTAACCTTTTAACCCCCCCCCCCCCACACACGCACACGTTTTTTCCTGCGTCTGCGACATACGGTGCAGCTAGCTAGCTGCATCATCTTTTGCCATTTTTTTTCAATTTGTAGATCTAGTTTGAAAGCTTTGACAACACGTCAAAAGGGTAGGACCTACGAATTGTGACTCGACGAGAGATCGAGTCGTACTAGCTATTCGGATTCCGGTCCATAGCCTACTACAGTCACACCGCCAAATGAATTGAAACCGACCGATTCTTGGCCATTGGTGGCAATGTAATATTTGTTCGGACTGTTGTCGGTCTGGCGTTGGTCTTGTTGGTGTGACTGTGGTATTACCAAAGTCATCGAATCTAATACGCCATAAACCGAGCGAGCGTTTATATTGGAGTTAAGGCACCCCAGTCCTCGGGCACTCATTGGACACCCTTAATTCTTTTTACCCATTTTACTGGGAGTTGGGGTATATGATAACTCAAGAGTGTTTTATTCAATTCACTACAAATTTTCGTAAAATAATTTTGAGTATAATAATCTTCTTGAGGTGCAACTTGGTGCTAATTGATCTTTGGATTAATGTCAGGATTGTGCATTGTCAGGATTATGTAAATACACCCTTTGTCAGTCTGTTCCTGTTTAACAAAACACAACTAAAGGAGCTTGTGAAGTATATGTGGTATGTATGGGGCGTCACGTGTTCGCTTGTAAAGTCCGTCCATGGCATGTTTAAACCATTTTCGTACATAATCCACTTTGTTTTGTACAAAATGCAATTCAGTTCACAAAATTTGTTTCGACCTAAACGAAATGGATTACGTAGTGACGAAATCCATTTCGTGGTCACGAAATCAATTCCGTACACGAAATGGATTTCGCACCATACGAAATCCACTGTCTGTGGTACGTAATTCATTTCGTACCGCACGAAATGGATTTCGTTGCGACGGAATAAATTTTGTGTGCTACTCAACGCAATTCCGTACACGAAATAGATTTCGTACAGTACGGAATACATTTCGTTGTAACGAAATGGATTTGGTGGTACACCAAATTCATTTCGTGGACGCAATGCTTTCTGTCAAGTACGGGATATAAGAAGGTCACTGGTTGGCCGCTTTGTTGATCATAGCATCAAGCTCCGCCCCTATTTGCATACCAAGCTCGAGCTCGGTTGTTGTTGTTAGTTTGTTGGCGATATCCATCGCGATTTAGATGATTTACGCCATGCCCAGCACAAGTTTATAGCATGCCTAGGCCCATGCAACGCCGCGTTCTGGCCCGCGCCTAACTCGATTGTGCATGCATACTGGTATTTAGTGGTATCGTTTCGAGGTTGGAATTCGCATTATTCAGTTATTAACGTACGGTAAGTTTAGCTTATTATTTTTTTGTTAGTAATTGATAATTTAATTGTTTTGTGACATATCATTGCTATCATTTACCATAAAAACTTCAATGAACATTTAAGAAGTTAAGGGCTACTCCAGGCTGAAAATAATAAATACTGAATAAAAAGAGTAAAACCTTCAAACCTTAAAAAATCGCTCAGTAGGGGGTTATGGGGGTCCAGTTTCCCTCCATAATTCCCTGACAAGCAAAAAAAAAAAAAAAAAAGAAAAAAAAAAGGTCTTCATTCTAAAAGGGGGGAGGGGACACAATCGATAAAATGGCGAATCGTCTATGGTCAAAATGCATACTTCTCTTTCAAAGGGGGGGGGGGGGGGGGGGGGTGGGCACGGGCCGGAAGTGCCCCCCCCCCCCGGATCCGCCAATGCATGCGTATAACCTGTCTTCATTGTAACAATATAAGCCTCAGCAAAGGTGATGATCTTACATATTAAATCAGCATTCAGTCCAATTTTTACGTTCTTGGAGGAGAAATTTTGAATAATTATAATTTTATATAGTAAATTACAAAGGTACAAGTGGGGGTATGATGTCATCGGGTCGCTTGTTCCTGACAGAACTGTTTCACCAAAATAATGCAAAAAATTTTAAAATGTCATAACTTTGTTTTCCGATTTTGATATTTTTTTTTTAGTGTTTAGCCTGTTTGATTTTACTCTATCTATTCATATGACATCATTTTCAGCCTGGAGTACCCCTTTATGAAGCAAATAGTGCCACAACGCAATTCTTGTCGCTCTCTCCTCATGGTTAAAGATAAGGGATGCCGAGACAACTCGGTGGCGAGTCGACTTGCATCCGAGTTTGATGTAGGATCCCAGTCCAAGATACACGTGGCACGATATACGGAGAGAATTCTTTCCGTAAGTGGCACGTGGTCATAGCAAAGCACGATCAACACGGCAGCCAATCAGCGACCTTCTTATATCCCTTACTTGACAGACACAGACAAAATGGATTTGGGTGTACCACGAAATACATTTCGTGTACAGAATTGCGCTAAGTAGCACACGAAATAAATTCGTTGCAAGGAAATGTATTTCGTGTACGGAATTGCGTTAGGTACCACACAAAAAGGATTTCGTTCATCGAAAGCCATTTCGTATGGTACAAAATCTATTTCGTGTATGGAATTGCGTTAAGAACAAAACGAAATGGCTTTCGTTGCAACGAAAGGCATTTCGTATGGTACGATATGAATGTCGTGTACGCAATTTACATTTCGTACCGCGAAAGTGTATTTCGTGCTGACGAAATTTCGTATGGGGGGAAATTAATTTCGTGCACGCTATTACATGACGTACCACCGAAAGAAGATTTCATCACAACGAAATCTATTCATGGGTCAAAAAGAATTTCGTGTACGGAATTGCATTTTGTAAAATAGCAAAATGAATTTCGTACGAAATTGTGTATACTTGGACAGACTTAACAAGCGAACACTTGCCGCCCCATAGGTATGTGCCTGCCAGGCTAAAATGTACTACTCATGTGTTAATCACACAGCTACCAAGCAAGCTCCTCTATCATTCATTGTCAGATGCTCTAAGGGGTGAATTGAATTGAATAAAACACCTTTGACTTATCGTTTATTCAGAATGTAAAAAAAACTAGTTTATCTTTACTTAGAGAGCATTCCCCCTTTTTTATTGGGGGGGGGGGGGGGGGTAACAAAACGTTGACAAATGGCACTTCGGTATTTTTGTTTCAGGAGGTCTGACACCCCATTCCGACGGAAATTTTCGTCAGTTTGGCGTGTATTGTAATGTCCAGTCATACTTCTCCTTACTGACAGAGTTTGGTGCATGGGGCAGATGGGGTGAAGTCGACCCGACTTTAGGGTTTCGTTTAGGGGATTTAGGGGCTAAACCCGACGGCTACGGTCACGCTGCTAAACCTTTTTGGTCTAGTAACTTTAAGAGGTGAAATCTTATGGATATATAATGGGATGACTATTTCGGCACAGGCTCCTGGCCTATCAGGCCTATTAAATTAATCGATAATCAATAGTTATTACTGTAGGCCTGTCAATCTCGACCTTCCAACAGAGACAGTAGCCAATGCAAAATAGCAATTGTAACAAAAGCAGTCATTCAAAACCATCATGTCATTATTAAATTAAAAGGGTATATATCGCAGTGACGGATGAAGGAAGGCGGGAGGGGGAGGGGCAAGGGGGTACGTGCCCCAAGGCCAACCAATCTGTCATATATTTGATACATAGCGGGGTAAAAAAAAATGAATCTTGAATTCTTTTATTTATTTTTGCTTGTTGCTTGTCAGATATTTTTCAGACAGTGTCAGATATTTTTCAGACAGTGGAGCTTCGGCAAAATGTTAGAATCTTCAATCCACCATTGCCTCGTATTCTTCAGTTGAAATCCCACTTCCCACTGGTTCCATCTTTTGTGTGGGCTAAATGAGCTCTTATAATCTTACAATTAGTACGACTGAAGGAAAGCAAGGGGCAGATACGGAAGCATTTAAACTATTTTCTGTCAGTCAAAACAGAGAGAGAAAGTAGTAAATTCACAAAGGTACTTGTAACAAAAGTACTTTTATTGAAAACCAGAGGCTGTGCAAACGGGGAGAGAGGGGGTGGGTCAGATACCCCCACTTTTCTCCAAATTAATAAATGGCCCCTTTCGGTGCCAAAAGTGCTTCTTCCACGGTGAAAAAGTGCCCCTCCTGCGATCGTGCCTGTCTTAAAGGTAATGTTTAGTTTTGGTAAGCCCTCATAAACATTTCAGCAGAATTATTGGATTGTAGTTGATAAATAGCGAAATACTAGCAATACAAAGATGATGTGAAGATTTCATGGCCTAAAGTGGCATATTTTCAAATGACAATGATTTAGGTACCGGGTCAGGGATATAAACTCCCAACAACTTCAGCGTCACTATACACAATACATTCGTCCAAAACGTACACTCCGTTGATGCGAAGCCTCGAGTAAATACTCGTCACAAGGCAAAAGTTCACCTTTTTAACTGGCATGCCTTTAGTTTATGGTTCCTTCATCTTTCTCTAAATTGTTTTTACTCGTTCATCCGCATGGCAAGCAAATATTTGGGTTAGAGTTAGAAGCCCGGATCCTTTTCTTTGCTTCTACCCCCTTAAAATTCAATCAGGAAAATGAAGATTTTTCACCCAAGTACCAAATATGAATATCCAAAGAGGCACTCCAGCTGAATGTACATTTTTTTCGTACAAGGATAGATGTCGACAATTAGCTAGTTGTGGTTTCACGATGATTGTTCCATGGGCAAGATGGGTTGATGCTCTAAATATGTCATTGACTATTTGATTTGACTGATCAAATTGTGTTTTCGAAACGACCATAGTATCCTCTTAAAACTAAATAGTGTTGATAGTGTTTTGATCATGGAAAAGCTCTCGCACATCCGAGAAAAGAAAGTGTTTTGATGAAGAACTATTAATTGTTTCAACACTTACATCTTACCAGTATTTTTCTCGCCCAAAATCAACTAAATAAATATGTCATTGACTATTTGATTTTACTGATCAAATTGTGTTTTCGAAACGACCATAGTAGCCTCTTCCCAATAAATAGTGTCGAGAGTGTTTTGATCATGGAAGAGCTCTCGCACATCCGATAAAACAAAGTGTTTTGATGAAGAACTATTCTGTGTTTGGAACACTTACATCATACCAGTATTTTTCTCACCCAAAATCAGCAGCTGGCAACAAGAAGTAAGGTTATATATTTAAGGATGTATCGAACGATAGCATTCTGCTTACTTCTGACATGTTTGAAATCAATGGCTTTCGGCAGGAACAGAACGGATAGAAAAATAGGAACGCCATATGAGTTACATGCAAAAGGTAAGATCATGTTTTATTCAAATAAAATGAATGTTTTCATTTGCAGACCTTGGCAGTAAATAGTTATACAAATCTTGATTTACTTTTTATCTTCAGATGGTGTATATATCGGTTGCTATGCTGTTGCGTGCTTTGAATTTAACTACCATCTAGTCATCTCGTGGCTAACACCAGACTCTTGCACATCATCATGTAAAGAACGAGGATTCCCGTTTGCAGCATTATATAACAGAACTGAATGTGCTTGCTTCTGTGAAGAGACCTGTCGAACCAAGCTTCTGCATGATCATATATGTGGCTTACCCTGCAGAGGGAACATGGAAATATTTTGCGGTGGTTATAGAGGGGCGTCTTTTTATGCCAGTAAGCCTTCTATGCCAGTGACGATATTGACGATTTTAACTTTTTTTCAAATTTACCTATTATCATGATTATCTAACTTGAGAACTTTCACAATGACTGCAGCCAAAATTAATGTCGAATAAACAATTATAACAAAATAAATAAAATTAAATATTTTTGTTATCTAATGAAGACCACAATGAATATTACATCATAAAGATATACCTAATGGAGGCCCCTATGCTTAAGTTCTGTATCACGTGTTTATTTTATAATTTGTATTTATGTATTATTACACTAATTGTATGGATTTTGTTGAAGGCTACTCCAGACCTCTATGGTATGAAAATTCTAAGAATCATCTATATACACGTCACCAAGTAACTTACGATATTCGATTCATGTTCTGTGCAATATTTGTTTTGCTGATAGTCCTGATTTTGTCTTCCGTTCATGATATACAGAAGTAAGAAGTAAGAAGTAAGAAGTAAGAAGATGCGGTAATATTTCATGCCTATACCAATTATACTTTCCTATTTGTTTTCACCCTGCAGTTAACTTGGTAAATACATCACACAGCAACTGCAGTGAAAAAGTCCCCATGGTCTCTGATGGTAGGTATTGTTTAGGGTATCTATTTATCTGTTTCATCTATTTCATATTTTTGCTATTTTGCTATTGCTACCGTTGATGCTGCTGTGGTCGTTGTTGTTATTCTTCTTGTTGTTGTCATTCTACTAATTTGTTCTTCCCGTTCATCATCATCATCTTTTTCTTCTTCTCCTTGTTTTCTTCCTGTTTTATATTTCTTCTTGTTCTTCTTGTTCTTCTGTTCTTCATTTTCTTCTTCTTCTCAGGATGCATGTCTTATATACTTTCTCCACTTATGTACTTTAATAGTTCAGTCATGGACCTACTACGGGATAATATAATATCATAACGAAACATTAATTTATGCTTTAGTTCTGTAGCACAGATTTATAGTATAATCAGTTTTAAGGTTGTCTTTTACTTATAACATGGATTCGAATAGCAGGTCCACCCCTCTTACACAATTAAAATTCTAAAAAGATTATATTTACACGTCGCCAAGTCGCTAAGTAATCCATGGCACTCAATGTTAAATGCATTATTGTTATGTGCAATCAGTCTTAAAGTTGACAAGGCAGTTTTGTCCAACAAGTTTGATTTTTTTTTCTGGCAAACTAAAATTAAGGTCTCATTCTGAGAGGTATAGTAAAATCATGAGCAATTCCCCCTTTCTGCTGAATAAGATATGATTTAAATCTAAGGCGAAATTACTTTTTAATGGTTAATTGATAAACTCCTAATTTACCCTATGAGGTAGGCCTACAAAGACATATCATAATATTTCAGGTTATATTGTTATCTTCCAAGAACAAGAACAATATTCGCCCAGAAAACAATTAAGTATAACGGACCAAAATTCTGGAACGGACCTAAATTCTGGAACGAACTTCCAAGTGAACTCATCACTAGCCCTTCATTATACAGTTTTAAAAATAGACTGAAATCTTTCTTGTTACAAAAATATAACGTATAATACTACTTATACTTTGCAACCATAATAACATCATTCGTACAATTAAACACCTTTTCACATCAGCGATCAGGCGGATTTAAGATTTAAGCTGATACTATTTTTCGTTTTTATTAGTCTTCAACCTGTAATAACCGGTTAGATGCTCATTAAATCAAACATGGTACTGTTTTATTATTATTATTATTATTATTATTATATATATATATATATAATTGTCCTGCGTCGGTTGATGAAAAATACACAAAAGTCAATGATGAATGAGACAACTGTTAAGAGATGAAATTATATATTATATATATATATAATTTCATCTCTTAACAGTTGTCTCATTCATCATTGACTTTTGTGTATTTTTCATCAACCGACGCAGGACAATTATATATATATATATATAATTACTAGTAATAACTTGGCAGAATTTGAATTTCAAGTTTACTAAGCATATTGTTATAAGTATATTTGAAATACACTTCATTGCTTTAGGATGCACTCCAGCTCAGTTGGAACCAACTTTCATTTTACAAGCCTTGCTTTTTAGTTGGTTCCAACATATTTCACATTTTATTTCGGTATGGACTTATATATGTGGTTAAATTATACACTTGATTTGTGCATTGTATACTTTAATGAATATTTTACTATTCATACCTTGTACTTTATGTATATGCTTGAACTGTACGTGAAAAATTATTCTTCGTCCAGACGTGACACCTTTGTATATTTTCTTTGTGAAATTTGAAATAAATTCCATTCAATTCAATTCCATTCAATTCAATTCAATATCGTGCATGGCTTCGTATATAAAGTAATTATGTGCATTTATGCTTCAATTGAAAGTGAACCACATGATTGATCATTGTAAATTTGACAGTAATTGAATTCATGGTCTATGCGTACTGGGCGATGAAATTATATTTTCCATCAGCATTACAAAAAAAAGGACAAAAACCCCCAGCTGATATAGAGTAAAAAGAGGTGAATCTACCAACAACAACATATGCAACAATATAAAAAACATTTGATCAGAATGTGCATACCGCATCATGCCAATATGTTTCTAAGAAAATAACATATAAAAACAATATATTAAACATATTATTTGACGTGCTTTCAAAATTTTACCTTTAAATCTAAAAGGGGCTGGAAGCTAGTAAGAAAGATCATGAGTACAAGCCATAACTGGCGTAGCGTACAAGTCAGGCCATGGGGCGGGGGAAGAAATGTGAGAATGGTTCCTCGAGTAGGAGCCATCAATTTCTTCTCCCATGCATTATTTTTCTTACTTCTCTTTCTTTCTTCTCTCTGTCGGGAGAGAAATTAGCTCTCTGGTTTTCTCCCTCCAAAGAACAACTTTAATTTATATGTAATAAATGGATATAGAAATTTGATTAGCAGAAAAATTAGGATTATTTTCAATGATATAATAATAAAACTAGGATCATTTACAATAATATAATCATGAATTTCCGAATGGGTTATGAGTTTGTGATGTCCAAACCTCATGGTTTAGATATTGCTGTGTATATTTCTAAATAACCTCTACTACCCCTTGCTAAGTGACTGATTTTCTCATTCTTATTTTACTTCATGTATATGATATATAGGTTTAGTGACATACTATTGGATGTATGTGCTTTCATAAAATACATAGTGTTTCATAAACGTTATACATGAAAAATTAAAAATGTAAGTTATTCAGAAGAATTCTTTTTCCCCTTTCATTTCTGTTTCAATTTCATTTTCTATATGTAGACGATTCCGTTCGAGTCATTCTAGCCATTTCCATTCCACTGTTAAGTATCCCGATTTTCATCGTCGCTATGATACTGGCATATCGCCGACTAAAACGTGACCAAGAAGTGACTGATACTTCAGCAACGACACCACGTAAGACAATGGCAGGAAAAATTCTTTATGAGGATCCTGATAGGGACAGATCAGTAGTACCCACATCAAGTTCTGTATTATCCCACGAATACCTTGTCCCCTGCCCGGGCGTTCCCTCAAGAAAGAGGCCTTCTGACGAGTACCACGTATACAACTATCCCGAGGGAGACAAGGACAAAGCCCCAATTGTGACCAAAAGTACTGCTGAAGACGGGTACATTGTAATGGAACCTGATCTACAAGACCGGACAAACCCAGGTTCCAAAGTGCTATACTCTTCACGCATTATTCAATTACACAATCATGGGAAAGTTGATTCCTTAGAAATCCCTGGTAGTAAAGTTTATTACTCTTTGCGTTTACCTCGACCTATTGACGAATGGGAAAGAGGATCTATACAAGACTCTGATCCGCATGTATATTACTCAGCACGCCTACCTAGTCATGATGAGGGGGAAGATGGCGGTTACATCATATTGGATTGAACTTAATCATTATGTGTTAGTGCTATATTAACATTGTTCTTTATTATTACGGAGGAAGATGGTTACATTGTGATGGAACCGATTCACAAGATCGGACAGACCCTGGTTCTATTTAAAGTGTACTATTCTTCCCACATACCTCAATTGCACAATCAGGGGTAGTTGATTCCTAAGTAATACCTGATTCCCAATATAGGTACTTAACAACCATGCCTCTAAAGACTCACTATACTCTTCAAGCATACCTTAATCACACAAACAGGTGAAAGTTTTGCGTATACCTCGACTGACTGATGAAGGTGAAAGAGGGCCTATAATCACCTGGTAGTCACGTGTATTACTCTGTACATTAACCTAGACCTGGCGATGAGAATGATGGTTACATCATACTGGATGAAAACTAATCACAACCATGATGATGATAGGTGTAAGTACTACTAAGTGTAAGTACTACTAAGTAAGTACTACTATAAAGCACAAATCAACTGGCTTACCAAGCTTCAACAAATAGCCTGAGGTATAACACTACTACCTCATACGAAAGAAGAAGAAGACAACCATGATGAAAATAGTCCATAATTATTGAATATTGGTATTAAATGAATTCAATGCTTACCTCCTTGTTGAACGCCCAGTAACGAAGTAATGATATTAACTGTTACAATTAGCAAGCTACAATGTATGTCAGACCTAACAACGCCTAATAATTTATACACAATTTACAGTCTGACTATTGAAGTGCGACAGCTTTTTAAAGGTAAGTGTAATAATTTGTCACTAGGCAGACGTGTATAATTTGAAGACATATGACTTACACATTGGACACCTTATATAATAGTGACTTTATTTTTTTAATATGATGTAATCTCCTTAAGTTATATGTACTTACATCGCTTAGGTAGTCACAGTCCTCTAGTCGTTTAAAATCAAAATAAAACAATTAAGAACCTTTCTTATACACAATTAATACCATTGGCGGATCCGGGGGGGGGGCGGGCCCTTCCGGCCCGTGCCCCCCTTTTGGAATAAAAGTATGCATTTTGACCATAGACGATCCGCCATTTTCTCGATTGTGCCCCCCCCCCCCCCTTTTAGAATGACCTTTTTTTTTTTTGCTTCTCAGGGAATTATGGAGGGGAACTGGACCCCCATAACCACCCCACAGAGCAAATTTTGAAGGTCTGGTGATTTTTCTTTTTGTCGGTCCAAATACCTACCCCCCACCCCACCACTGAGCGACTTTTTGAGAAGCTGGCGAGACCAAAAAAATACGGGTCTACCTTTTCCAAAAGTTGAAAAACCTTTATACTCTATCCTGGATCCGCCCCTGTATAATACAAAATACAAAATACAAACATAAAACAAAATAACAATACTAAAAACAGAAACATTACAGAAGGACGAAAGTTATATCACAATTTTTAGTCAGAAGGATGTCATTGATACGCGGCAAGAAGATGCAGCTTGATTTTGGCTTTGAAAGAGTTTACGGTGGCCATATTTTTAAATAAGGGGTCAATATTATTCCAGGAGTCAGCACCTTTATATTTTATTAAATTTACCTGACGCAATTTCAGTCGTGAATATGGCAAGAAAATATTATCTCTTTGTCTAGTTGCCCGAGCACGCAGCTTTCAACATCTTCGCTTCTTAGAAGCGTTGTTCATTTAGTCGAGAGATCCGCTATTGTGCCGACAAAAGGAGTTTGTACAAGCTTTTCGATTATTTTAGCGTGCCCGGATCATATCCGGGTCGCTGTACGCACCCTTCCTTGACTTTTGTATTTTTGTTGTATTCTCTCATTCCTGCGTTGTGTCCCGATGAGTGCAGGTCGAAAAGCTTCGTCACTATGAATTTGTTGAATGTTATCTTTAAATTTTTGTCTAGTATTGACATTGTTTTTTTTATCAATGGTAATAAAGTAATCATTAAAGGCAGCTGATAACATATTGTTCATATAACGATACATAAATAGTGCTGTTTTAATTGTTATATTATCAGATAGATTGACGGTACTGAGTTTCTTAGAAAGAGGTGGGGTATGGGCAAGATAATGAATGTTTGAACATAAACGAATAGCTTTCTTTTGTAAAAACGATTAACCGGTGTAAATGACACGAGCTGGCCCCTCCCCATACAAGACTATAGTAATCTAAATAAGGCTAGACAATAGCATTGTACAAAGTGAAAAGGGTTCGCAGAGGTAGAGGTAGCCCATGTTGACTACAGTTCTGATCATTTTAGATTTCACTATCGACGTCAACCGGAAGTACACACTCAACGGATGAGCATAATAGTTGAGCTTTTCTGATGACGTCATATACGTGAACCTCGTCGAAGATTTCGGAGCACCGCAAAAACGCAGTGAACACGTTCTCGATTTTGCAAGTCAGGGACGAGGACAGGGAGAGGGCGAGTTGCGCATGCGCAGTGGCGTAGAATGATGTCCTTGCGTACCAGTCGACTAAGTGGACGTGCAATTCTAAAAGTCCCTAATAACGAAGCTTATACTCCACATGGACATGCTGAACGTTCCATGAATATGATTGGTGTGATTGACCCACGAGAGCTTGTCATCTATCTGTATTCCTAAGAAATTTATATTGCTTACTCGGTCTATTGCATCATTATCTAGTTTAATCGAAAAATTTAATTGAGATGCGTATAGTGCTTATTTAAACGGAAAAACATGTATTTTGTTTGTCAGTGTTCAGAAACAATTTGTTCGCTTTGAACCATTTAGAGACTTTTTAGAATTCAGTATTGGCATAATTTGGAACCGTATCTTTATTTGAATGTGAAATAAATATATTAGTGTCATCCGCATATAAAATAAAATGTAAATATTCAGATGTATTAATAATCTCATTCACATATATGAGAAACAACAACGGACCAATTATACTCCCTTGTGGTATTCCACACATCACAGGCATCGTTCCAGAACTTGTACCTTTAAAGCTGGTAAATTGTTTCCTGTTACAAAAGTAATCAACAAACCAGTCATGTGGTATTCCACGTACACCGTAATGTTTCAGTTTATATAACATAAGTTTATGATTTAAAGTGTCAAATGCCTTACTCAAGTGGATATAATATCCCCAGGGTAAATTCTGTTTTATCTATGGCGTGTAGTAGAGCAAATTCCGTGGAATGATTAGGTCTGAATCCAAACTGACACTTGCTTAAGATGTTATTTTCAGACAAATGTCTAGAGCCTTTTAAATATAATACGTTCGAGGATTTTTGAAAAAGTTGGTAAGAGAGATATAGGACGGTAATTTTGAATTGAATTAGGATCATTCTTCTTATACACTGGAATTATTTTAGCTATTTTGAGATTGTCTGGAACGATGCCTGTGCACATAGATAAATTCAAAATGTGTTCAAGAGGACGAGAAATGTGATGTATAATTTTTTTCACATAATTGTACTTATATCGTCATACCCACATGAAGAACTAGATTTCAAATTCTTTACAATCTGTATTAATTCATACTCAGTTGTTCGAATAAAAAAAGCGATTTCGAAATCCGTGGATTAAAATACTCTGGGAAATGTTTAGATGTCGACTGAACATCATTGGCGACTGATGCACAAACATTAGAAAAATATGAATTGAAAGAATTTGCTATTTCTTTTTCGTCCGATATATGTTTGCCATCTTTGAAAATAAATTGTGGTAATTTAGCCCTCCCATTTCTTCCTAAATTTTCATTAATCGTTTGCCAGGTTTTAGTAAGATTCAGTTTATTAATTTCCAAGAGATGCGCATGCTTTCTTTTTGACATTCTCATTATATAATTCAATTTGTTTCTATAACTTTTATATAGTAATTCACTTTTAGATGATGGGTTGTTTATGTACTTCAGAAATAATCTCTTGTTTCTCGTTAACTGAATATAATATGCATTTATATATCACAGTAGACTACTTCAGGTGAAACTTTTTTATCGAGAACATTCGTAAATATATTATAATATATTATAATATATTATAATATATTATTATTATGTACAAGATGAAGCTGTTATACGTGTGGGCTTGGTTATTAATGGCTGAAAACCATTCGAAAACATGACACTTAAAAAGTCACCAGTTTGGGAATGTGAAGAATGTTGAAAAATATCAAAATTGAAATCCCCAAGTAAATAACAGTACTTATTTTCATTCGAAATAGAAGATAAACATTTCTCTAATAGCTCGTTAAAAAACTTTGCATCGGAGTTAGGAGCCTTGTAAATTACACCAACAATCACATTCTTATGAGAATTGAACTGAAGCTCTATCAATAATGAGTCAATACTGTAATTTCGAAATGAAAGATCTGATCTTTCTTTATAGTTCAGGTTTGAGTCAACATATAAACATACTCCTCCTACTCGTTTTTTTTTGTCTGGATTGGTGTAAAAACGAATATCCCATCATATTATATATTGATGAGACGCTTTGTTTAAACCATGTTTCTGAAAAGGTAAATATTGATAATCCGTGATTTAAACTGTTCATGAAATCCTGGAAGCTCATATATTTAGAAGCCACAATTCTACAATTGAAATGAAACATTGAAAATAACTATGTTTTTTTCCTTTATAGCAATCAAATTTGCTATTAAAAGTATCACTGAAATAATAATTGTATGGGATTACAAAAGAATCAGGTGAACAATTATCATTCTTTGCCTTGAAAATATCAAAAATGTTGGAACATGACATACAGTCATGGTGAAAAATAGCATTAATAGTTATTCTATATTCATCATCGTCAAGTATATGATTAAATGGTAGCTCATTTGCAACGCAATGAAAACATGGCCACATTCCTTCAGAATGAGTTGCATCTGAACATTTTTCAAGACATTGGTTACCACAGAAACAAACAAGGTGACTTTGATTCCTTCTTAATGGTTTGAAACATACATTGCACTTCATGACTAACACACGAACATTTATAAGGTTACGTAAAGAAAAATCTTAGACTTACACTTAGACATACACAATGCAGAAGCCTGTTTGTGACATTCTTCATGTTCTTAGTGCTGGCGAAATGAGCGTTATTAGTAAATATTGTATTCCGTGCACATGTACTATTTCAAGTACCCTGTTTAACACTATGAACACGGTGACAAAAGAGAGCGGACAAAATATACTGCTCCTTATTGTACCATCCACAATTGTTCTGGTAGACAAAAGAACACATCCCTTCATTGCTATTATGTAAAATAAGTAGAACAGGTGAATATGCATGTGACACCTGTTCTACATATTTTTACATAATAGCAATGAAGGGATGTTCTTTTGTCTACCAGAACCAGTTTGGAAGGTACAATGAGGAGCTGTATATTTTGTCCACTTCTTTGTTTGCCATGTTCATAGTGTATGTTTCTCCCAATCGGATTCGGATGATATTAGTATCTTGTTGTTTGATGGCATTTTCACTTTGATTTTTCCATCTTGGGTCCAGATATTGTTTGGCGCAGGGTACTTCTCTTTCACTTTTCTTAGCAGCTTTTGTCTGTCGCTGGTGAGGTTCACATGTATGAAGATGTCGGTTGATTTAAGCTTCGACCTTGCCTCGTAGATACGTGATCTTGGTCCATATGTGGTGAACTTGATCGGCCGATGTAGTTGACGACCTTTTTTGTCGACCTTCCAGTATGAGGTTAACATCGAGTTTCTCCTTCGCAAGTTTGCAAAATGATCTGGTCGGTATTCTCATTCGCATTCTCCTTGATTCCGGATGATGAGGCAGTTTCTCCTGGAATACTGTTCGAGTTCTTCAAGACGGACTTCGGCTTTCGATAACTTTGATTCTAATTTCTGGATTTTGATGTCTCTTTCCTGAAAGGCTGCGGCTAAGACGGGGCTAATCGCTCTTTTACCAATGCTTGTCACTGAATGCTTGGACAATAGCCTCCGCAACAGACCGAATTTCGACAATTTGATGAGGTTCAGTGGTTGGCTTTTGTTGTGTAGGATTGGTAGCTTCTTCGATGTGTCCCTCTGCTCCGTCAGTTTCGAGCCCTGTAGGTGCCGCAGGCTTGCCCTCTTAGTCTGCCTACCCTTTGCGCATTTTGACGACCATGGTCACTTGTTGGGTTCACAACCTTGTTACTGGTTAAAAATCCACGTTTTGAGAGATTCCACCGTTCATATGTGTTCCCAGAATACAGATATATACATGTATATACCTGATTGCTCAAAAATATGTATATCACAGTGGCTAAACTGCTATTTTAGAGTAAAAATCAGCACATTTTCATACTGTTGCTTACGATGCAACATATAATGCTTACCTCTTCGTCAATTAACGCCTAGTAACGAATTATTTACAATTAACAAGCTAAAAATGTTTGACCTAAAAACTCCTAAAAATGTATACACAATTTGCATTCTGACTGTTGAAGTGCGATAGCTTTTTAAAGGTGAGTGTAATATATGTCACTAGCCAAACGTGTATAAATTTGAATACATGGCTTACACATTGGACACCTTATAATATTAACTTAAATTATTTAATCTCCTTAAGTTAGATATGTAAATACATTGCTTAAAGAAGTCACAGTCCTCTGATCGTTTAACTTCACAATAAAAATTGAAGAACCTTTCTAAAACACAGTTATGCAATCCGCCATATCTAAGCATCGTATTGAGTTTGATTTCATATTATGAAAAATTTGTTCTCTTTACTTAAATTTCGTAAATCTTGTTCAATCACCGCTGGCAATCCAAAGCTGATCTTTTTAGAAGATCAGAAGATAAGCGTCGAAAAAAAATGCATTGGAGATCACACCGGAAATATTGCAATGATATAGTAATGCCAGTAATGAGTGGAAGAGAAAGAGAGGGAGGGAGTGTATGAGAGAGAAAGAGAGAGAGAGAGAGAGGGGGGGGGGGGGAATGGAAGAGAGAGAGAGAAAAAAAGAAAACCACACAAAACAAATCAAGCACAACATAAACAAACAAAACAAAACAAAACAAAAACAATGTTACAATGTAATGAATAAGTGACTGAAAAATTAAACTCTAACAATTGAATAAAGTTTGTTGGCGTGATACGTTGCTTTTGATTTTGATAGAAAGAATGGTTGACATACAGTGATAATAAAGAATGGGTGATACTTCATAATTATAAGAACTCCGCAGTTATAACGCCTTATATATATCAACATCGATTAAGCCTATCAATGGTAGGCCTGTCAATCTCGAGCTTTCGATAGAGAAAGTAGCCAATGCAAAAGTATCAATTGTAACAAAAGCAGTTTGATTCAAAACCATCACGTGATATGTGAGAAATGGTATATCCCAGTGACGGATCAAGGAAGGGTGGGGGGGGGGGGGGGGAGCGCTAATGAACTGAAGATACTACAAAAATGTGAATCTATAAATCCGAGAGAACACTAATATTTCACCTCATGCTATAAATTATTTAACATTTCCTTCGTTGCTTCCGTCATTGACTTTAAACCACAATGAACCTCCGGAAAATGTTATAACAATTTCCGCCGCTTGCCAGAGATCGTATACCCTTCTTAAAAAAAAAAATCTCAGAGAATCTTCAATCCGCCACTCTATCGTACACTTTTCAGTTCAAATCCCACTTGCCATTAGTAACATCTAGTGTTTGGGCTGGCTGAGCTCCCATAATCTTACCGTACGATTACAAGGAATAGACGGGGCAGATATTGAATTAAAAAAAAAAAATTCTTCTGTTAGTCACTATCGAAAGAGAAAGAAGTCAATTGACGAAAGACACTTGTAATGAAAGCTCTTTTATTGACAACTAGCATCAGGGGAGGGAGGGGTTAGTTGTCAGGGGGCTGATGACCTCACTTATCATCAGTTTAAAAAAAAATCCTTCCAGTTGCAAAATGGGACTCGTATGCAAGTAGCAAAATGCCCATCCAATGATAGAATCAGTCACGCTGCATGCCCTTCTTTATCTCTTGTTACCTTTCTGTTTGCGCGTATTTCCATCACTACAGTTTTTCCTTATATAATCGAGCCAAACACGGATTTTGCTACACTGTAAAAAAAAATGCTGTAGTTAAACTGTAAAAAGCAGTATATAACTGTAAAACAAATTATTTAACTGTAAATGATACAGTATTTTACTGTGCAGCCGGGTTGCCAGTAATTTACCGTACTTCCTACAGTAATTTTTTACAGTGTAGATGATGTTTGATGCCTGCCCCTCCTATCACAAACAGTTTCCAAGTTTTGTAAGAATGACCTACGATAGAATACATGGAATAAGCACCGTATTAAACAAGGTAAAATTATATCGCAATCAGGAAACATGATCATGTTTCACTAGGTACTGATCTATGACTATCGAAAGAGACACGCTGAATGTACATCCTTTTCGTTCAAGGATATCATGATATTACCTGTGTAAGGTCAGTTATTGTTTCAAGATAATTATTCGATGCTTTAAGCCTTTACTCACTAAAGTGATTTGATTAATGACATTGTGTTTTCAAAACAACCATGATAGCCTCTCCCCACTAAATAATGTTTGAAGTGTTTGATAATGGACGAGCTCTCGCAAATCTGACAAGACTAACGCTTTGATAAAGAATTACTAGATATTTTGAACACTTGCATCAAACCAGTATTTCTCTCTCCCGAATTAACATCTGGCAACAAAGAGTACGGTGTATATTTAATAATGTATGGAACGATAGTTTTCTGCTTACTTTTGACATGTTTGAAACATCAAGTGGCTTTCGGCATTAATACTACTACGGATGGTGCAATAATACCGTTCAATGAGAGCGGTGATAAAGGTAAGATGGTGGTCAGAGAAGGAATTATTACTGGTGCCGATAGTTTCAAAATACATGTATACAAAGAGATGCCATCAATCCGAAAAAAGAAATTTTTATTTTTCATACTACGTAACACATTTAGGACTTCATTCTCAGAAACTTGCCTGAGAGAAAAAGATTGAACGATTTTATTTTCATGAAAAGAAGTTGAAGAAAGGTAAGTCTTCGCCAACTTTTGCAAAATGCATGTTAAATTGTTCTGCTTTTAACGTATCTTGAGAAATTCCATCAAAACAAAAAAATGCAGAGATTAATCCTTTGGCATGACAGATTTATGAACATTCCACACCACAGCGCACTGTAAAAAATAACTGTAGATTAACAGGTTTTTTGACTTGTAAAATTACAAGTTTTGGCCATTTTTCTGTTAATACGGTATTTTTCTTGTGAAATGGCAGGAAAAGGTATTTTTCTTGTTTCGCAAGAAAAATACCGTATTAACAGAAAACTTGTAATTTTACAAGTCAAAAAACCTGTTAATCTACAGTTACAAGTCAAAAAACCTGTTAATCTACAGTTATTTTTTACAGTGTGATTAATTTGTAAAAAAACAAAACTTACCAGTATAACAGTTTCGTTTACGTTTCCTCACTTTAGACGTAGCTATACATTGTATTTTTTTAATAACTACTCCATAATTGTTCATATCATTCTTCTTTTGATTTCCTTAAAACTGCATCATTTTCTTTAAGCAAGTCAAACTTCAACTTACATATCTTGTTTTATAATTGATCTCGCTCTTTAATCAAATTAACATTTGTGAACACATTGGAGGGAAAGATCTACACTTAAAGACCTCAGCCTGACCCAAAACAACCATATATTGACGTAAAGCTTAGTAAACAAAGAATATAATTACCCTGGTTATTCATAAATTTTCGTCTCCGTTTATCCATAAAAAATAAAAAAGATATTTTTTTTGGTCCGCCCCCTCCCTATGGCGTAACACTGCAGGGGGTCGCTAGACGTGTGACGACATGTCATGTATACAGCTCCGAGTGCGTCTACACGATATGTCGTCATCAAATTTTCACCCCCGCAAAGTAGCGTTCCTCAGAGACGGGGCCCAAACCACCGGGGCTCAACATTCGGGACGCCGTTACTCATTCCACAGGAAACGGAATCTCATGAAGTTGGTTTCAATTTGTTCAGAAAATATATAGCTCCCCGTGGATGAATAAAGGGTATATTCAAAATTCGGTCAGGCTGAGGTCTACACTTAACACGCTTATGGCGAATGGCAATGTGTGTATTTACCATATCTGAGATCAGTTCCTCCCAGATTTTAACTACCATCTATGTCATTGATATCGAAAACACTTTGCCTAGGTCTGGTTTTCTTTGCCCAAGAATAAGGTGTAATCTAACCCCCAAAAAAGTGGATGATAATTTTTTTTCATAGTAAAAGTTGAAAAGTAGGATTATTTTCAATAATATAATTATGATGATAGAAATTTCATAGAGGCGAATTTCCAAATCGGTTTTGAGTTTGTGAGTCCGACCCTCACTCTTTACCAACTGCTTTGTATATTTCTTGAGTTATTTAGAATTCTGTACCCCTTTCTATTCTGTTTCATTTTCATTTCTACTTATAGTCGTTCACGTTCTACAGGTCTGGAAGATTCTACCCATTTACATTCCAGTATTAAGCACCCTGGTTATCATCGCCGTTATAATACTGGTATATGTAGATCGCCGACTGAAGCACAGGCAAGAAGAGATAGCTGCATCATCAGGTACTAATATTACGTCAGAGATGACGCCAAGTGCAATATGGGCAGGAGACGTTGTTTATGAGGATCCTAATAGGGAAGAATCAGCAGTACCAACAGCAAGTTCTGAGCTTTCCCACGAATATCTTGTCCCCTACCAGGACGTTCCCTCAAGGAAAAGACCTTCTGACGAGTACCACGTATACAACTATCCCGAGGAAGACAAGGACAAAGACCCCATTGCCGCCAAATGTACTGATGAAGATGGTTATATTGTGATGGAACCTGATCTACAAGGCCGTACAAACCCTGGCTCCAAAATGTTCTATTCTTCACGCATACTTCAAATACACAATCAGGGGAAAGTTGATTACTAGTACTCAGAAATCCCTGGCAGTAAAGTACATTGCTCTTTGAGTATATCTCGACCCATTGATGAAGGGGAAAGAGGGTCTATACAAGACCCATGTATATTACTCAACACACCTATCTCGTCCTGATGCGGGGGTAGATGCTTGGGGGGGGGGGGATTCCGGCCCGTGCCCCCATCTTTTTGAAGAAAAGTATGCATTTTTTTTTACCATAGATGATCCGCCATTTTCTCGATTTTGACTCTCCCCCTTTTAGAATGAAGATTTTTTTATTTTTTTTTGGCTTGTCAGAGAATTCTGGAGGGAAACTGGACCCCCATGACCCCCCCCCCCTCCCTGAGCAAATTTTGGAGGTCTGGCGAAAAATATTTTTTTGTCTCTATACGAGACCCATGTATATTACTCAGCACACCTATCTAGTCCTGATAAGTGGGTAGATGCACTGGCGGATCCGCAGTAGTCTGCAAGCACAGAACCTAATTTGACACTTTGTCAGAAAATCATTGTGTCTTGAGAGGAGCCTAATCCAGCTACCTATCTTAATAACGAAGTTTTCATTACGTACATTAATGATATACAAAAATCTTCTAATTTATTGTCATTCATACTCTTCGTTGATGACTCAAATATTTTCTTTTCTCATGCTGATGTTAATCAACTCATTACAATTGTAAATTCCGAACTGACATATGTGACCGATTGGATCAAGTCAAACAAACTTTCACTTAATCTCCAGAAAACAAATTACATGTTATTTAGTAATAAAATCAATAGTTTACCAGGCAGTATCCATTTTGATAACCATGTTTCTATAACAAGATTTTAGGAGTTCTTATTGACAACAAATTATCATGGATACCTCATATCGATAGCACATGCCAAACAATTTCTAGAAATATCGGAATCATTAATAAACTCAAACATTTCTTCCTTCTCGAACATTGCTGACACTTTATTTCACATTGATCTTTCCATATATTAATTATGGAATTATAGCTTGGGGATGTGCAATAAAAACACAATTAAACCGGATATTACTTTTGCAGAAAAAGGCTATAAGAATAATATTTCAAACGCAATTTAGATCACATACCGATATATTCCTTCTTCTTCTTCCAGTCTGGTACAGACCGCCGCTGGCGTATTATCGTACCATGTGCTTGTCGAGTGCCGAGCGTACAGTGCAAGTAAATATTATTCTTTGAAAACAATATTCTCAAATTAAATGACATATATCTTTTCCAACTCGGCCAATTCATGTACAAATTAAGTAAAGACAATCTCCCCGCAATTTTTTTTCTAATATGTTCCGCAAGAATACTTCTATACATTACTACCCAACTAGACAACGAAACTACTATCATCTACCATTAACAAGAACTTTATTTGCAAAGAACTCATTTGTTTACTCTGGATCTGCATACTGGAATTTTCTGCCTCATGATTTTAAAGAATCCCCTAGTATTAATGCTTTTAAACGTATGCTTAAAAAAATGTTAATCTGTCAGTACTCACACCAACAGGTCAAGTCAATACATAATTAACTATAACATATCCATACCTATATTATACGTTCGTATAACATTTTATTTTAACTGAAGTCATATAAGCATGCCTAACGACCTGTTCCATACACGTACCCCTGCAGTCTGTCTTTTCATAATTACCTGCACCTTCTCTTTCTGCCCCCTGTTATTATATTTGTTATCAGTTATACTTTTATAACTTCTTATATTTTGTATATATTATGTGTTCATTATACATTTTTTTAAAACGTATTGAAACTAAGTTCAGGGGCTTGCCTCTTGTACAAGCTTTGCTTCTTTCTGGCAAGTCCCTCTGTTTTACACTTATTATAAGCTAAAGTGTTATGTTGCTGATCCTTTTTTCAAGAATTATGATATTTTCATGTATTCTATATGACACATGTTCTAACAACTTTGCTGTATTATATTTATCATGTCATGTTTCTCTATAGTTTATTTATTCTTTTTCCGTTTCACATAAACAAATAAATAAAAAAAAGTCTATACATATACATTCTACCTTTGTCAAATGACTTTTTTCTTACACGTCTGTACGCAAGTCATATACTAGTAATGTAACATCTTATGCCACCCCATATGGTGATACGTGTAAGGTGTATGTGCATATATAGGTATGTATGTGTATATATTATTTTGTATGTAGCACGGTGGGGGCTGCTTTCGCGGAGTGGACTCGGGACAATTTTCAATGGCGCGGTGTGTCACCTTTGGATATGTGCGAACATTACAATCGCGTATTGCATGGTCCGAGCCTGGTTTCTGTGGGCACTGCAGTGGGTCTTTGAAATTGCACTTGGGTTTGTTTTTCGAGGGTGGTTTTTGTCATGTTATGTATGCGTGCATGCATGTGTATATCTAACACAAAATGCAATAAAATAAAATTTTAAAAAGGAACATGAGAAAGAGAGGTGAACAATAATAATGATGGTAATACAAATGAGGACAGATGTTGTCTGATATGTTATGTACCCCTTTGCATTAATATTTCTAAGAATATGTGAGCCTTATATCTTGTAAGCCTATATAAAAATGTATTCATGCACATGTATATAGTATAGGTGAATGCAAATGTAATTATACAATTATGTGTATATATGGTACGCTGCACTATGTCGATTATCACTCACTGTCAGTAGTATGGCCCTCTTTTTTTGCCTTACCATAGCAATACCTAATATTTTGTGTATATAATATAGGATAAATATCGTACACTCTCATTTTTTTTCTGTTCTAACCACTTTTCTACCTTTTCTCATCTAAAGCTCCACCCTGCAGGGCTTGTCTTCCCCATGTAGGTAGGATTAAAGACGTCTTGTCCCCTGGAAAGATCGAGACATCACCGACGTTGATGTTCTACATCAACGGGACAGACGTATCCCCTCACTGCGGTACGGGTGCGGGACTGGAGCTCTTCCTTTCTTTTGCTTTCCCATTTTTCTTTTCCTTTTCTTTTCTTTCCCTTAAGCTGATAGGAATTAGAGAAAGACCTCTTGAACTTGTAAATCCAAGTATAATAGATCTCCTAGCGTATAACTTTTTTTTAAGAGAAGAGAAAAAGACAGCAGAAACAGTTCAAAGTAGCTATTCAAAGAAAATCACAAATATGGCAATTAATGTATCACTAGAAATTGGGAAGCTTACAGATGGCAATCGTATAAGTTTTATGTCAACTGCGTATCTGATAATTATAAAAAAAAAAAAAAATAAAAGCTCTTCTCAGCATCTGGAATATCCGAGGATTCGCCAGAAATATAGCGATGTTTGATGTCGTCACACTCGGGATCGATCCTGCTTAAGCAGACGACGTCCTATAATGAATGAACGTTATTGCAATGCAATTATTTATCAAATTATAAAGAGTTTGGTATATTTAACATGACCTTATTTCACACCATTCTAAAAGGGAAAGTGAAACTGATTCTGATAGCTAAAACCGTTTGATTGTAAATACACAGGAGAAGGGTCAATGATCAATGAAATAAACCCCACTTTCAAATTGAAAAGCCCTCCGAATAATAGCAGGATGGTATTCGTTCCCTCTTGAAACGCCGAACATGCCCCGGTGCAAGCAGCTGAAAATACAATGGCGTCTTATTTTGTTTACAAGTGACTGATTCCTTTATTTTTTTAACGCTGCATTTTTCATCAAAATAATACCATACACGAAGTTAAGAGTGAGGCAACAGACTAACATTAAGACTGACGCTAGTGAAGGAAGAGAAATAAGTGAAGAGGAGATGACAAAATAGGCTCTGAAAATGTATAAGATGTTATGGGACATCGTCTGCTTAGACAGGACTTGTCCATGGTGTGTCGTCACATATCTCAGCAGCGTTCGAGGAGCTCTTCAGCTGCTATATCGGGGGCTGTATTTTACCGTTTTATAATTGATAATAATCATTACTTCAAATGTTTCCAAGCGTTGAATTTGGATAACCTTGTTTAATTTATGCCATCTATGCAATAATAAGTATTAAGCCAATATTTTAAAATCATTAAAGTTCTACTTTAAGTAAATATCATCAGATAGAATAACTTACCAGAATTTAATTTGGCAAAAATAGTCAAATCTGACTGGTTGCCAGATAAAAAACAATCCGGTCGTGCCAGGAGCAGCTACAGTACATGGCCTATGGTAGTCTTACAGCGCAGACTCTCTTTTACGACTGACCAGGGTTTGTGCCTGCAAACTAGACCGGGGGGGGGGGGGGGGGGGGGTAGCCTCTTGTCGAGGCCCTGGCGCTGTTGAAATCCTTGGCGATATGGAGAAAAACCCAGGCGCTTGCGCCGAGGGCCTCTTGACACCCGACCTGAATTATATATTCATGAGGCACGATTTCCTACTGAATTATGCATGAAAACGTGAATAGTTAGATAACCGCGGCGATCGCCCAGCAAATTGGCCAATGAAATCTCAAGGATTTCATACTTCAGTTCTGGACTAGTCTATTATTTTTTTTTTTTGGGGGGGGGGGGATTACGTAAATCTCTTGCTCAAAATACATTCACAGACAAGCACATTATGAAGAATTCGATCTCTAGCTTACAAACCATGGTAATTTGAAATAAGACAAATGTACATATTTCTCAAGAGATCATCATATATTTACAAATAATGAAGAATGGGCAATAAAAGTCACCGTTCAACAATAGATGCATCTCCATCAATTCTGATGTAACCAAGGAGTTACCAGCAACTTCACTGCCCGGCAAGGCCCCGGGGGATCCGCCTGGCCCAGCTCGCGAAGCTAAGCAGCGCAGCATGCAGTCTCACTCTCCATCCCTGGCCCACGGAGGTAATCAGCACAGAGCGATAGCGCGTGAAAAATAACACTTTTTCCTATAGCCAGTAGGCAGATTCACAAAAACATCTTGTCCTTTAAGTGCAAATTTGATTGCATCAACTTGCAAATCTTTGAATCTGTCAATCTTCAACATTCTAGCGGCATATTCTAAGCTCTTACAAATATCGTCATCACTCGTCGTGGAAGACGTTGAACGCCATTTTAAGAAATAGCTTGCAGTCGAGTCATGAATATTTAACATTACGTCATGGTAGCTCGCGCTTATTGGATGATTTTCACCGACATTTCGCTCGCCAGAAATTTTGCCTCCATATCGCCACGGATTTCAACAGCGCCAGGGCCTCGACAAGAGGTTAGGGGGGGGGGGGGAATCGGGCCTGTGCCCCCCCCCCCTTTTGAAGAAAAGGATGCATTTTTAAAAACCTAAAATAGAGGGTAGGAGAGAGAAAAAGAGAAAGGGGGAGGAGGCCGGGTTATAGAAAGAATGAGAGAAACAGGCCGTGGATGGAGAGAGGGAAGAAGGGGGGGGGGGGGGGGGGAGATATATCATTGTATATATCTTGTCAGGAATACACACATAGCGAGAGAGAAACAGCCACCCAGACAAAAAAGATGCATGTACAACACTGTAACGGAGTGACATCCCAGTAGACCGACGGCTCACGAGACCGACGAGACCATCATCTAGTGGGCTATCTTTCTAATGCATGGGTTGCCAGTTTCGTGGGCTGTTGGTCTGGAGGGCTGTACAGTACAGGAGACCAATATTTGGCTCCACCTTCATAGTATTTTAAATATACTGCAATTCGTCACTCAGTTTTCAGAACACGTGCTGGAGCTCATTACACACACAAACACACAAATAGCACATTGGAAAGCAAACTTCCCCTAACCTCCGCCCCCCTAAAAAACAAAAAACAAACCAAACAAATACAAAAAAATACAAAAAAATACAAAACAAAAACAAAAACAAAAAAAAAACAAAAAAACAAAACAAACAAAAACAAAAACAAAAAAACAAAAACAATGTAACAATGTAATGAATAAGTGACTGAAAAATGAAACTAACAATGAAGCCTGTTGGCGTGATACGTTGCTTTGATTTTGATAGAAAGAATGGTTGACATTCAAGGATAATAAAGAATGGATGATACTTCATAATTATAAGAGCTCCGCAGTTATAAGGCCTTATAAATCAACATCGATTAAGCCTATCGATGGTAGGCCTGTCAATCTCGAGTTTTCGATAGAGAAAGTATGGTATATCCCAGTGACGGATCAAGGATGGGGGAGACACAAGGGGGTAAGTGCCGCAAAGCCAATTACCAAATCGGTCATAATTTTGATACACAGCTGAACCAAAAATGTAAGGGAGGGGTGGGGCGCTAATGGACTGAAGATACTACAAAATATGCATCTATAAATCCAAGAGAACACTAATATTTCACTTCGCTTTATAACTTATTTATCGTTACCTTCGTGGTAAAGTGGTTCATTCACTTGATTCTCAATCCAAGGGTTGAGGGTTCGAATCTCAGCCCGGCACTAGCGTGTTTTGGCAAGACATTAATCCACATTTGCCACTCTCCACCCAGGTTTAGTAAATGTAGTAAATGGGTAACCTGGCAGGATTTATTCCTTGAAATGCACTGTGCGCTGATTACGGCTGCCGGAGCTAAAGCCAGGTTAATAATATCCAAAAACCCTTTGGAAGCGCATAGGGACGTTATAGCATATGTGATATGCGCCATAAAAGAACAGTGGTATTATATTATTCGTTACTTCCCTCATTGACTTTTAAACCACAATGAACCCTCGGAAAATGTTATAACAATTTCCGCTGCTTGCCAGAGATCGTATACCCTTCTTAAAAATAGCTCTTTTTATTGGGGGGGGGGGGGGGGGGGGGGGGGGTCTTGTCAGCATTTTTGAACCCTCTCAGAGAATCTTCAATCCGCCACTCTATCGTATACTCTTCAGTTCAAATCCCACTTGCCATTAGTAACATCTAGTGTTTGGGCTGGCTGAGCTCCCATGATCTTACCGTACGATTACAAGGAATGCACGGGGCAAATATTGAAGTTTTCAAACTTCTGTTAGTCACTATCGAGAGAGAAAGAAGTCAGTTGACGAAAGACACTTGTAACGAAAGCTCTTTTATTGACAACCAGACGTAGAGCAACAGGGGGGAAGGGGGAGGGGTTAGTTGTCAGGGGCCTGATGCCCCCACCTATCATCAGTTAAAAAAGAAAACCTTCCAGTTGCAAAATGGGATCGGTGTGCAGGTATCAAAATGCCCCTCCAATGATAGAATCGGTCACGCTGCCCATCTTCATCTGTTATCTTTCTGTTTGTATGTGCGTATTTCTGCAGTTTTTCCTTATATAACTGAGCAAAACACAAACACACACACACACCCACACACACAAACAAACAAAAAAACAGCTGTTGCTAGATGTTTGATGCCTGCCCCTTCTGTCACAAACACTTTCCGAATTATCAAAAATGACCTACGATAGAAGAAGCACCATAAAAAGGTTAAATTGTATCGAAATCAGGAAATTGAACATTTTCACTCGGTACCAAGCTATGACCATCGAAAGAGACACGCCGAATGTACAACTTTTTCGTTCAGGGATATCATGTTACCTGTCTAAATTCAACTATAAGATCAGTAATGGTTTCAAGATAATTATTCGATGCCCTATACCTTTATTGTGACTAAAGTGATTTGATTGATGGCATCGTGTTATCGAAACAACCAAGGTGGCCTATTCCCATTAATTAATTATGTAAGAACTCACGCACATCTGAACAAAGTGCTTTGGTAAAGAATTATTAAATGTTTAGAACACTCACATCACACCACATCTCTCCCAAATCAACATCTGGCAACAAGAAGTATGATATAATTTGAGAATGTATGAAAAGATAGTGTTGTGCTTATTTGTGACATGTTTGAAATCAATGACTTTCGGCAGTAACAGTACGGATGGTGAAATAGGAACGACCTATGGCATGTATGAGAGACGTGCAAAAGGTAAGATAATGTTTCTTTTAGATAAAATGAACGTTTTCATTTGCAGACTAGAAGGAGCAGGGTTATAATCCGGGTTGTACTTTTTTCAGATGGTGAATATATAGGGTGCTTTGATCAGGGATGCTTGGAATTCGACTATTACGTTCTCTCGGAATCACTAACACCAGATTCTTGTACAGCATCATGTAAACAAAATGGATTCCCAGTTGCTGCAATATACAACAGGACTGAATGTGCTTGCTCCTGTGAACGAACGTGTGGCGCCAAACCTCTGAACTACCGCCTGTGTGGCTTACCATGTAGAGGGAACTGGAAAAGGATTTGCGGTGGTTTCATTGGGGCGTCTCTGTATGTCGGTAAGTCCATTCTCATAATCATATTGTTGATTTGAACCATTCCGAGAGTATGTGATAATCTAGATCCTCAGTCACACCGACAAGATCGATACTAGAACGACGACAGGCAGAACATAACATTACACTGCCTCGATTGTCCAAGAATCGGTTTTCAGCCAGTCTGGCAATGCGACTGGGGTATAATGGACATGACGAAATTGAATGGTAAAAGTAGTCTCTTCTAAACTTTGATATTGCTATTATATAATGAAGACCACAAATGGATATTATATCATAAATACATACAAATACTTAAAGGGGAATGAAAGGCAACAAACATTAGCCTATATAGATAATTGCCAGCCAATTAAATATCTTGAAATTACTCCTATTTGATTATTTATATTTGATTATTTAAGAAGGAGAAAAGTGTCTCCGAAAGTTGCAGTTTCCTTGCTAGACCATAGGGACTTTTAGAATTGCACGTCCACTTAGTCGACTGGTACGCAAGGACATCATTCTACGCCACTGCGCATGCGCCACTCGCCCTCTCCTTGTCCTCCTCCCTGACTTGCAAAATCGAGAACGTGTTCACTTCGTTTTTGCAGTGCTCCGAAATCTTCGACGAGGTTCACGTATATGACGTCATCAGAACAGCTCAACTATCACTATGAACATGACGAACAAAAACAATTTATGCAGCTCCTCATTTTACCCTTCACAATTGCACTGGTTAACAAAAGAACATCCATTCATTGCTATCCTGTAAATATATGTAGAACAGGTGTCACATAATAGCAGTGAAGGGATGTCCTTTTGTCTACTAGAGCTATTGTGGAGGGTAGAATGAGGAGCGTCATAAATTGTCCGCTCTCTTTGTCATCTTTGTCATCGTGTTCATAGTGCTCATATGCTCATCCGTTGAGTGTGTACTTCCGGTTGACGTCGACCATACGTACACGTCGAGTGAAATCTAAAATAGGGACTTTTAGAATTGCACGTCCACTTAGTCGACTGGTACGCAAGGACATCATTCTACGCCACAGCGCATGCGCCACTCGCCCTCTCCTTGTCCTCCTCCCTGACTTGCAAAATCGAGAACGTGTTCACTTCGTTTTTGCAGTGCTCCGAAATCTTCGACGAGGTTCACGTATATGACGTCATTAGAACAGCTCAACTATTATCACTATGAACACAATGACAAAGAGAGCGGACAAAATATACAGCTCCTCATTGTACCCTCCACAATTGTTCTGGTAGACAAAAGAACATCCCTTCATTACTATTATGTGAAATAAGTAGAACAGGTGATTATGCATGTGACACCTGTTCTACATATTTTTACATAATAGCAATGAAGGGATGTTCTTTTGTCTACCATTGCAATTGTGGAAGGTACAATGGGTGATTTCACGCTCGGTGTTGGTGTTTGGTGTTAGTGTCTATTTTGCCCCGAAATCGTGATCTAACACCGACTATGAAATGAAAAAAAATCAGTCGGTGTTAGGTGTTGACCTCTGATTTTTTTGACGTAGTTCCGGTTGCCGGTGTTTGTTTTTTTGTTAATAATCGTCTACTGAACCGAGCTCGGCCGTCGGTGTTTAATTTCATGTACAAATTCCCATTCACTAACACTATACCCCTAGGGATTAAGAAATACCAATTTCACGGTCGGTGTTGGTGTTGGTGTTTCTAGCTGTGGGAAATTTTGCTGATTAGTCATGAGAAATAAAGACAGTAGGCGCTATTCGAAGTGTAATTTCATAGGCGTTAAGAGGTATTATGTTCATATAGGCCTGATATTAGATCTAGGCCAGCATTTGGTCTAACGTTCGATCTAGAGCACACGGAAAGGAACTACTTTTGCTTTTTAATGGGTTTGAAGGAGTGAAGAAATATTCCGACCTAATTTTCTTTAATGATAGATTTAATAAAAATGACGTTAGATATTCCGTAGTTAAAGACCCAGAGAATCCACATCATTTATCAGGATGAGATCTAAATCAACATTTACAATACAAAAGCCATGAATCTTCACGGCTAATCTGTGCCAAGGCCTGAAATTTGGCTGTTTGCCCTGTACGCGCTACGCCGTCCGATCCGGCGTCTAGCTGCATTAGCTACCGCAGCATTTTCTGCTGCAAGTGAGAAATTCGAGAGAAATCATATCTAAACTTACTGTTCCTGTCAAGACCATCCATTTCTGTGAAGTTTCTTACCACACTCTAAATCAAATAATTATTTATTTTAGAATTGCCGGACTACTCGTGTAATTTAAGGATATTCTAGACTAATAATTAAATAGTTTTAAACAATTTTCTTTCCCTTCGTTAAAAACGGTGCTGACGCCATGACCAGTGTTAAGTTATCGATGCGCTTTGTTGGGATATCGGTATCGGCTCCTTAATCTGAATAGCGGTGTTTGAGCTCGATTTTAGGAGAATTTTCGCTCTAAACACCAACACCAAACACCAACACCGAGCGTGAAATCACCCAATGAGGAGCTGTATATTTTGTCCGCTTCTTTGTTCGCCATGTTCATAGTGTATGCTCATCCGTTGAGTGTGTACTTCCGGTTGACGTCGACGGTACGTACACGTCGAGTGAAATCTAAAATGATCAGAACTGTAGTCAACATGGGCAGTCGACGACGTTGACATGCGCGAATTAGTCGACTGGGACGAAGTACTAGTCCACTGCTTCTAAAAGTCCCTAATGATCAGAACTGTAGTCAACATGGGCAGTCGACGACGTTGACATGCGCGAATTAGTCGACTGGGACGAAGTACTAGTCCACTGCTTCTAAAAGTCCCTATTATCCCATGGGGGGGGGGGGGGGGGGCTTCGATTTTCTTTACAAAGTAATGTCAGAGCAGTTCTACAATGACACTCATGATCATCGGTGGAAGGCATGACGACACTGGAGTTTCTCAAAATAAACCATTTTTGTAGTCAGACATGTACATTCAAATGAAGATACCTTTATTCCGTCACCTTTATTCCGTCATCACTATGAACACGATGACAAAGAGAGCGGACAAAATATACAGCTCGTCATTGTACTTCCACAATTGCTCTGGTAGACAAAAGAACACCCCTTGATTGCTAATTATGTAAAAATATGTAGAACAGGTGTGACATGCATATTCACCTGTTCTACTTATTTTACCTAATAGCAATGAAGGGATGTTTTGTTGTTTGCCATGTTCATAGTGCATATAACCTATTTGTAAGTTTCTTGGTAAGGTTTGTCAATAGACCTGTTTACTAAGTGATTCAAATTTGGATGTTTCTTTCCTGGGGACCTAGTAACGAGGTATCCATTAACCTGTTATTAATGAATGAACTACAATACTTGGAATCCAGTTTGCATACATTACTTGTTGCTATGTCTGACAAGCCTCTGGCAAGCTTTCAGGTTGTCAAGAACAACCTTTGTTTCAAAAGTATGCATACAATTTGAATCACTTAGTAAACAGGTCTATTCTTTAAGGAAGTGACAAAGACCTACAGCTGCTCTCAGATATCACCTGTGCGAGACAATGGGGTACCAAGATGGCTGTCATTTTGCATTGGTGGCTTTAGTTGTACAATAGCTATTACTTATACAACGTCATATCCATTGTTTACAGGTAAATGGACATGTACGAACATGACATCACAGTTTGTCAAAGTGGCAGCCTCTATCTAACGAGGAATCTGCAAACTTTAGAGAGATTGTTCTCCTTACTGAGTAATATTTTCAAGATATTTTGAACAGGCCGACAATTTTCCACATGATTATCAGCTAATGTTTGTCGAGTCTTAATCTCCTTTAACCTGCTTAATGTTAATGTTCTGTCACACAATGGTACTATTTGTGTTTTAACACAAATAGTATGACTTTATTAAAAATTAGCCTTATACTAATTGCATGGGTATTCTAGACATCTATGATATGAATATTTTAAATCACAATTCACCACTTTACGACACTCCATGCATGCTCTGTGCAATATATTTTTTTATACCGACACTTTTGAATGTTTCTTTTTTACTTGATACATATATATATATAGAATAAGGAAAAGCGGTAATAATTCATGCCTTCACAATGTTTACTTTGTTTTCACCCTGCAGTTAAGTTGGTAAAAACATCAAACAGCATATGCATTGAAAAAGTCACTGGCGGTAGGTGTTTGAAGGCATTTATTTCATCTATTTCATCTATTACATCTATTACATCAATACATTTCATCTTATTCTCTTTCTTCATACTGTTCTCGTTTTTCTACAACTTGTTGTTGCTGAAGCTATTGGTGCTGAAGTAGTAGTTATTGTTATTGTTCGTTATTCTTAGTCTTCGTCTTTTTTTTCCTTCTCCTTCTTTTTCCTTTCTTCCTCTCCTTGTTCTATTCTTGATTTCTTTTTCTCCTTCTCAGGAAGCCTGTCCTATCTATTGTCTCTACTTATCTACTTTAAAGTACTGTTCAGTGAAGTTTTAAACTCAACGGTATATATATAGAGAGAAGACATATGTATGAATGGCTTGTACCGAAAGGGTGCGTATCGTCACGTCGCGTCGCGTTGACTGGAACGCCACCATTTTCCCAAAGTCCCCCCCCCCGGATTTGTGGAAAGGGCGCGTTGATCCAGGATTTTGTAAAAAAAAAAAGGGGGGGGGGGGGGAGGGGATCGAGGCACACACATTTTCTGACGAGCCAAAATAATAATAAAAAGATTATCAGATATTTTGAGGCCCAATTTTCCTCTATAATTCTGACAAAAACGGCAACAAAATAATTTAAAAAATAAAAGGCCCCCTCAGCCACCTAAATCCGCCACTGCGCTATGTTTTTTTTTAAAGCCTGAAAAAGGGAATGGTGCCGCAGCCGATTCGGATCCCCTCTGAACAGCCAGAAAGGGGCTCGGGCCCTGAATGTTATATTAGAAAAAGTCAAAAAAAACGCAAAACGGCAAAACCGGGGGGGGGGGGGGGGGAGGGTGCTTTGGACGAATGATGGCGTTCCAGTCAACGCGACGTACGGTTCAAGCCAATATGAATTATAGTTATGGTTAGTATGGGTGAAAGAAAATTATTTAAAATAAGTATCATTACAATGGTGTAGGGCTATTGCTGGTACTCGCTATCATTAAATCTCTAAATTTTTCAATGCTTTTTCACTTTCATTTTCTAGTCGTTCCCGTTCTACTGATCATTTCCATTCCAATATTAAGTACCCTGATCATCATCGTCGCTATAATACTGGCATATCGCCGACTGAGGCATAACCAAGGAGTGCTCGCTTCATCATCAGCGACAGAGACCTCAGTGATGACGCCACGTAAGACAGTGGGAGGAGAAATTCTTCATGAGGATTCTGAGAGGGAAGGACCTGTGATACTCACAGCCAGTCCTGAATTATCCAACGAATACCTTGTCCCTTGCCAGAACCTACCCTCAAGGAATAGGCCTTCAGACGTTCCCTCCAGAAATAGTCCTTCCCACGAGTACCACGAATGCAACTACCCAAAGCTTGCCGAGGGAGACACAGACAAAGCTCCAATTGCGTCCGGAAGTACTGATGAAGACGAGTACATTGTGATGAAACCTGACCTACAAGACCGGACGAACCCTGGCTCGGATGTGTACTACTCTGCACACATACCCCAATCACACAATCATGGAAAAGTTAATTCCTCAGCAATTCCTAGCAGTAAAGCCTATTAATCTTTGCGTAGGGGAAAGAGGCTTTATACAAGACCCTGATCCGCATGTGTGTTACTCAGCACACCTACTTAGACCCGCTGAGGGGGAAGATAGTAGTTATATCATACCGCATGAGAACTGATGACATCACTCATATAAAATAATACGAACTCAAATATTTTGTGTTAGCGCTTTAACATTATTAATTAGCATTACAGATGAAGATGGTTACATTCTGGTGATACCAGATTCACAGGGCCAGACAAACCCTGGCTCTATAAAGTGTACTACTCTTTACACATACATCAATTACACAATCAGGGATAGTTCATTCCTAAGAAATCCCTGGCAGTTAAGTGTAATGCATGTACTCCTTGCGTACACGATAGATCAGGGAAAAAGAGGGTTTCTATATAGCACCCCGGTACTCACGTGTACTTGTATTGCTCTGCATATTTACCTAGACCTGATGATGATGAGGATGATGGCTACATCAGGGAAATGTAACCAATATTTCCATGTTGCCTCCCCATTTATCCTTTGCTTCCACAGGTTACCCACACTTGAGCTTGGGGCTCATTACTGTCCTTGCATCTCCACGCCTTTGTGTTTGCTTTAATCCCCTCCACACCTACTTGACTCCTTGCTTTTGACTCCCCACACTCCCCTTTTGTTTCCATTGTTTTGTGTCCCCAGCCCCTCCCTTACAGTTCCTGTTACATGTATACTGTTTTGTGTCTGTAGTCTGCTTGTCTTGCTTTTTATGTTTGCTTTTTGCCTCTGACGAAGATTCTGCTAGGATCGAAAGCTCAGGCCCCTTTTGACTCCAATATTTCCTTGGTTACATCACACTTGATGAGAACTGATCACAAAGTTCTGTGACAAATATGTTTTTCTTTCGGAATGTATTCCAATTTAATGCGTACCTCTTCGTCAAACGCCTGATATTCACCTGTTACAATAGGCCGCTTCTGTAATGTATACAAATTTATGCACACAAATTTATGCACATATATTCTCTGAGCACCTAGTGACGAGCTATATCATGAACCTGCTTTTTATAAATATGCCTCAATGCTTGGAATCCAGTTTGCATACATTATTTGTAGCTATGTCCGGCAAGCCTTTCAGGTTGTCAAGAACAACCTTTGGTTGAAAGGTATGCATAAAATTTGCATACATTACCGAAGCGGTCTATTGATGGTATTTCGGTCGGCATGCAGATTTCATACATTATGGTTGGTATTCTACTACTTCAGTTAGACCTGACAGTATTTTTGGCTACTTTTTACAAAGCAAATTCTATCATTCAAATTTAAAGCAGATAACCGGAGAAATGTCCCATAAAATAAGAAATAGGACAAATTATACATTTTTGGAAAGCTAATCCCCCCAAAGAATACGATGAAATTAAATTTTAGAGATGTAAGCTTGTTCAAAAAGATTATCAGGACTTTTTTTCAAGACCCCTGACAGGGTCTCAGATGAGCCACGAAAGCGAGAATTCTTGCACTAGAAAAATGACGTCATTCTCGGGACAGCTAGCTTACGGTATACGACTTGACTGTACTGTAGCTATATGAAACGTGTATGTGTGTGTGGCTGTTGCAGTGATTCACCCAGTGATTGATGGAATGACGGTGTGATTCCAGGTTCTAACATCCGAATCAGGGCCAAAATCAGACATTTTTCCGACAAGATTTTCAAAGATTGGAAGAAATCAGTAGCTTACCTCGAACCGTGAACGTTATGTGCGCGCGCTGTATTGACGTGATCGTGAGCTAGCTAGAAGCAAGCAAGTGTGTCCCGAGTATTACGTCACATTTCCAAGGTTGAAAAAGAAACTGCTCGCGGGGCGAAAATATGCGAATATTTTGGCACACATTTGAAACAGAATAATATTAATTTATGAAAACCTATGGATTTCGAATGTTGATGGAATGTTTTAGGGCACCTTCCCCTTTCCGTTGATTTGTTTGTACATCTCCGAGTAACACCTTTAAACTGAACTGAATAAAACACGTTTGAAGGAGACAAAATGCTTTTTTCTTTACATAAAGAGCTTTTTTCGGGGGAGGGGGATTTCTTCAAAGGGCACTTTGGTATTTTTGTTTTAGGATGTCTGACACCCCTTGGTCAATTTTGTCACTCTTTATATTTTAGTAATGTACATGCATAGATCTTCCTCCTGACAAAATTTGGTCCCTGGACTTCAAGGGGGGAAAAAAATTACCCCAATATTTAGAGGCCGTCTGACACCCGATTTGTAATTTCCAATCATACTACTTCGTAATGACAAAGTTTGATGCATGGGTTCATGGAGTGAAATCCACCCGACTTCTGGGTCTCTTTTGGATACTTCGGGGACTAAACTCGACGGCTATGTTCAGGCTGACAATCTTTTTGTGTAACTTTTGGGGTCGAATTTCGTTGGTAAAATGGGGTAACTATTTCGGGACAGTCTCCCATATATAGTATAACATTAGGGCGCACCATGAAGTATCCGCAATATACTGCAACTCGTTACTTGAAGAAACTACCTTTGAAAAAAACCCCAAAACAATCAGAAAGAAAGAAAGAAAAAAATGCAAGAGGTAGTTTAAATTTGATGTTCTTAGTTCTTGAAGTTGTTTTCCTTCACATACAGCTGTTCCAAACTCTACCTTATTTCCATTTTTTTGTCATCATCTCCTTACAAACTGATGACACTTTTCTCCATCCTTCATCATTATTCAGAACATTCACCCTCATTCATGATCATTATAATAGGTTCACCTTGTACCTTTGGTTCCTCTACTCTCTGAGTTCTTCCATTCTCAGTTTGACTATAGTGGTTTACCTGCTTATTCTTTTGAATGTTTTGAATATATTTACATTTAAAATTCCAGTATATTTTGTAAAACGTGCAGGCCAATAAATCATATCACATTGGACTTCTTTTTGTAGAGATCTTTATTTTGAGTACTGTAGGTTCTCATGATATTCAATTTGGTGCTCCAGCTAACTGATTATTTTGACTGAGTTTGATTCCCTTATGATTTATTGTGGGGTGTTTCAGTGTAAATTTGTGAAGTGTTACACAAACCAACAATCCGAACGGAATACGAACCTGAAATGAAAAAAAAACAAAGCAAATCAAATCAAATCAAATCGAAACAAAAGAAAACAAACAAAGGAAACGACAGAAAACAAGACAAAACCGACAAGACAAAACACAACGTGGTAAAGAGTCGATACTCTTACTTTTTTCATACTTGGTCGCCTATTTACTGAGTAATTAAAAGACAATCTAACCATTGCATGAAGCTGGTTTGTGTGCAAGTAGAAACATAAGAGAAACAGGATGGTGAAAGTTTCAAAGTTTTGAATGTTTGAAAAATCAGATCACCACATCTACGTGAACCTCAAATTGGCAATTTGGTATATCGATTGTGACGTATTCACGGTCAACTTGCTCATTTGTCGTACACCAAAATATCAATAAACTTCGGTTTTCCCCTAAGCTACATTTCCCTCCGGGCAGTACTCAAATCATATTAAATAGATAGCACATTGTTATCGGTCCTTGAAAAAGAAGAGTCATACATATTGAAAGATTTACATTTTAGTTGTGTATTGGAGTGAATTGGAAAGTTCACCGGCTCTACATCACAGTGACCGTACCGATTTGGCCAACTAGAAATTCCCATATGTATATTGATTACAACTTTTAAAAAATCACAACTTTCTTATTATTAGTCTAATTTTGTTCAAACTTTTACCTGTTCACTAATCTGCTTCTCTGATTTTTCTGCCTTCACACGACTCAAAACTTACATTGCCCTTGAAGTGACCGGAAATAATGATTAAACTATAAATTCTAAACACAAAACGTTGCTTTGATTTTGATGGAAAGAATAATTGACAACTCAACAAAGAAATTAACGATGATTCATATGAGAACTGGATGCATTGTATTTATAAGGGCAATTTTAATTTATTTCAAAATAAATTAGGCATATTGATTAAATGAACATTAATTTAAGGCCTCGACCTTACGAAAGAGAAAGTAGCCAATGCAAAGTAGCAATATTTACAACAGTAGTTTCATTCAAAACCATCATATGTTAGATACGTATATCTTATACACCTTTGGAAACCTTTTATTTTATTCATCTATTTTTTATACGTGTTTTTTTCACACATTGAAGCCTTATGCCCCTTCCGGAAAACGAAATAGATCTTTTTACTGAGGGGAGGGGTGGGGGGGGGGGGGGGGGGGGTTGTCATAATCGTTTGCAATCCATCAGAGATTTTTTCATTCCGCCACTGTATGTACTCTTCATATAAGCAATTTAAATCCAGTTCCAATAACTTAAAGTTAAATTTTGTGTTTGGGCTAGATGAGCTCCCACAACGATTGTATATAGAGAAGTACTTTAAACTTTTCATGTCAGTCACTATCGAGAAAGAAGTAGATTCACATTAAGGCACTAAGTGTAACAGCAGTACTTTTTTGCTGAAAATCATGCCCCTTCCTGGACAAGAATTGCTTCTTGCAGGTGAAGGAATGCCCCTCCTCCGATAGTGTCCCTATCCGTTGTGCCACAAACACAGAATGATGTCCTTCTTGCCGGCCCATGAAATATGTCTGTGTGTACATTATTCAATCACTGCAGTATTTCCTATACATGTATAACTTAGCCAAACGTGGTTTTACTAGATGATGTTTGACGCCCACCCCTCATGCGACAAAAGAATGCCCTTTCTAAATAAACAAATGGCCTACTTTTTGTGGTAACAAGGAAATAAAATATCATAAAAGCAAGGTATAATTGCTGGAATTTGGTATTTATTCAATGAAGTACAAAAGACAAATCATTTTTATAATTTTGTATGCATATTATAGTACCCTTATTACAGAAGCTTGGTCAAGATTTTTTTCCAGGGCTGTATGTCATTTCTTTCAAAGGTAGGTAGGCGTGCACATCTATTTGTGTGCCTTTGTTTTCTATCACGAGGTAAATTTTCATCTTTTAAACTGATGTGACTGTAGTAATATACCTATTCATGGCAGATAGCCCTTTTAGGTAGGCCACTGTTACAGGCCTTCATCTATTTTTGTGTGCTTTGTTATCAATGTTTGCAGACTTTTGTACGAAATATAATCATATTAAGTACGGCATTTCTTGGCGAAGTTTCATTCAGTTACTCGATCGTCCCCATGAGCAGCAAATAGTTGAGTCATGATTAGAAATCAGAAACGTTTTCTTTCCTCCTACCAGCTTAAACGCAATCAGTAAAATGAGGATTTTCACAAATAATAGACATGTCAATATCCAAATGAAAGTAAAGTTATTTCGTCCAGGGACATTATATCACTTGTCGAAAGTTAGCTACAAAGATCTGTTTTGTTTCACCGCAATTGGTCCATGCTCTAAACCTCTATTGACTAAAGCGATTAGATTGATGACAATGTGATTTCAAAACAAAAATGGTAGCCTCTTCCCACTATAATCAAATATCGTTTATAGTGTTTTGATTTTGAAGAGCTCTCGCAAATCTGAGAAACAAAGTGCTTTAATAAAGAATCATTCGATGTTTAAACACTTACATCAAACTAGCATTTTTCTGTCCCAAAGCTGGCAACAAGAAGTGCGGTATATATTTAAGGATGTATGGAACTACAGTGTTCTGCTTACTTTTGATATGTTTCAAATCAATGGCTTTCGGCACTAATACTACGGATGGTGCAATAATACCAATCAATGAAAGATATGCAAAAGGTAAGATAATATTTCTTTCAAATAAATTGTATGTTTTCATTTGCAGCCTTGACATGAAAAAAATAGTGCTACAAATGGTCTTGCATTTGTTTCCTCTTCAGATGGTGAATATATCGGTTGCTGTGCTATTGGGTGCTTAGAATTCGACTACCATGCCGTACTCTCAAAATCACCCACACCAGACTCTTGTACAGCAACTTGCAAAGAAAATGGATTCCAAGTTGCAGCATTATACAACCGGACTGAATGTGCTTGCTCCTGTGAACAGACATGTCTAACCAGGGCCAAGGCTCCACATGACCATTTTGGCATATATGACAATGGACCTACTAGAGTAGGTCCATGTGATGACGCACTGTGTGGCCTACCCTGTAAAAGGGACTTTAGATTTTGTGGTGGTTTTTTTCATGCGACTCTTTATGCCGGTAAGCCTATGTCCATGATAACTGTTGACAATTTTCTGTCTTTTTTTCTTATCTTAAAAAAAAAAGAATTATATACAATTCACAAAGTGGTTGTCATTTTTTTATTGAAGAAAAAAAATGATCATGAAAATGATTATAATATATTATATATTATATCATGAAAAATATTCAAGTTTTGGATCTATAGCACTGATTTATGGTATAGTTTGTTTTAATGTTGTCTTATACTTATTGCATGGATTCGAATCGTAGGCCTATACTGTTCTTCTGTACTATTAAAATTCTAAGAAAATATGTATTTACATGTCTTCGAGTAATCCATGGCTCTCAATGTTAAATGCTTTATTGTTTGGTCTGCTTACAAAATAAATCTTCCAAGTTGCTTTCGCAATTTCATCCAACATGCTGGCTCTTCGGGCAAAATGAAATCAATTTCTCATCTGAAACGTGCAGTACAATCATTAACAATTTCCCCCTTTCTTTGAATAAAATGTGATCGCAATCTAAAGTGAAATCACCTTTTAATGGGTAACTGATAAGTCGCAACTTTAATAACCTATGAGGTAGTAGGTTTAAATATTCACATGTTCTGTGCAACAGGTTTTGACGGCAGTACCGAGTTTTTTTACCCTTAATGATCTTTAGACACGACATTAGAACATACTACTGCAGTATTACAAGCATATACCCGTACTTCTCCACTTGTTCTTTTAATATTTATTTTATCTCACCCTACAGTTAACTTTGAAAATACATCCAAACTCAACTGCAAGGAAAACGTAGGTACGTTCACACATAGAGCGATAGCATCGATGCTATCTAGGTTTCGAGACTATTTTGGTCATGACCAGATAGTTTTAAGACCAAACACTGTCTGAACGCAGATAGTCACGAGATAGAAGCGAGTTGGAGCAAGGTTTCGAAACTATTCTGGCAGCGAGTTTGGCAGGAGTAAATCTCAGGATCCAGTGACAAAGCATCGATGCTTTGCGGTAGATCACCCACCGCGCTTGTGACTATTTGTAATGTGAACGCAATAGCTGCTTTACTCGCAACTTCGCATGATATGACCCCTGTGCACAAACTTCAATACCAATTATACTCGGGTCACCGTGTGTGGCGCAGTAAATATTGTTTTGGCAGCGAGTGAGCGATGGATAGTCACGAGTGGGTGATAGAAGCAAGTCGATCATGGTCTGTCTGAACGTACTGGAAATAGTTTCGAGACTTACATAGCATCGATGCTATGTACTACGTATAAACATAACTAGTAACTGTCGGCAGAAATGGTGGTAGGTATCGTTAAACATACAAGGACATTATCATTATAGTAATATAATCGTTTATATATTGTACATGACATAGTATATATAGTATGTGCGCACTATCATGCTTCAAAATGAATTGAACATTGATTTTTGCTTTTCATTTTCTCTCAGTATTGAGTGATGAACGAAAATAACATTATACAAATAATATATCAAAAATGTATTTGATGTGCTATCATATTTTTGTCATGAAGTCTAAAAGAGTTTGGACAGGAAGATCTCTAGTACAAGCAATCACTGGCGTAGCACACAGGTCAAGAAATGGGGCGGGAGAGAGGGATTAGTCTTACCAAAGAGGTACTAAGCCAGGCGCGCCGGAAGCAGTTTGGGATTGGGGGGGGGGGGGGGGGCAAACATTCAAGGGGGCTCACCTTTCAAGGGCTCATGTCTTCTCACCCCTAAAAACACACACACACACGCTTTCCCACCCTCTCACAACAATACAGATGCACGTACACACCTTTCAGAATATTTCGCTATTAAACACGTCTAATAAAAAACCTCCACTACGTTTTAAAGTTAAAAGTCTGAATGCTTTATCTGTCTTCAGTGATCTCCATGAATACGAAAAATGAATACAAAGGCTTACACTTACGTAATAAAACAATCAAGCTTTTAATATACACACGATTTTTTAAAAAGTGTAGTGAAATGCTCTTATGATGGATACGTTCTGCGACTAGAAGCCAATATCATTCTTTGAGGGTGTCAGTGTGTCTTATGATGTAACACTTTATAATTCTAAAGTAAATTAAAATATGTTTAGTCAAGTAGGAATACCATACTGTTAAACTACATGTATGTAGGTACTAGTTACAAAGAGACATGAAATTAAAAAGAAAAGTTACATAATAATACATAGGTAAAAACAGTTTTGATTAATGTGATTGAGCGTAACGCCCTCTGGGTGCAAATACAAACGTGATAGTGAATCGGCGCACTCTTCATAATAATTATAATAAAAATGTTAATAATAAAAATGTTAATGTTAATAATAATAATGTTAATAATAATAATGTTAATAATAATAATGTTAATAATAATAATGTTAAAAATAATAATGTTAATAATAATGTTAATAATAATAATAATAATAATAATAATAATAAATAATAATAAAAATAATTAATAATAATAATAATATAAAATGCTAACATGCTGCATATCATGATTATATAAAGAAGTTTCTTTTCTCACAAGTGAATGCGATTCTGCTTACTCTTGATGATGAAAATGATAACACTAATAATAATAATAATAATAATAATAATAATACTAATAATAACAAAAATTATGAAAGTAATAATAATGACCTCATTCTCTAAACTCTTTAAATTTCGAATATTCTCTCAGCCGATGGCTTATACTTCTGAATCTGAATCTCATGCAATCATGCATTTGTGGTATATTGATATAAAAAGGACACATAGTTTTTATTCTTCCTAGCCGATGAAAAAAGGGGAACTCTCTCGTGGTTATAAGGACCCACCTATGCCCAGGGAGCGCCATCTCTAAATGATTTCCTTTGAAAATACCCATACTAATGTTGTCCTTTACCAATATCGAAAAAATGATGCTTCATCAATACACCACTTATCAATAATAAGCAAATAAAAAGTTAAAGATTCATTAATTGGCATAACATCGTAAAGAGTGGTTCTACATAAAAGAGGAGACTTACCTGAATAACACAAAATCTTGGAGAAAACGTACGTGCTGCGAACAGAAGAACGCGTGCAAATGTATGCCTGTACTTTCCCACGATATGCGCGTATCGCGTTATCAAATTTTCCATTGATTATAGGGCGTGTGGAATGTTTAGGAAATTTAATTCCTGTATACTCTTCTTTTATTTGAATGGAATAACATTTGCGATGTGATTCAATTCAGGCTTTATTTTTATTTTCTTTTTGATTCCCCTTCCAATTTAAATCCTTTACTACTGATTTTTTTTAATGGGGGATGGGGGGGGGGGGGGGGGGGAATGCATTCCCCCCACTTTTTCGTGTTTTTTTTTTTGGGGGGTGGGGGGGGCGACCGCCACCCCTGCCCCCCACTTCCGGCGCCTATGTACTAAGCAAACTTGCCTAGTACCTTCTTAGTCTTACCTGGAGCATGGGTCCTCGAGTGAGAGCCATAATGTTCTTTTCCCATTATTTTTCATCCCATCCCTTCTTAGTTTCTCTCCGTCGAGCGAGAAATTGGCTTTCTGGTATTCTCCAGCCCAAGAATAAAGTGTAATCTAATATAAAAAAGGGTGGGGGAGGGGACAATACAAAGTAGCGATAATTTCTTTATTTTTTTGTTCATTTTTTAACTAAACAATAATATAATGTTATCAATTTTATTGGATACGAATAGGAAAGCTGTTCGTGATTTTGTGATGTCCAACCCTAATAATTCATTTATTTCTCGTTACCCTTTATTCTCACTGTCGCCACCCCCCCCCCCCCCCCTCGTCAATAGACCGATTTTCCTCATTCATTTAGCCAATGTGAAACATGTTATTGCTTGCATGTGTCTTCACATAATACATCTAAAAATTAACATTATAAATGAATATTTTTAATATGAAGTAATTCAAAATTTTGTAACCCTTTTCATTTTGTTTCATTGTCATTTTCTAGAAGGAGACGTTCCCAATCTACCAGTCCACACCATTCTATCCATTTCCATTCCAGTAATAATTACCCTAATTATCATTGTCACTATAATATATCGCCGACTAAATCCTAACCAAGAAGAGTTAGCCGCTTCATTGACTGATACTTCAGGGATGACGCCACGTGAGACCATGGCAGGAGAAGTTATTTATGAGGATCCTGAGAGGGACGAATCTTTGGTACCTACAGGAAATTCTGAATTATCCCACGAATACCTGGTCCCACACGAGGACGTTCCCTCGATGAACAGGCCTTCAGACGTTCCCTCAATGAATAGGCCTTCGAACGAGTACCACGCATACAACTACCCCAAGCATGCCGAGGGAGACACAGACAAAGCGGCCAGAAGTACTGATGAAGACGCCGGGTACATTGTGATGGAACCTGATCTACAAGACCGGACAAACCCAAGTTCCAAAGTGTACTACTCTTCACGCATTACTCAATCACGCAATCATGGGAAAGTTGATTACTCAGAAATCCCTGGAAGTAAAGTTTATTACTCTTTGCGTATACCTCGATCTATTGATGAAGGGGAAAGAGGGTCTTTACAAGACCCTGATCCGCATGTGTATTGCATTGCAGACCTACCTAGACATGATGAGGAGGTTGATAATGCTTACATCATACTGGATGAGAATTGATCACATTATTGATAAAATATAAGTTGAACTTAATCATTATGTGTTAGCGTTATGTTAACATTGTTTTTTTTTTTTTTTTTTTTGTTATGTCGAATGAAAATGGTTACATTATGGTGGAATCTGATTCACAAGATCGGACAAACCCTGGCTCTAAAGTGTACTATGTTTCACACATACTTCAATTACACAATCAGGGGTGCTCATTGTTATATTCGTCAGAAATCACTGATTCCTAATACTTTACAAACCCTGGCTGCAAAATGTACCACTCTTCACACGCATATTTCAATCACATAATCATGGGAAAGTTGATTCCTCAGAGATCACTGGCAGTGAAGTTATTACTCTTTGCGTATAGCTCGATCGACTGATCAAGGAGAAGGAGGACCTATATACATGATATAGCACCCTGGTACTCACTTGTATTACTCTGCACTTTTACTTAGACTTGATGAAAAGGTGGAGGATGATTGTTACATCATAATAAATGAGAACTGATCACAGCTATGATAAAAATGTTCCATTTTTGCAATGCATTCAAATTGAATGCTTACTTCTTCGTCAATTAACGCCGAGTAACGAATTATTTACAATTAACAAGCTGAAAATGTTTGTCTGACATAACAACGATTAATAATTTATACACAATTTGCATTCTGACAATTGAAGTGCGAAAGCTTTTTAAAGCTGAGTGTAATAATATGTCACTAGGCAAACGTGTATACATTTGAATACATGGCTTACACATTTGACACCTTATAATATTGACTTAAATGATGTGATCTTTGGATATTTATATGTACACACATTGCTTAAGAAGTCACAGTCCTCTGATCGTTTAACCTCACAATAAAAAAAAATTAAACACAATAATGTAGTCTGTCATATCTAAAACATGTATTGAGTTTTGCTTTCATATTATAACAAATTTGTTCTCTTTACTTAAATTTCGTTAATCTTGTTCAATCACGGCAATGCAAAGCTGATCTTTTTAGAATATAGCGTGGAAACAAAAAGCATGGAGATCACGCGGGAAATATTTCAATGGCATAATGCGAGTAATGAGTGGAAGAGAAAGAGAGGGAGGGAGGGTAGGAGAGAGAAAGAGAGATAGAGGGGGAAGGAGGGTTATAGAAAGAATGAGAGAGAGTAACAGGCCGGGGAGGGAGAGAGGGGCGGGGGGGGGGGGGGGGGGTTGGGTGTTGGGAGAGAGAGAGAAAGGGGGGGGGGGGGATATCATAGTATATGTCTTGTCATGAATACACATATAGTGAGAGGGAAACAGCCACCCAGACAAAAAAATGTACAACACTGTAAAGCAGTAGACCGACGGCTCACGAGACCCACGAGGCCATCAAGTGGGCTTAATGCATGGTCTGTCAGTTATGTGGGATGTCGGTTTCGAGGGCTGTCGCCCTTGAAAACAGTACAGGAGACCAACATTTGGATACACCTTCATAGTATCCTAAATATACTGCAATTCGTCGCTCAGTTTTTCCAAACACGTGCTGGAGCTTAATATTCACACAAAAACATAAATAACACATTGGAAAGCAAGCTGCCCCTAGCCCCTCCCCCCCCCTCAAGAACAACAACAAAAAACAAAACAAATAAACAAACAACAACAAGAACAAACAAACAAAAGAGAAACAAAGAAGAAAAAAACATCAAAACAAACAAACCAAACCAACCAAAAATAAACAACACAAAACAAAACAATGTTCCAATGTAATGAATAAGTTACTGGAAAATTAAACTCTAACAAACTTTGCTGGCGTGATACGTTGCTTTGATTTTGATAGAAAGAATGGTTGACATCCAAGGATAATAAAGAATATAATTTGCCTGCGTTACGTATGTATAGCAGGTAAATGTTGTTCGTCTCGTTAATGTATGCATACTTATGCTTGGTAAGGGTTGTTGTCCAAGAGTAAGAAGTGATTATGCAAGAATGTTTTCCGCAGGAGTCATTGAATTTGTTTTTATTGTGAAAATTTGTGAAATTTTTATTGTGCAAAAGTGGATCCGGAGGTTTTCCATAGCTTTTTCTTGAGTTTTATCTCTGTTTTGTTACCATGGACCTACTTGTCGCAGAATAAATGTTAGGGCCTATGCAGTTGTGGTCATAACATTTGTGTATATGTACAGAACTATTTCGAATGCGCATTTCGCAATCGCATCGATATCGAATTAAACGAGCGGCTCCTAGTCGTTGGGCAAGGCTATCCCATTAATATTTGATGGTATAAAAGCGTGTTTAATGTGTTGTGTAATGTACGTATAAGGAGTCCAGGTACGAGGATTAGGAAGGTTGAATTGAGAAGTTATTTTGCAGGAATTATAGAAAATAATGGATGATACTCCATAATTACAAGAGTTCTGTAGTTAAAGGCCTTATATAAATCAACATCGAGCCTATCAATGGTAGGCCTGTCAATCTCGAGCTTTCGATGGAGAAATTAGCCAATGCAAAGTATCAAATCTAACAAAAGCAGTTTCATTAAAACCATCACGTGATATGTGAGAAATTGTATATCCAATGACGGATCAAGGATGGGGGAGACACAAGGGAGTAAGTGCCCCAAAGCCAACCAAATCGATCATACTTTGATACACAGCTGAACCGAAAATGTAGGGGAGGGTGGGGAGCGCTAATGGTCTGAAGATACTACAAAAATGTGCATCTATAAATCCGAGAGAACATTTCATTCTATAAATTATTTATCATTTCCATCGTTGCTTCCCTCCTTGACTATTAAAACACAATTAACGTTTTGAAAATGTTAAAACAAGTTTTGCTGTTTGCCAGAGATCGTATACCCTTCTTGAAATATAGCTGTTTTTATTAAGGGGGGGGGGGGGGACCCAATCTATGACTATGGAAAGAGACACGCCGAATGTACATCCTTTTCGTTCAAGGATATCATATTGCCTGTGAAAAGTTAGCTGTAAGATCAGTTATTGTTTCAAGATAATTGTTCGATGCTCTAAGCCTTTATTGATAAAGTGGTTTGATTAATGACATTGTGTTTTCGAAACAACCATGATAGCCTCTCCCCACTACATAGTGTTTGAAGTGTTTGGTAATGGACGAGCTCTCGCAAATCTGACAAAAATAACGCTTTGATAAAGAATTATTCGACGTTACATCAAACCAGTATTTTTCTTTCCGAATTAATATCTGGCAACAAGGAGCACGGTGTATATTTGATAATGTATGGAACGATAGTGTTCTGCTTACTTACATGTATACAAAGTGATGCCATCAATCCCAAAATATATATTTTTTTATTTTTCATACTACGTAATACCTTTAGGACTACATTCTTAGAAGCTTGCATGAGAGAAAAAGATTGAACGTTTTAACTTTTCATTAAAAGAAGTTGAATAAACGTAAGTCTTCGCCAATTTTTACAAAATGCATGTTCAATTGTTCTGCTTTTAGCGTATCTTGTGAAATTTCATTAGAATAAAATGCAGGGATTAACTTTTTGGCATGACAGATTTAAGAACAATAATACCTAGAAATTTAATTCGTCACTGGAGACGAATTAGGTGATCTGTCTTTTGATCTTGATATTTTTGACGAAGACGAATGACAAAATGATAATGTGAAACATGACCTTGATATCGGTAATTATAATGAATCTATTCACAATTTTTCTGATTTCAGCCTTTTCCTAACATTTTCAATTCGTAGGCTCTACTACCTATTTTAGTGAAATAGCGCCCCCTTTGTTTCAATGGGGCATAGAGTGTGTGAACATGAATTTTGGATGATTCGTGGATATCATGACAGTGATGATGATAATGATGTTGATAATCATCATGATCATCATGAATATCATCATGACGATGATGATGATGATGGTGATGATAATGATGATAATGATGATAATATAATGACGATGATAATGATGATTATGATGGTGATAATGATGATGATTGATGGTGATGATAATGATGCTGATGATAATCATCATCATTATCAATATCATCTCAGTGATGATGATATTGATGTTGATGATAATCATGATGATGATAATGATAATGGTGACGACCATGACTGAAGTGACATTGACCTTAGCCATGCCAAATATGAAAGAGAGATGACATTTCGTGAAGAAGATACGATCATAAGTTGATCTTTACAAAATGGCGCCTGGATGACGTCACAATAATCTGATGACCTTGAAAAAGATGCGGGAAATTGACCTTATTAGGACTGATGACTGACAAAAATTTGAAGATAATTGACTAAGCCAATTCTGAGAAATTGTGATATCAAATAGGACTATTTGATATTGCAGGATACTTTGGAGATAAACCCCATAGCTCTAATACACTACAGGGAATCATAATTTCCATAGGGTTGTACACACTACTTTCTAATAGATATAACACGGAAAATAAGGCAGTTTATTGCATGGTTTGTGATTGTTTATGTTATAATAGTCGAAGAGGATGGTAAAATGACAGGCAAAAGGAGCAAAAAAAAAAAAAAAAAAAAAAATTATGGACCCACCGGGGATCGAACCTGGGTCACCGGAATGGGAGTCAAGTGCTTTGACCAATATACCAAAATATTTCCCATAGAGATAACACGTAAACGAAAAATCGGATTCTCAAATCACATATTGTAGTTTAAAATTGACAATGATCCCGATATCATATTGAAAAAACCAAACCCTCATAGAAAGAGTATTTATCAGGCTACAACATATTAAAATCTGGAAGGAAATAGACCCAAAATAACTGAGATACTGCTCAGAGAACGATGTCATGTAGATTCATGATTCGAAAAAAAATCATCTTTCATAGACATAACACGCAAATAGGGGAAATTCTGACATGTCGTTTTTAATTGAAAATTTCACTGTGATGACGTCATCAAAACGAAAGATTGTTTGCAATGATCTGGTAGAGAATTGTTTCACCTATAACATATCAAAATTTGGGAGAAAATCAACAGCATTTCACTGAATTATTATCAAATGAATGCAAAAATGATGACGTCATTTTTTAAATGATTTTTTTGAGTTCATATGCAAATATGATGACGTCAGAACATGAGATCGGCAATAGTTCTGCATGAATTCAAATTTACAACTCCCAGGCTTTCAGAATATGTAAAGGAATTGGGGGATTTCCGTGCATTCTGAAGAGCTATGGCGGATTTTAGATAGGCATGTTTTTACCACTTTTTACATTACAATGGCCATTGACGCGCGCACGAATTTGAAAGTTTGACGCACGCGTGTGGCATTAGAGAAGGTAGAGAATGACTGTAAATAGTTGGAACGGCGTTTTTACGTTCTGTACGAGCACGGACGGAAATTTTTGAAATGCTTAAAATATCCTGAACGGTACTATAATTTGATTAAGAAGTGATTTGGAGCATTTCTAAATTTTGACGCGCGCGTACGTGCGCGTCGTGATGCGCGCGCGGATTTTGATGACATTTTATGTTGACCTTTGACGTGAAGTTAATGTATGTCAAATATGGCTCAATTTTGATGATTCGTTATGAAGATATGATTGATAATGTAATTTCACAAAATGGCGCCTGGATGACGTCATGATGACGTCATGACCTTGAAAATGATTTTAAGCTTGACCGTATATGACATGATAACTGACGGAAATGTCATGGAATTTGAATGAAAAGTTTTTGAAATTTTGTGGAAACAAGAAAGGGGGGGGGGGAAATAAAAATAAATAATAATAATAATAAAGAAAATTCTGACGAAATTAAGAGGTGATCTGTCAAATGACAGATCACCTAATAAATAAATAATAAATAAAGAAAGAAAATTCTGACGAATATACGAGGTGATCTGTCGACTACGACAGATCACCTAATAATGATATTCCGCTTTTATACAGCGCATAATACATCGGCGATGTCTCTAAGCGCTTTACAGATATATTATTACCCCGGTCATCGGATTCTGGCTTGCCTGCACACAATGTATGCGCATTCTCAACTCTCTGCATGCTCTGGGGAGTATTCCAGCAATGGGCCGTGGCGCTCACATTGCTAAGCAAACAACATTAACTTTTGCATCCTACCGGGTACCCATTTAACACCTGGGTGGAGAGTGGCAACTATAGATTAACGTCTTGCTAAAGGACGGTAGTGCTGCGGTGGGATTTGAACCCCGGACCTCGTGGTTCACAGTCCGGGGACTTATCCACTGATCCACACCACCTCTACATTCCACACCACACCACAGCGGATGAATTTGCTAACCCCCCCCCACCAAACTTCTCAGTATAACGTTTCCTCCTTTAGACGTGACTGTAATTTGTATTTTTTTAAATAACTACTCCATAAATGTTCCTATCATTCTTCTTTAGATTTCCTTAAAACTGCATCGTTTTCTTTAAGCAATTCAAACTTCAACTTAGTAAGTTATAAAGCGAGATCAATTAATAACTAGATATGTAATACATATCTTGTTTTATAATTGATCTCACTCTTTAATCAAACTAATGATTGAATTTTGAACAAATTCAAGGGAAAGATATATACTTAACACGCTTATGGTAAATTCCAATGTATGTATTTACAATATCTGAGATCAATTTCTCCCGGATTTTAACTTTTCCATCTATGTCATTGACATCGAAAACAATTTGCCAAGGCCGGAACTTTCGATGATCGATAAATACACTTGAATTGCAGTTTTGATTTTGTTTTAATAGCGTATAGTTCGAGGAGTAGATCTAGAACTTTTTTTGTATGTAATTTCCAAGTTAAGAAAAAAAAAATAATGATCACGAAACCAAGTGTGTACAATACCATATGACTTCACCATTTCCAAGGTATTGCATATTATATAATCTGACTATCAGACTTAATGAATCACCGGATATTCTAAGTACATGCCAATTTAATTCAATTTCAATTCAAGTTCAAATTCACAATCTGATAAAAAATACAAAGCAATCAAAGAGACAAACAAGAGACAAACAAGAGACAAACAGGGCATGGCTTCGTATAATAATAGTAATACAATTTTATTTACCCAGTAGCCACTTCAGTTATCAAACTGCTCTTCCAGCGGGCCCTGCATAATTTCTTAGATATAGCGTACAAGTCAAACCATAGTGCAGATGTGAGGGATTGGTCTTACCTGGTAAATGAAATGCTTGAATGGATCCTGGAGAGGAAGCCAACATGATCTAATTCTCCTAATTTAATTTTCTTCCTATCCCCTTTTTCTCTCCGTCGTGAGCGTAATTAGGTCTGGATTTCTTGCACAAGAATAAAGTATAATCTAAAAAGAAAAAAAAGGGGGGGGGGGAAGTGGGTGATAATTTATTTTCATAGTAAAAGCTGAAAAACTAGGATTATTTCTAATAATATATAATGATAGCAATTCTGTAGAGACAAATATTTCCAAATCGGTTATGAGTTTGTGATGTCCGCCGCTTACTGTTTACCAATTGCTTTGTATATTGATACCCACAATTTCCACTACCCCCCCCCCCAAATCGACTGACCTATTTATTTTAATTTAATTCTTCTTTTAAAGGATAAGTCCACCCTGGTTTTTACGTCATTTGAATAAAAGCACACAAATTATAAAAGCAGTAAAACAGTAAGAAATTATGCAGGGCCCGCTGGAAGAGCAGTTTGATAACTGAAGTGGCTAAACGACAATCCAAACTTTGTAAAAAGCTGATTTGTGTGAAAGCATACAAATAAGAGAAACAGGATGGCGAAAGTTTCAAAGAATTCATACAAAGAATAATAGAGTCTTAAATGTTTGAAAAGGGAGATCACTACATCTATGTGAACCTGAAATTGGCAATTTGGTGAATCGATTATGATGCATTCACCGTCAACTCAAAATTGTCGTATACTAAACAAAGTCATTTCCCCTGAGCAACTTTTCCTCTGGGCAGTACTTAAAATCCAGTGTGGATAGCACATTGTTAAGGTCCTCGAAAAAGAAAAGTTATTTATATTGCAAAATTAGCATTTTTAGTCATTTTGTGTGGGCTTAGTCCCGAAAGGGTGGGTAGCGTCGCGTCGCGATGACGCGAATGCCACCATTCGTCCAAAGCCCCCCCCCCCCCGGTTTGGCCGAAAAGTTGCATTGGGAGCGCTCAGTCGCGTCGGAACGGCACCCATCGTCAAAAACACCCCAGGTTTTGACGAAAGGGTGCCATGACTTGTTCTAATATTGTTATTATTATTATTATCAGGGGCGGATCCAGGATTTTGTAAGGGGGGGGGGGGCACAGAAATGCAGGGCTGTCATCAGGGGCGGATCCAGGACTTTTAAAAGGGGGCACAGAAACGCAGGTCTGTCAACAAGGGCGGATCCAGGATTTTACTTCGCTCTCAGGGGGGGGGGGGGGATTTTATTTCCCGCCAGACCTCCATAAGTCCTCAGTGAAAAAAAGGGGGTTCAGCTTTTATGGGTCCACCTTTCCTCCCATAATTCCCTGACAAGCAACAAAACGGGTTATCAGTTTAAAGGGGGAGGAGGGGTCACAAAGCATACTTTTCTTTCAGCAAAACCGGAAGGGGATCCTGGATCCGCCCCTGATGACAGCCCTGCATTTCTGTGCCCCCCCCCCTTTTACAAAACCTGGATCCACCCCTGATGACAGCCCTGCATTTCTCTGCCCCCCCCCCCCATTTTACAAAATCCTGGACCCTCCCCTGATGACAGCCCTGCATTTCTGTGCCCCCTCCCCCCTTTACAAAATCCTGGGTCAGCCCCTGATTATAATAACAATAATAATAATATTTAGAAAAAGTCAACTCACCCTTTCGGCAAAACTGGGGGGGGGGGGGGGGGCTTTGGACGAATGGTGGCGTTCGCGTCAATGCGACGCGACGCGACGCGACGCTACCTACCCTTTCGGATTAACCTTTTGTGTGTTGGAGTGAATATTATTGGAAAGTTCCATATTCATAGTGATTACAACTTTCACCAAATCATTATTAAATTGTCCTTTTTGTAACTCGAAATAATTATTAAACTTTAAAGATGATAAAGATAATAAACGTGAAACGTTCCTTTGATTTTGATGGAAAGAATAATTGACAATCAAACAAAGGAGAAATTATAAACGACGCTTCATACGAAACCGGATGCATTGCACTTATAAAGCATCAATTTTAGGCCTATCACGCTCGACCTTTCGAAAGAGAAAGTAGCAATATAAACAACTTTGCATAAATGACTTTCTTCTTTCACAGCCTCTGTCACGTGGCTTATTTATCTTGAGATAATTTATTATCTCATTATTTCACCTAGGCATTTCTATGGCAGAACACTTTTCATGTTGATAAGGTTGTAACTTGTAAATCATGTGTGTTTGTGTGTGTGTGTTTGTGTGTGTGTGTGTGTGTGTGTGTGTAAGTCATGTGCGTGGGTGTGAAAGGGCCATGTTTATGCGTGTATTGGTATGAATTGTTCATGAATTAAGTTTACTGGAAAAGAATTGTATTTTGTTATCAGTTAAGTGGAAAAAGAATCGCATTTTGAAGAATGAGTTAAATTTTTGTGATGAGATCAGAATAACAAATTATGGAAATATTCATGGGGTAGGGGTGTGCTTTTGGTTTTGGTTTATGTATGTACTTTTGTTGGGATTTCTTTGTTTATATTGATTTATGTCTATTGATGTATTTTCAATGAAATCTCTAATAAAAACATTATGGAAAAAAAAAGTATGGGTGTATTGGGTGCGTGTGTGTGTGTGTGTTCTCAGTTGGAAGGGTGCTCTGGCATGGAGGTGGCTGGATGGGACCGAGCTCTATAACAAGCTACATGCAATTGCACTGTCTCACTCCTCTTTCTGTCCCTTTTACCTTTTCTCTCCCTTCTTCTTTGTAATCTTCTCGTGATATATTTTTAAATTGTGATCATCGTTGAATGTGTTTTATGTAAGTCAATGGTATAGAGTTTATTCATTTAAATGTCCGAAAGCATAATTATGTATTTTTACATGGCAATAAATTATCTTGAATCTTGAAATCTTGAAATCTTGAAATCTTGAAAATCATGTGATATGTTAGAAACGTATATCGCATGGCGGTGGGGAACTTGCCTTAAGGTCAAACCAAATTTGCTTTCCTTTGATATGCCCTTGGGAAATTTTGTTGTTGCTTATATGCGATTTTTGAGGCAAACCTATGATTTTATTTATTTATGTTTTATGGTCAGACGTGTTTTTCACACATTGAATCCTTATGCCTCTTGCTGAAAACGAAACACATCTTTTTACAGGGCGGGGAGGGAGTAATCTCATGAAATACGTCAGAGAATTTTCAATGCGCCATTGTATGTACTCTTCAGTTCAAATTCATTATTGTTACGGGTCCTGCTCACCTCACACCACCTCACACCATCATCCAGCCGATGAACAAGGTACAAAAGAACGAGGCGAAGTCGTGGTCGTAGGTTTAGAAAAACTCTATTCTCCCTCTTCGACGTCCATTTTACAACTCGTCCAACATCAACTCGTCCCTCGTCACAATTATTAATTGGTTACATCTTGAGTTTTTGCTAGATGAGCTCCCAAAACCTTGAAAGTAGTACGATTATAATAGGCATATACATAAGTACGTAAACTTCACCTGCCAGTCACTATCGAGAGAGAAAGAAGTAAATTCAGGTACTTTTATTGAAAACCAAGCAGAGGCGGGGCGACCAGGGAGGAGGGAAGGGCGTCAGTGGACTGATGCCCCACTTATCCTCAGTTCAAGTCTGGTTCTTCTCCTCCGATAGTGCCCCTATCCGTTGTGCCACAAACACAGATATTCTTTTTGAAAGCCCATGGAATATGTTTGTGTGTACATTATTCAATCATCATCACTGTAGTTTTCCTTATACATACAACCTAGCCAAACACGACTTTCCAAGATATTTGACGTCTGCCCCTCCTGCGACAAAAAATGCCCTTTTTAAGTAAAAAGAAATGGAAAGCGATATAATAACCATCGCAACGAGGTAAAAGTGAACATTGTTTCTGATGTGCCCTTGCCTGAAAATTATTGATTACAGATGTCATTTCCTTAATAGAAACGTAAATACGTGCTCTTGTTTTCTTTCACTTCAGACTTTGTCACGATAGTATAACCATACTAAATACAACAACAATAGACGATGATCAATTCATCTTTGTCCAAAACAATCTTATCTTATTAATTTACTCGGTCATCCTAATGGCCAGCAAATAGTTGGGTTAGAATTAGAAATAGGGAGAATTTTCTTTCCTCCTACCCGTTTAAAACGCAATCAGTACTCTGGAGATTTTTCACAAGTAATAGGCATGTGAATACCCAAAGAGACACGCTGAATGTAAAGTTATTTCGTCCAGGGATATCACATACTTGTCGAAAGTTGGCTACGAAGATCAATTGTGGTTTCACGGTAATTGGTTGATGTGTCGATGCACTGAACAATTTATTGACTAAAGTGATTTCATTGATGCCATTGTATTTTCGAAGCAACCATGGTAGCCTCTTCCCACTAAATGAAAAGTATTTATGGTGTCTTCATTTTGAAAAGCTCTCGCAAATCTGACATACATGGTGTTTTAATATAGAACCATTCGATGTTTTGAACATTTGCATCAAACCAGTATTTTTCTCTCCCAGATCAACAGTTGGTAACAAGAAGTACGGCATATATTTGAGGATGTATGGAACGATAGTGTCCTTCTTACTTTTGACATGTTTGAAATCAGTGACTTTTGGCAGTGGCAGTGGAATAGGACCTAGCAATGAGAGATATGCAAAAGGTAAGATCACAAGAGTATTTGAAGAGGAACAACTTCCCCTCCCCCCCCCCCGACAAAAGTGACAATTGATTTCAGTCACCATGAAGCAATTATTCCCAGTAAATTGTAACCAAGTTGCTCTTGAGACGATATAATAATCATGAAATGTATCGCCCGATCGCGATGCGACCTTGCAAAATATTGTTAAGTCTGTAAGCAGATTTTTGAAGGCAAGCCGTCATTAAGTTAAGCAATGTCATTATTGGGGCACGTATCAAGGCCAAAAGGGCGAGTTTGAACGCCACCCTTATTTCAAGAATTGATATGGAATCTGAAACATCTTCAATGTTTATGCAAGAATTAAAAGAGAACTAAAGCTTTCCAAACATTTTCAATCAAAACATTTTGCTAGTTCGCTTAGCCCTCCCATAAATAAGTCTCTTTTTTTTAATGGCTGCCAAATAAAAAATATATGATTGGGGGGGGGGGGGGGTGAGGCTTATATGTATGGAAATCTCAGACTCAACTTTCATATGACACCAAAAAGTAAGAAAATAATTCATGCTTGGGTGAGCACTACTCACTTTTGTAAAGGGTATGGAAATTAGGTTGCGCAGGAATGGGCCTTCCAATTTGTGAGAGGAAAGTCCTTTGGAGCTTACGAAATAGACCGCTTCTGTAACGTATACAAATTTATGCACATATATTCTCTGAGCACCTAGTGACGAGCTATTCCATGAACCTGCTTTTCATAAATGAGCCTCAACGCTTGGAATCCAGTTTGCATACATTATTTGTTGCTATCAGGTTGTCAAGAACAACCTTTGTTTGAAAGGTATGCATAAAATGTTCAAACGTTACCGAAGCGGTCTATTGAGGATGATATGAAATTTTTATGATCAATTGTGATGAGTTTGGGTTTGCTGAGTGAAATTTGTGGTTTATGGGATATTAACATTTTATGCATGAGTGAACAGGAATTGCATTTATTATTGTAGCATTGAAAAAAAGGAATATCACAGCTGTTGGCTACTTATTCTTCAGGTCAATGGGTAATAGCAACAAGTCCAAATATGGGAAATGATAGAATTTGGGATAAGGGAAGGTGATCTGGATATTTTGGAGTGGAGACCAATGCATATGAATTGTCAAGATATGCACCAGCACACCCAGGAAGCGAGAGAGCGAGAGAGAGAGAGAGAGAGGGGGGGGGGGGCGGTGGAGCATAATGTCTTCTTGACCCTTATCCCATCCACCCAACAAACACCTCCCCTTCAACATGTACCATCACCCCATCCTGACTCCCATGAACACACCACTGAGTCTACCAGGGAAAGTAACAATGCTACAATAATAAATGCAGTTCCTGTTCACTCATGCATAACATTTTCATTTAATAAACCATAAAATTCACTCAGCAAACCCAAACTGATCGCAATTGATCATGAATTTATCATATCATCCTCAAAGCAATTGGGAAAGGTTGATTTTCATGATTATATAGCACATAAGAATTGGTGTATGCTGTAAGGTTTTGGAATCACCAAAATGATAAGAAATTGACTTAATCCTGCTGACATTTACATGCACTGCACGCAGAAATGTGTATATGGGACTACACACAAATGCTCGGCCCGAACATTTAGGCTATTTCTTGTCATATTTTGAATGTGAGAGCATTCGAAGAGCAATCTTTTTCACGGGATATATATCTACTATGATAATCTCCCAAAATGACATAAAAGAATGAGCAAGCTCACAAATTATTGTTTACATTTCCCAGAACTCAAACTTGCCTTTCTGCCAGTAATGTGTTCATTTGCAGACCTGAGGAGTAAATAGTTTTACAAATTTGTATCTCCCCCTTTTTCAGATGGTGAATATATCGGTTGTTTTGCTCTTAGGTGCTTAGAATTCGACTACCACTTTATCTCAAAATCACCTACTCCAGATTTTTGTACAGCGTCATGTAAAGAGAACGGATTCCCAGTTGCAGCATTATACAACCGAACTGAATGTGCTTGCTCCTGTAAACAAACGTGTCTAACCAAGGCCAATTCTGCATATGACCGCGATGGCGTAGATGGCGCGCTGTGTGGCCTACCATGTAGAGGGGACATTACTAGATTTTGCGGAGGTATTTTTGTGGCGTCTCTTTATGCCGGTAAGCCTATATGTCCATGAAAATTGTTGACAATTTTCCTGTTTTACTTTTTCTCAAATATTTGTTGTTGTTGTTGATACATAGCTCACAGAATGATTGTCATCTATTGATAGTCGTCTTTTAGTTTTTTTTTAGAATGAAATACGTAGTCACTTCAAAACTATATGACTTTGTTAATGGCTTTGTTATTATCTAATGAAGACCACAACTTATATTGCATCATGTAGAAATACCTAATGCTTTATCCCTGTAGCACAGATTAATGGCATAATTTGTATTATGGTATTAATACACGGATTGCACGGATTTGAACATTAGGTCAGCTTCAGACCTCTATCATGAATAACTTCTAAAAAAAAAATCATGTAATAATAATAATAATAATGATAATAATCTGCATTTATACGGCGCCTTTCCAGTTAGTAACTGCTCAAAGCGCTTTACAGTGTATTACACTGTAGTACACGTCACTAAGTAATTTATGACACTCGATGCATGTTCTGTGCGACATTCTTTTAATCCGAACTTCAGAATGTTTCTTCCTTTCATGATCTTTACAAATTAGAAGAACCCGTAAAATAGTTCATACCTATATACCTTGTACACTTCCCCATTTGTTTTCACCATGCAGTTAAGTTGGTAAACACAACAAACAGCAGCTGCTTAGAGAGATTCACTGGTGGTAGGTGTTTTTTAGGGAATCTATTTCACCTGTTACATCTACGTGATCTATTTCATCTATTACATCTTATTCTATTTCTTCGTACTTTTCTCCTTTTCTACAACTTCTTGTTCTTGCTGTTGATGCTACTGCTGCTGCTATAGTAATAGTTCTTGTTGTTCTTCGTCGTCGTCGTCTTCGTCGTCTTCTTCTTTTTCTCTTTCTTGTTTGTTTCTTCCTGTTTTCCCCTTCCTCTACTTTCTCTACTTTAATATTTCAATTACGTGTTAAAGTCAACTGGAGATATAGACAAGACATTTTACTTATAGTGTAGACGGGTGAAAGAAAATTGCCTGTGATTATGTTTTTTTACATCTGTGTATTCCTGCTACACTGTTGTTATTAAATATGAAATGAGATTGAAATAACGCAGAAATGGCAAAATATCGCAAGTACATGCAATCACTGGCGTAGGTCATTTTGGAGGGGGGGGGGGGGCTGCGGATGGGAGCCGCGTCATGTTATATTATTTTTCTTCCCGTCCCTTTCTATTTCTCTCCGTAGGGAGAGTCGTTAGCTTGTTGGGTTCCTCCGCACAAGACTAACGTGTAATCTAACAATATTTAAAAAAAAAGGGGGGGGGGGGGAGAAGATTCTTTTTCTTTGAAAAGTCGGCTTTGAACTATTCATCGATAATGCTCACAATTTTATGGAGACGAATAGGCAATTCGGTCAAGAGTTTGTGATGTCCTACCCTCACTGTTTATCAATTAGCCTACTTTGTATATTTCTTGATACTCCGAATTCCCACTACCCCCTACCCCTGTCAATGAACCGATTTCCTTATTCTTCTCTTACTTACATACGGTACATGATAATAACATGTTATTGGCTGTATGCGTGTGCACGTAAGAAATTGAAAGTTTTACCATTTCAATTCTTTTTCACTTTCATTTTCTAGTCGTTCTACTGAGCATTTTCATTCCAATAGTAACTGCCCTGATTATCATCATCGCTATACTGGCATATCGCCGACTAAAACATAACCAAGAAGTGCTCGCTTCATCATCAGCGACTGACACCTCAGTGATGACGCCACGTAAGACAGTGGGAGGACAAGTTATTTATGAGGATCCTGAGAGGGAAAAACCAGTGATACACACAGCACACTGCCGGAACGTTCCCTCGACGAACAGGCCTTCAGACATTCCATCAAGTAACAGGCATTCAGACATTTCCTCAAGAAACAGGCCTTCCGATGATTACCCAGCATACAAATACCCCAAGCATGCCAAGAAAGACTCAGATAGAACTCTCATTGCGGCCAAAAGTACCGATGAAGATGGGTACATTGCAATGAAACCTAATGTACAAGACCGGACAAACCCTGGTTCCAAAGTGTACTACTCTTCACGCATACCTCAATAACAGGTTGATTCCTCAGAAATTCCCAGCAGTAAATCCTATTACTCTTTGCGTATAGCTTGACCCACAAGATGAAGAGGAAAGAGGGTCTATATATGCAAGACCCTGATCCGCATGTGAGGGGGAAGATGGTGGTTACATCATACGGGATGATAGTTGATCACATCAGTGATAAAATATAACTTGAACTCAATCATTTTGTGTTAGCGCTAATTAAAGGAGAATTAAGCCCTGATTACAAATTTACTTATATTGGAAGGTGTAATATATTCCTATATACTGGCCTAAATCATTTTCTAATAAGATATCAGAAAAGGGTATAAATAAAGATATTCCAACACCCGGTATCGTCTCCTACTCATTTACATGGGGGGCTGCCATTTTCTTGCTGATTTGGAGTTGTACATGAACCATTGAGAAATGTTCCAGTCAGGAAGATATTTTGAATCCAAATCCTAAATTGATTTTCTTCATTACCTAAAATCCATATGTGACGGAAAATATAAAGTGGGTGTTTACATGTATTACAAAAATTAAATCTTTATAATGATACTTTTAAACTGTCTGGTTTTGCTTAACAAAAATCTATTTTCTTGGGTTTGCCAAACAGAGCAGAACATAATATATGCAGCATGCATTCTGACTTTTCAAGTCCATTATCCGAAAGCAGGTGAATGCATAGTTTGCCGCTATAGATGCTCAGGGAAGAAGCATCCATAAAATTTGAATTAATTTGCTCCGTCCCATACGTCCAGTATCGAGAAAATAGATTTCTATTAAGCGAATATCGATTTTCAACAGAAATATATAAGGAAATCTTCAGTTTAAAAATAAATTGACATATCTATTCTATATTTTTAATCTCAAATGGGTTTTTAATTTTGAAAAAGGCAATTGAGCATTTGGATTAAGAAAATCTTCTTGTACACATAAACAAAATGGCAGCCCCCATGTGCTGCTAGCAGACGATACATATTGCTAGCAGATGGTAAATTTTGCTCAGAAAAATTTGATTCGTATCGATCTGGTATATTTTGACGCGAAGCCATATAGTCTAACAAGTAGGAATAAATAACACCTTTGAACACTATCGTCTTTATTTTTGAGCGTAATTCTCCTTTAACGTTGTGTTTTATCATGAAGGATGAAGATGGTCACATTGTGATGGAACCTGATTCCAAAGACCGGATAAACCCTGATTCCAAAATGTACTTCTTTCCACGTTTACCTCAATCAACCAATCAAGTGAAAGATGTTTCCTCAGAAATCCCTGACAGTGAAGTATTTACTTTGCGCGTATACCTCCACCGACTGATCAAGGAGAAAGAGGGTAAAACCGTGATACCAACGTGTATTACTCTGCACCTTTACCTATAGACCAAGGAGCTTGATGATCCTTGCCTAGACCTGGAGCCCGTTTCATAAAACTTGATATCAATATCAAGTTACAATAACATTTATAAACTACTGAAATACTTGGCATAGATATGTGTCAGTTGTTATTGATAATAAGTTTTATGAAACGGGGCCCTGTGATAACTCCTTGGTTTGAGTTCTGACTATTGAAATACGATATAGATCAACAGTTCAATATTCACTTTATTTCTTTGACATGATGTAATTTCCTTGAGATAGATATTTATGTACATTATAAACGTGTTACTCCATCATATAAAATGAAGAACCTTTCTTAAAATATGTCATATCTATACGGATCGTATTCAGTTTTGATTTCATAACATGAAAAGTCGCTGTCTGAACTGATGAAAGTTCATAAATTTGTTCCATCACCGTAATCAGGCAATCGAAAGCTGATATTTTTTGAAGTGGTCCCAAAATACATCGGAGATCATGCATGAAAAATGCAAATAGAGGGAAAGAGGGAGAGGAGGGAGATAGAAAGAGAGAGAGAGAGAGAGAGAGAGAGGTGATGGACAGAGGGAGGGAGAAAGAGAGAGAGAGAGAGAGAGAGAGAGAGAGAGGGGGGGGGGGGATAAAGAGAGATAGAGAGAAAGAGGTATATCATAGCATATGGCTAGTCTGAACTACAGACATAACGAGCGAGATGTACTAAATAGTGAAAAAAAAAATGAAACTCTGACAAGATAGTTTGTTAACGTGATACTTTATTTTGATCTTGATCAAAAAAAGTGATCGACAACCAATGATAATAAAGGATGGTCTATTTCCATAATTATAAGTACTCGATAAATTGTAATCATTAGCCCTATTCTATTAATTAATGTTAACATCAGTGAGGCCTATTGATCACTCCATTCGACCTTTCGAAAGAGAAAGTAGCCAATGTAAACCGCAGGAATATTGTAAGAAAAGCAGTTTCATTTTTAAATATCATGTGATATGTTAATAAAGTGTATAGCAGGGACAAATATCAAGGAAGTGGGGGGGGGGGGGGGGGCTCAAAGGGTACATGTTCCAAGGCCAAACCAGATCTGCCATACCTTTGATAGGCTTACACTATAGTGACCTCCGGCAATTTTTTTGGGGGTGCTTATCTGAGACATTTTAGTCATAGGCGCTAATGAAGATACTACAAAAAGTTAGCATGAATGAACTCTAGTGAACATGAATCTTTTATATTCATGATTTTATTAATTTCCATATTTATTATCAATTATTGATAGTTGACAGAGAAAATGTACTTTCATCAAAGTCAAGACTGGGGCATTTTCGCGCAAACCGATTTTTTGCGAGTTTTACCACAGTAGCTAGTACTCACTCAAGCATATTGTTTATATTCAGAGCGTCATCCGATGAAACAGACCTTCACCCATAATTGTATAAGAAAGAACTATAAAATCATGATTTTGGAGAGTATTTTTTGCGTACTCTCTTTTGATGCGCTCTGTAAAACCGAGTCCAACACGGTTTGATGCATGTTCCTCTTTCGACAAAAAGTGCTAATTCTCCTTGTCCTTTTCCTCTTCTTCTTCTTCTTCTTCTTCTTCTTCTTCTTCTTCGGAGGCACCAGCGTTTTTCTTAGTGCTCCCGAGTAAGTTTATTTTTCGGCATTTTAGACCCTATTGGTCATTGATTTGTCTGAATTAATAGTTTGGTGTTACTTATTTTGATCATCTGGGCCTAATCCACCCTTTTTTTGTAACTTTTGGTAACATTTTAACGTATTTTTGAGTGTTTTGTAAACACTGTTTTAGCTGTGCCATTATGGCCAGCGCATCAGTGTCTGCTCCCCCGGGCCTGCCCGAGGCGAGCACAGCGGCTGCGTCCGCTAAAGTTAGACCTGCTCCTGCTAACGAGCCGTTCCACTCTGTTAGCAGGAACAATGCAGTTACTTTCAATACAGAACCAAATATTTCTATACAATCGTACATTGTTAGTCTTATTGATAACATTCCTGCCAAGCGAATTCTATCTGCATCGCGTATCAGTAACCATCGCATAGCTGTCTATTTTGATACACAAGAGTCCATGCAATATGCTGTTGCCAAAGGTTTTGTTCATAATGAGACTTTCATTCCAATCATGCCTTTAGTTCTTCCAACCACAAAGCTTGTTTTTCCTAATGTTTATCCGGAAGTTTCAAATTCTGTTCTTTCTAAACAAATCCAGTCTTTTTGTAAGGTTGTTTCACCAATACGACCAATCCCTCTTGGTTTCAAGGAGAAACGTTTAACTCACGTCATGTCTTTTAGACGCCAAGTACAGGTACTTATGAATGACAATACCATTTTACCCGATTATATTAATTTTGCACATGCCGGTTCCACCTATCGTGTTTTCTTGTCAACTGACACATCTATGCGATGTTTTGATTGCGGTGAGATAGGTCACTTGAGCAGAAATTGCAAGAAGAACAAACTTGAAGAAAGTGGGATGGGTACTGCTCCTGCCCCTACATCTATGCCCAATCCCCATAAATCCACCAGCAGGACAAATGCCCCTGGACCCTCATCCAGTATCGATCTCGATAGCACCCCCACTGTGGTAACAGAAAAGGGACACCCCGGGAACTTTGGTGTGGCCCCAGAAGTCCAACCCTCTGGCAAACCTGTTGTGAAATCCCCCCACGCCCTATCAGGCTTTTTTCGGATGTAGTTACTAAAAGGAAACAGTTGACAGAACTCCCAACTAGTAATAATATTTTCACTGTGCTTGCATCACCCACCCCACCAAAGAAACTAAAGAGGAAAATTCCATCCCCTGCACGAGGGTCAGAACCCCCTTCCCCTTCATCTTCAAGGTCATCTGTCCCTTCCACCCCAAGTTCCATACATGTTGACACTGATCCAGATCGGTCTGATGATAGTCAGACATCTGACGATGAGTCAGTTGATTGGGCTTCTTCCCTCCCATCAAGTCAAGGTCCACTTTCTAATAAAGATTTAATGAAGTTCTTGCGTAAAGTAAAGGGAAGAAAAAAGCCACTAGAAATAGCGAAGAGATTTACGCATAATCTCCCAGGTTTACTTAGACAGTTGGAACCTCTTAGAAATAGTTCACTTTTTGATAAGAGTGCTCAACAAAGAATATATAAATTAATTAGAAAGCTTGAAGACAATGTATAAAAAAATCAATATGTTAATGATGGCCATGACTAAGCACATCTTCTTTTATATATATATGACTTTGTCATTACTTTCCTTAAATACAGGAGGCTGTTCAACACCCATGAAAAATTCCTCCATCTCTTCCTATGTTCAAAATTTTGCTCCTGAATCTAATTTAATACTTTTACAGGAAACGAACTTTTTGACTGGAAGTTCTCCATGCTGGAAGTCATGGCCAGCTTACACTGCTTTTTGTGCTCCTAGCCATGCTACAGGCTCAGGAGTTGCAATTTGTATTAAAAATACTCTTTGTGATGATACAACTTGTTCAGTTGTTATTTATGACAGTTACATTCTGTATGTTAAAGTTATTTATAATAATGATGTTTATCACATCTATAATGTCTTAATACCTCAGGATGATAACTGTGCCCTCAAAGCAATTCATAAGCTTGAGGATCATCTCAACACATACAATGATGGCACAGTTATCATAGGTGGTGATTTTAATTGCACTTTAAACCCCACTCTTGATCGTTTTTGTTCATCTAAGGAACATAGAATTAGAATAGCCACTGCCTTAGAAAATTTAATATGCAAATCACATTTGTGTGATGCGTGGCGCAGGCTTCACCCTCGTGACGAAAAATATACTTGGCACAGGAATAATTCTCTTAATATTCATGGGGTTTCTAAAGCAAGATTGGACCGTTTTTATGCTTCATACGGCTTGATATCATCCTTATGTTCCTGTAAAATAATTCCATGTTCACTTTCTGATCATTCTGCCATTCTTTTAAATATAAAAAATACTCCAATATTGAGGAAAGGGGGCGCTTTTTGGCACTTTAATAATTTACTTTTAGAAGATAAGAATTATATTGATATTGTTATTAAATTTTGGTCAAGTTGGCGAGAGCAAAAAAATCACTTTCAGGATATTTGTATGTGGTGGGACTTTGGTAAAATTCATATACAATCTATAACACAGATGTATGGCCGGAGGATAGCTGGGGAAAAAAGAGAAGCTCTTATAAGTATAAATAAAAAGATTGATGAACTGCAATCAACATCTTTTTTCACTCCAGATATTCAACAAGCATTAATCGACCAGAGGTGTGAATTGAATAATATTCTCAAAAATCGGGCCAGGGGCGCTTTTGTTAGATCGCGTTTCAAACATATCAATGAAACTGACACGAGCTCTTCTTACTTTTTTAATTTAGAAAAGAATAATTCCTGTGCTAAGACTATATCCAGAATTCGAACACCTTCAGGTGATTTGTTAGAAGATGAAAAGAATATTAAAGTCTATGTTAGAAAGTTTTATGAAGGTCTATATAAAGAAACTTTAATAGATCAGGAAGCACTTTCTGACATTCTAGTTAATGTTAGAAAGTTAAATTCAGTGGATGCTAAGGAACTTGATGATTCGTTTACTTTAGAAGAAGCAGATGCTGCTCTTAAACAACTGAATAAAAATAAGTCACCTGGATTAGATGGATTGTCTTTAGAATTTTTTCAAACGTTTTGGCCTATTCTTAAGGAGGACTTTTTTTCTGTAATACAACATTCTATTACTTCAGGAAATCTCCCAGGCTCTTTTAGTAAAGCTGTCATTACGCTAATCCCCAAGAAAGGGGACCTGGCTGACATCACTAATTGGCGACCTGTTTCACTCCTCAATGTAGATTATAAAATTTTTGCAAAAATGCTTGCCAATAGACTTAAACAAATTATTGGTGATTTAATTCATGAAGATCAAAGTTATTGTGTCCCAGAAAGAACAATTTATGATAATTTGCATTTAATACGAGATGTTATCAATTTTGCTAATTATAACAATATTCCCCTTGCTGTTATTAATTTAGATCAGAAGAAGGCTTTTGACAATGTTAGTCATTCTTACTTGTTTTCAACAATGGCAGCAATGGGCATAGGAGATCGTTTTATTTCATGTATTAAATTATTGTATCATAATGCTGAAGGTCTAGTAAAGATTTGTCGATCTCTTACAGCGCCTTTCCCCTTTCAGAAAGGTATTAGACAAGGCTGCCCTTTATCAGGTCTATTGTACTCTATAGCCATTGAACCTTTTCTCAATGTGCTGAGGGCCAAGCTAAATGCACATAATTTTTCTATTTGTAATGGCAATAGGCCTATGAATGTATCAGTGTCAGCTTATGCTGACGACATATCTATTTTTGTCACCTCCAATCAAGGTTTTGATATTGTACAAAAATCATACAATTTATTCAGTAAATCATCTAATGCTTGTTTGAATCATGAAAAATCACAGGGTCTCTGGGCAGGGTCGTGGTCTGGACGCACAGACAAACCTCTTAATTTTAAATGGAACAGTGATGGTCTTGTTTTTCTTGGAATTTATTTGGGTAATAGCAATAACTACATTAATAAAAATTGGGCAGTGTGTAAGGAAAAATTAAGAAAGACACTTTTGAGGTGGACATCACTATCTTTCGCATTATCTTTAAAAGGCAAAGTGTTAGTAGCTAACCAACTAGCTGCTTCTAAAATTTTTCACTGTCTAGCTATTTTGTCTCCCCCTCAGTGCGTCCTCCATGAACTTCAAGATATGCTCGTGAATTTTGTATGGTCAAACAAAAGACATTATTTAAAGAAAACACTATTGTATTTAGAGCCAAATAAGGGTGGATTAGGCCTAGCTTGTCTCCAAGCACGTCTACTTACTTTTCGTTTTAGTTTTATTCAACGTTTCCTTAATATGTTCTTGCATCCAGCATATGCACTCGGTTCATATAATTTGTGTAAATACAAAAGACTCAATTTTGATGTCCAGCTTTTTTTGATTGAGTTGGAACCTAAATTTTTTGTTAGTTTGTCGTCTTTCTATTCAGAAGTATTAGTTGCTTGGAGAACCTCGGGAGCACAAGTCTTAGCTGCGGCCTCAATTAACCATGTGTTGAATATTCCTTTAAATTACCCTCCTTTATTTTCTGGTGAGACAGATGATACAAATGCCTACCCTGCACGTCTGTTTGTAAGTGGAATCAAGCTCGTTAAGAATATTATAAATCCAACTGATGGCACCTGGCTTCAAGCTGATGATTTCATCTTCCCCTCTGTTCTTCGACGACCATCCATCCGCATTCTAAGCAACGATCTCTCCCGCCTGCATGCTGCACTTACCAGTACCTTTTCTGCTTTCTTCACACATCACGGACTTCGACCACGTTTCTGTTCATCACAAGACCTCACTGCCACAATCAACTCTCCATACTCCGCAACGATCGCTAACGATACAAATGTACTTACTTCGCCCACTAAAAGCCTATATCGCATCTTTAATCGCTCTGTCAACTGTCATCCGTCTACATTACAAACTCACTGGCATGATTCTGCAATCCTCTCTCAGTCGACATACATTAATTGGACTGAAATATATCAGCTGCCAACAGAAAAAAGAGACGGTGACACTCAATACAAACTTCTTCATAACGTTTTACCATCTCTTCCAGTACTCCATCACCTTAATCCAGATATCCTGCCTTGGTGTGGATGGTGCGGTGAGAGGGGAACAATAATTCATCTTTTTCTCCAATGTTCTGCCATACAACCAGCACTGACATTTCTACATCATCTTATAGCTCGAGTTCTTCCTGATATAAAAATAGACTTTGAACTCTACTGGGCCTTGGTTCCGCATGCTCGTGGGCGTTGTAGGGAGGCTGTTCATCTGTCAAACTATTGTATTATTAGTTTTAAGACCACCGTTTACTGGCTTTATCGTACGTCACATTTCTATGATCCGCTTCCATTTTGGAAAATGAGAATGAAAGCTAAAATTCTTTTGGATTATGAGTATTTTAAGTTATGTAATAATTTTCATGCTTTTGAGAGACGGTGGTCGCACAATGTATTTTTTGACCTTAATAATGGGTCACTCACATGGTTAATTTAAAGTGCAAATACATTATGCATACAGTTATGTAAGGAGTTCCTGGTTTGTATTTCATTGTTTAAACGTTTTCAAACTGTTATCATCATATGGTAATGTTTTTTTCATTGAAATTAATTATTTTTATATTTTTAATTATTGGAAATAATTTTATATATGTTATTGTAATTAGTTGTAAATAAAGTGCCATTTGAAAAGTCAAAAAAAAGTCTTCTTCTTCTTCTTCTTCTTCTTCTCGGGAAACCTGCCCTATATAATATCTCTATCTACCTTAATAGTTCAATTAAGAGTCAAACTCACAGGGAGATATATAGTCAAGAGATACACTGCAAAAACCAGGGTGTTAATTCCAACACCATCTCGGTATCTAAATTTATATTGGGCTTCACCAGTTTCGAATCAAACTGGGTTAGTTTTAACACAAACTGGTGTAGCCAAATATAAAACTGGTGTTGTTTTAGCACATTTCCGGTATACCCTTATGTTGATACCGAGATGGTTTTCAAAAAAAAAAAGGGATACTCAACCGCAGATTGTTGACGTTTTAATGCCGCGAGAGGGCACCGTGATCGTTACCGGATCATGCCGTTGCCCCGCGGGGCGCAAACCTCGGATAGACTGGAACATGCACGCTCCGCCTGAGCTCGAGCGCTCGTGCGAGATTCGGTCTGCTTCGTGCAAGTCGAAATGTAATCCCACTTAGTCCAACGGACGCGTTCGACGCACAAACTTTGTGTACGAGTGAATGGGGCTTACGCAATCCCGACTTTCCCCACGGCCGCCCGGTGGCGTATCCCTTTCACCCTGTTTTTTGCAGTATATGCATGAATTCCAGCTATATTGTCTACGGGTCAAAGAAAAGGATATACACTGCCTGTGATTATTATTACATTGGTGTATTGCTGCTAATCTGTTATCATTAAATCTGAAATGAGCTTGAAATCCTGCAGAATTGAGAAGATGTCACATGTACACGCAATCACATAATCTACATTCTATCCGTTTTTTATTTGGTTTATTCCCCTACGCTGCTCTTTCTCTACACGCATAATTTATATCCCACACACAGCGCGACTCTCCACTCAGCGCGACTCTGCACTCATCGTGCGAACCCCCAAATTTCACCCGTCGAAAAAAACGAGGGTGGAATTGTAAGGACTGTTCTTGTTTTTGCGTTGAGGGGGTGTCGGATCTCGCGATACGGAGACAGTCGCGATACGGAGACAGTGCATTAATCAGCACACCTACCTTGAACTGATGATGAGAAGGATGATGGTTACATCATACTGCATGAGAATTGATCACAAAATAATAAAACATACTTTGAACACACTCGTTTTTTAAGCGCCTATAACTTTTACATCAAATATTATGTAAACTCCTAAAGGTCGATATTTATGTACATAATTAGAATTCCTCCGAATGTTCATTTTCGATGTAGTGATTTGCGGACTTTTGTTAAATTTACAGTTAAAACAGTCTGCCATAATTACGGACCGCATCCAATCCATTATGTTCTCAAAATACTCTCTTTAATCAAAGTTCATGCATTTTGCAGGGCACTCATGAAGAGCAGTAACAATAAGTGAGAGGATATCCTTTGTAAAGCAGACCATATTATTATCTATTCGATCTCTCTAATCGTATAATTACATTAATAAACACTCATTGTGATATTCCTCCTTTTTATCAACATTGAAAGCACTTTGTTCAACAACAGCGAAATAACAGTTCTTCGTTAGAAATTGTAGTAATTGAAACACATTATTATTTAAGGTTGTGTTTGAAATCAGATGCTGTTAACAAGCTAGATCCCTCGAAAATATTTTAAATATCAGTTTTTAACGGGGCTCAACTCGACATCCGCAATGTTGATGATAAAGCGTAGACCTTCCTAGAAGTCATACATTACGATCGCATGCATATATGGACGCCACGATATAATATTTATAATTTGGCAATATAGCAACGTGATGACCGGTGAGTTGATGTGACAATGGATTCTGAAAATGGGTTAGTAGAGTTTGCCAATAAACTAACATCTATTGATTAAAAACTACTATTCTCTCATTTCTGAACTGCCAAATCAATGCGACAATCACGTGACTTTATAATACCGACCGTTTATCAAAAGCCTTTTAAAACATCAGCTCAAGCTGCCGAGTGTGAAGTTAAAATAAAGCTGTTTGTTCGCCAAGGTATAAGAATATATGCATGATATTGTTTTCTTTTACTTTGTTTGAATATCTGGCGATGCACGGAAATGCCCCCCTAAAAAGGAAATTGCTATGGCTTTTACCCGATTTTCTATTGATATGACCCACTTCTTTTTGCATGTCAAGTACAAACAAACATATGCGTTAGCTTTGATTGGACAGCGTAATAACTTACGTCACAATTGAAGGGCGGTTACCACATCCACATGTATACTGATTCTGAAGAGGAACCCTGGCATGTGCCAGTATACCTGTCAAATAAAATTTGAAATTTACAGCTTATTAATTTTTATTTGTCTGAAGCTGAGTTGCACTCCACAAAAATACAGCGAATTAGAAAATGAGAACTCCTCGAGAATACAGCTACGTATCAGATCGCACTTCAGACAGACAAATTTTTTTTTGGTTTTAATATTAAAAAACAAGGAAAAAACAAAGACCTACATTGACGTCAATTCAGATCTTCTGATTTTTCTCTCGTCCCATTATATTTCTTTCTCTTTTTTCATTCTCTTTTTTCATTCTTGAACTAATCAAAATGAACCCCAGAGACCCAGAAAGTACATGCTGAAATTAAGAGAATAGGGTCGTGGCGAGTCAACTCTTTTCTCTATTATAATGTCGAAGGTAATTGAAATGTACGGCCACGGAATGAACCCAATTTTGATCTATCCGACCAAGAGTCACTGTAAAGTCACTTTGTTGCAACCAACATTGATAATCGGACACCCAAATATGATCATATTAATGTCGAGTATATTAAAGATTACTGTATCATCATATATTGTATCATACACCCCTTCTCTCACTACCTCTGCCCTCTCTCTTCCACTCACTATATTCATGATTTTCCCTTTGTTTGAACTCTGTGTCTCTCCTGTTTCACGTTCTACCCTTTCCCCCTCTCCTCATCTACACAAACATACATGTACATATATTTTCTTTCTCCATGTCTTTGTCCCCCCCCCCCCCTCTCCACACACAAACACACACACACACACGCGCGCGCGCGCGCACGCAACTCACTCACACCTACACACGCACCCGCACACGATGGTCTAGCCCATAGACAAATTAAAACTTATAGACGGAAAGGTAGCACCCGCGGATTTCCCTCATTTGCATATAAGCTGTAGCGTCACCATTCAGGCTAAGCGTATTCGGCCCTGATTCGGCCACGCCCATTTGGTAACATTTCATTTTCCCGAAGCCCCCGATACCAAGAAAATATCGAAAAGTATCGAGAAACTCCTTATGCATTATTCATTTTTGTTTTGCATACTCGATTTATCAAACTTTGATTGGACTGGACCTTATGAATATGAATGTGATTGAAAAGGGACGATTTGACCTCTCTTCGTCACTTCCGCTGTGAATTTGACGTCACCCGCACAAAGTAAAAAAAGTTGTGGAAAGTTTAGAGGTGAGTACACCTGTATTTATGCTTAATTTTCGAAAATTAGATTATATTTATAACAACTTCTGCCATTGTGAGTAATCTGTTTCAATTTCTCTACATTTTGAAGGGATTCTACAGAGCTGTATGTCATGAAACAATGTGTAATCTACTCTCGAACTTTCAATTCAATTTTCATCGTCATGAGCTAGATGTTGCAGCTCGATTCCCCTTACCACCCTGTCACTCGTGACGGCTTACCCGGACTTTCGGGCGGGACTATCTAGATACGTTTCGATAGATGATCTATTGATTGATGTCAATGCCAATGGCTGACAGATTTCGTAAACCTCGAAATAGATCGAACTTAGTCTGTATTTCGATGATTTGGTTATCTAAGTTAGATGTAGACGCATAGACCCCGTTATATTCTGAAAGACAAAGGGCCCAGGTGAGACCCTTTCTAATTAATTGATTCTGTAGCGTAGGCTGTTCTTGTCAGGATTTTTTTTTTGAGAATGAAGAGGGGGTTTCATGTTGATACTAGTATTTTCCAGAGACCAGTCCAGGTCAAGGTTTACTTTGTGTACATGTACAGAGTTTGGTAATGCAGGGTTGTAATTTTAACGTAGTGGTTCTTAGTAAAAGTTAATTTGCTTAGGTGTACTAATGTTAGATGAGCTTTGGCTCACTTTTTTCGTCTAAAGTTGAGCCAAGGCCAAAGCCAAGGCTAGCTAGGCAAGCATCTAATGATCTAGACCGAACGAGAGAGAAATTTCGGTCAAGGCTAGCATCATGGTGATGAGGTTTTATATTTTTTACATTTCAAGAGAGAGAGAGAGAGAAGGGGTACATAAATTAGTGTTGATTATAGACCAGAATCAAAGGCCTTTTTAAAGAGGTAATAAATCTCCCCTGAGTATTAAATAGCTGGATGGCATTTGTTTCAGTATTGCATTCATTAGTCTCGTTCATGTTGACTTTGATTTCCATCAGATAAACATGGCAAGGAACTAACCTGTGGCTGATCTACTTGAAGATCTACTAGGTCTCCTTACATAACTTAACAACTGTTGGAGGTGCCGGATGAAGTGGAAAGTCCTACTTGATGAGACATGAGAAATAAACAGGTAAGTCTAGACCTTACTGCGGCAGCCTGAACGCATAGCGTTCGTGGCAGCATCCCTGGGCTAGGGACTAGACCTAACTAGTTAGACCTAGGCCTATACCTATTACAGCTAAAAATTATAGACTAGGTCTGGTGGTGGTAGTGGATCCAGGATCAGTTAACTGGGGAGGGAGGGGTGGGGGGGGGGGGGGGGTGATGATGTGTTCACAATAAAGAGTGACATTTTTAGTTAACATTGTCCAACCAAAACTATTTTTTTTCTCTTTTTTCTGAGGAATGGACAATTCATTTGTCATTTTTCCTTTATCCACCACTGAGATCTGTTTTCAGTGTAATATGAAATTAGCTGTTTAGTGTCTTTAAATATCAATTATGATATATTTAAGGGATGTTCAGTGGGATGTCATAAATACAAATTTTAGTCCCCTTAATTATTGCATTTAACATTTCATTAATTCCTGCAAACAGAAACAAAACAAAATAAGATGGGTGAATGTATGTTATTGATGATATTATTATTTTCATTATTATTATCATTATGATCATTATTATTGTTAGTAGTAGTAGTAGTAGTAATATTAGGGCCAAATATGACACTATTGATTACAGTCCATAAATCTATTGTAGTTAGTCTCCTCTTTGAAAAGATGAAGAGGGTGAGGATGAGTGTTTGTGTGATTTTTTTTCTTAATACAGGGTAATGCTTCTCTACCTCATCTATTCTACAACAGATGATGATGATGATGAAGAGGAATGCTTACCTACTGAGAATGAAGACAAATTCTGAGAGGAACAATTACTACTTAGCTGCTTCAGTTTTGCATGGTAGGCATATGCTTTAAGAGTAAGATTGCTATCAGCCTTCAGGGGCGTCAATGTGTTTTTCGGAGGGGGGGGGGGGGCAAAACAGCCTAATAGCACCCTTCATGATTTTTTCAATGCCTCTTAATTGCCAGCTTCTCCAAGGTAACATGAGTCAGGGAAATATAATTTTTTTTTTTTTTTTTTTTTTTTTTTTGGGGGGGGGGGGCAAAACTATATTATTTGCCCTCCTACTGCCCACTTACCACCCCATAATCAACGCCCCTGGTTGTTATTAGTACCTCAATACAATCAAGGTACACACTTTTTGGTTTAAGAAGCCATTTTCTTGTGACTTTAGTTTCTTTTGAATAGCCTTGAAAATTTTATCTGTCCAACTGGAAAAACTTTTTTCCTCTTTAAATACTTTTGAGAATTCCCACTTATTATTATATTAATATCATTTAAAGAGTCGATGTTAACTATTAATAGGAAACTCTAAATTTCAGTCTTTTTGCAAATTCTAATTGTTGCTTGCTAAATTATAAAATACACAATGGATGCTATTTTCTAAACTCTTTCCTCTTTTCTTTCAACAGACGTGGATTTCTACTTCAACTCTTCAGTGAAATAGACCCCTGCTTTGATAAACATCTAAATTTCTTCATATTGAAATCATACCTGGATTCCAGTCTAATATGCATCATTAGAATGGCGGAAACGAGTTTTAAACGGGCGCCGCGGAACGTCTTGGAAAGTAGAGGGGCTTAGTGGGGGGGGGGGGGGGGGGGGGGCTGCGTGTAATGCCACATTTTTTGCACTGCCGTACGTTTGCACGTGTTTACTGAAAAAGGTGGGGGGCTGCAGGCCCCCCAGCCCCCCCCCACCGGTTCCGCGGTCCCTGTTAAAGTTCTTCAATTATATCTTAACCATCTTACCCACCCCCTCCCCATGTCAAATGTTGCAGTCACATGCAGCCATTTTGTGTAGTAGCTCGTTATTGTGAAGAGGTCTTCCTCTTCTATGTGGCCTAGTGGCCTCTCCTTTATTAAATCTTCTCACCATGTATAACAAATTAATAATAATAATTAACTGATTCTGTGAATTTGTGCTAATTTAATTACTATTCTATTATTGATCTTCAGAGAAAATCCATACTATTCAACACTTTATTTCAGGGATGCCACTGTTCAGACAAAAGTAGCAATTCCTACTTTTTCAACATAATTTTAGCCATATAAAACCACTGTTTATGTAGTACCCAAGGGCCCATTCTAGATGATTTTCCCACTTTTTTATCAATTCTAATTGGCATCCCTGTTATTTAGATTCAAACTATAGAATTAGATCTCCGTGTGTGTTTCTCCCGCCCCCCTTTTTAGTTAGACTTTTAATACTATTAATATGCAATATACATGTACCAACTAAAAGGAAGATGAATCATTTGATTTATATTTCTTAGAAGTGTCAACAAGACTCACATTTGTAAACAAATTTGTAGGCGTTTTACTCCCAGTGTTAAAGATCGTATGCTCGATCTGTAATGAAAAACACAAGTCATAAAAAATTGGAACCAGCGGGATTCGAACCTGCCATCTACTGCTTTCCGGGCAGCGACTTAACCACCAGGCTATTCTGGTTCACGGCCAAGTCACGATGAACTGGAATCAAATACCCAAGATCCTCTTCTTTCTGACTCATTAATATTCAACAGTCCGCCGTAGACAATGGTTAGTAAACGAAGAAGTTTGATGGGAGGAATTTTAATTTGTAAACAAATTAAAATTCCTCCCATCAAGGTTCTTCGTTTAAAGACTCACATTATCTGTTTTTCAAGAGTAATATGGTGTGCGTATTGAACATGGAAATTAGATGGTCATTTATTTCTTTTATTATTTCTTCTTTTGTTGGGTGTAGTGGTAAAAAGTTAATAGTATCTATTTCTCCAGTGTAAATTCAATAATTTACCTCTTGAATATAGGGATTGAAATTAATAATGTATGATTCATTTATATTGAAATTCATTTTTTTAATGCATGTACATATTTGTACTACTGTCAAGAAAAGAATATTATTTGACCATGACAAGTCAGTTGTAATAGAACTCGTGAAAGAGTATGACTGCAGATAAATGATGGGTTTATTTAAGAAGTAATACAATGTCTAAACATCTCTAAAGACTGTTATCATTTCTGTATGTACAAAAATATTCATTAAAAAGTGAGAAAATCTAACTATTCCCGAATTGACGTGTGCATAAAATTGCACCTTAAATCTTGATTGTAAGAAAGATAATTGTTATTGAAAATGTGCATGTGAACATGATAAAGGTCCTCTCACGTTATATCAATGACATGAACCATATGGGGATGGGGGTGTGATCGAGGTGCGTATGAGAGAGAGATAAAAAAAGAGAGAGAGAGAGGGAAGAAAAAAAGATTAGAAAAGGTGAAATAGAAGATTTTATGATTTTTTTTTTTTTTTTGGGGGGGGGGGGGGGGTTAGCCAGCCCTCCAAGATTTTTTTCCCCTCCAAAATGAACCAGGACGTGTGATCGAGGTGTGTGTATGAGAGAGAGAGAGAGAGAGAGAGAAAGGGGAGGGAAGAAAAAAGATGAGGAAAGGTGAAAGAAGATTTGATGAAAATGGGGGAGGGGAATTTTTTTAGCTAGCCTTCCGAGCATTTTTTTTCCTCCTCCAAAATTTGGGGGGTGGGGCGGGGGTTACCAGATTTGATGAGGTCCAGTTTTCCTCCATAATTCTCTGACAAGCAAAATATAAATTTAAAAAAAGGTTATATGTTATAAAAGAAAGGAGTGGCACACTTAAATAGGCTTATACTTGTCTTTCAAAAAAAAAAAAATAGAGGGGGGGGGGGTCAAAAGCTGTTAGGGGGCAGTCTGTCCCCTTGCCCACCCCCACCCCGGGTATGCTAGTGGGGGGGGGGGGGGGGGTGAGAAAGAGGGAAAGAAAGTAAAGAATAAAAATCTAATAGTTTTCGGGTCAACTAAAATGGCCGAATTTTCAAGGTTCATAATTCTCTTTGAAAGGTACAATTATAAGATTCACAAATTGGTATCAATGCGAAAGTTTCCCCTCAAGAAAATCAAAGGATACCTCTTCTTCTACACCGGCTGATATTTTATTCTTACCTTAATTTGGCCTTCAATTATTATACACACTCCCCCCCCCCCCCCCCTTTTTTTATAACATTATCCTATTGGTCAAAGATAGTAAATTTATTAAAAAGTAATTTGAAAAATTACTTATTATGAATGTAAAAGTTTTTTCTCTTAATTCATGAGATGTGATAAATTTAATGTGAACAACATGTATTTATCTTCTTCATAACTACGGTATACAACTCATTGAACTCGACCAAGTAACGTTAACCCTTTTGTGCTGACTGATCACATGTTGGGACCTAATTATCATAAAGATTTAATGACACCATATGAATGACGCCCATTCGTCAATTATCGATGCGCCGTCATTAGCCAAGTGATGAATATGATGAATACATTAGCATACATGAATAGATTAGGCGGATTTGACCTTTCTTAATGCGCATGCGTGACACTGAACCACATTTATATTTTACCTGTGTGTAAAGCATATACACTGTAGGGGAGCATCGTACAAAATGAATAATGCATCGGGGGCTTTGGGCGCGTTCAAATCGTGCCCAAATGTTACAGCGTAATGGCGGCCGCTTTAGGGGCTTGGTCTAGCCTCTCTTTGTCCTTTCATCATCAATAACTCTCTATCCCTTAAAGTGGGCGATATACTTACATTTTAGTTCAGAGAAATGGAATGGCAACTACAAATAAACTGGTTAAAAAATAATGCATTATAATTCATTTTAGCCTTTAATGTCTCAGTTCTAATTTTAGAATCCTTTCAGATATATTGATCGAAGTCTAACTTGTCGAAACTCGAAAGCAACTACAAATATTGACAATTTCCAATACAAGTCAGTTATGTCAGTTGTTCAGTTTTAATATTGTCCGTTTTCTAAACAACAATATAATCAACTTTTGACATAGGAAGATGCTAATCAACTAGAATTTTAGTGTAAAACATTTAGATTTCAAACTATAAACTACATAATTACAAACTATGTAATTGTGACAGATATAATGTCATTCACCCCGGCCCCAAATCCAATCTTGGATAGCAATTATCCAAACTTTGTATAAATGTCTCAAATTTATACCAGGATTTTTTGTTTAAAAAAAACGTACGTTATAATGGTTCCAACTTTTATTTCTCAAAGCTTTCTTGTTGAAGATAACAGGTAGAGTGTCAGTCACATAAATTTTTGTTTTAAAGTTCAGACCACTTACTATCCGGTTTTTGATATGTCAAGCCACTATACCTGTATAATACACTGTTGGTCATAATGGTAGCATAATTCGTTTTTTCATGGTCATCCGTTGATTTAATCATATTTAAAAGCCTAAATAGATAATATTGATCAGGTTCATTGATTACATAATGATTTTGTATTGTCGAGGTAAAAGTAGCTCAAGTGAAACATGCCATCACGTGGCCTATCTTATTGTTTGGTGCTATGAAAGGCAGAGTCTCCTTTCTGCTGTTGTTTTGCTGTCCATTTCGTGCAGAAAGCCTACGTGTGTTAACAGCCCGTTTTCAGAGTTAGCTTGATCAATTCCTACCACATTTGGTACACCGATTCCTTACACTATGCCTTGCCCAACGGCACTTCCAATTCGCCAGAGGGTCCTTGCACTGCGACGGATTGGACGGACACAGGCTCAGATTGCAGATATTCTTGGACTATAACAGAGTTGTGTGTGCCGCATCCTCAGAAGACATCGAGAGGCGGATACTTTGAGTCCAGAGAGATCTATAGGTCGACCACGAAGAACATCCGCACGGGATGACCGTCAACTGCTGAACATATGCCGTAGGAACCGGAGAATGCCAGCGAGTCGTCTTTGCCACTTGTGAAGGAGGCACTTCGGAGTGAACGTTTCACGGGAAACTGTAAACAGGAGACTTGTCCAACATGGCTACAGAGCTCGGCGAATGACCAAGGTTCCACGTCTCACTGTTCGCCACCGGGTTGCTCGACTCCAGTGGGCTAGTAGGCACAGGAGATGGCAGCTTGGTCACTGGCGCCATGTAATCTTCACTGATGAAAGCCGGTACATCCTTGACCGCACCGATGGGAGGCAGAGGGTTCGACGATAGCGGAGCGAGAACCTCCGTAATGACTGTGTGCAGGAAACCAATCAAGCAGGTGGAGGCTCAGTGATGGTATGGGCCGGAATACATTATGGCGGAAAACGCCATTGGCTGCACCTGAAGGAAACATCAACGCCGTCGTGTACCGCGATATCCTGGAACGCCATTGTCTTCCATACGCGAGAAGAGTATATGGCAATAACTTTCAGCTCCAAGACGACAGCGCTCGACCACATAGGGCACGTCTGGTGAGGGAATTCCTTGAGGCAGAGGACGTGCAGCAGATGCCTTGGCCTGCCTGTTCCCCCGACATGAACCCCATTGAGCACGCCTGGGATGCATTGGGCCGTGCCATCAATGAGAGAAACAATCATCCTCAAAATGTGCAGGAGTTAGCCCAGGCACTGACCGAAGAGTGGGATGCACTGCCCTTGAACACCATCAACAACCTTGTGGACAGTATGCCACGGCGTGTGGAGGCACTGGTGCGTGCCAGAGGTGGCCATACCCGGTACTAAGTGACCCAACAAGATTAAAAAGAGGAACACTTCACTTCAATAATCAAAAGATCCCAAGATTTTATTTTTCACGATAAACTTATCATGGTTAAACATTTACCAAAAACGATACATTGTTTCAAGGAATCCAAGGTCTGGATGATTGTGTTTGTCAAAAGTGGTTTAAACCAGTGTAAACCAGTTTGTATGAATTAATTTTTGTATTATATGTTTTATTTCATATGTTGAGAACAGATTTATCAATACAATCGGTGAAGATATATGCTTTATTTTCCAAAGAAATGACTCGTATTGTTGCCAATAGTGTACGAAAGGTAGAAAAAAAATTATGCTACCATTATATAACACCGCAATAATTGAGCATCGGTCCCACTTTGACCTTATTTCAAATAATTAATTGGAAAGACAACCGCTCTAGTACTACTTGGCGGCCTAAAAACTAATGGTTATTCTTTATCTCAAAACTATACCAGCATACTTTTTGAAATATGGAATACACGACATTGAAAGAGAACGTGATTTACTAGCTTAAATAAAGAGGTGATAAGTATATCATAAATTAAAATATCGAAACATTTAAGAGGACAGTTACATTGTCTCCACAACCTATAAAGCTAGCTTAGCTGAAAGAAATTATGAATTGAGCTGTTTTCTGCCCTAATACAATCTACACTTGAAGACATCATGAAGGTCTGCATCGTTGCTTTGATGTGCGTTGCTTTGGTAGCTGGAGTAGTAGAAGGTACGTTTGATGATACCTATTCATAACGTTTAACTATAAAAACCTAGCAAGAATGGGTAGGGAAGACGGACCATTCCTATCTTCCACAACAAACAGGCGCTATATCTTTAAAGAGTCCAATGATTTTAGCGCTTCTGGATGATAATTGGTCTTTAAGGCTCTTACGTGGACTACATTTGTTTTGCCTCGATTCTCTAAAATATACTGTGTAAAAGTAGTTACTAAAATATTAATCTCCAATTTTTAAAAGGGAGGGCTTAAGTTGAAGAAGAAAAAATCTTCGCCGGGGCTCTTCCGCGGGACTAAGAAATGTTATGAAATTTCGATTTCGATTTTTTTTTTGTTGGAATGCACTAACTTCGGAATTAAGAGAAAAACCTTCTCAATTTTCTTTCCGGAAAGCCCTTCGGCCGTAATATGGCAAAAGGGTGTATCTGAGCTCCGCAGCGGAATAAACAAAATCGAGAAAAATGGCTTTAAAGTTTGGGTATTTGGATTTGATGTGGAAGTCACAAGAATGGATGTTCGATGATGGAGTTTGTCTTAATTTTTGCTTTATACCTTAAATTATTTTTGTATATGTTTTATTTTTTGAAATTAATTATCACCAGGATTAGAGTCAGTTTTTTCTAGATACACCCTTCTGCCAACAAAACCTGACAAATGGCGCCTTAGTCTCTTTATGGCAAAAGGGTGTATCTGCAGATACACCATACAAATCCTATCTATAGATACACCCTTTTGCCATATTAAGTGTACGAAATATATCTGTTGGTTAATTTGGCGAAGGGCTGTATCTTAAGATACACCTTTCTGCCATTAAAGCATCAGCGTTACTCAATATTCTGAGGGCTGTATCTATAGATACACCCTTTTGCCATCAAATTTACAACCAAAATGTGAAAACGACTCAAGATAGCTCCTATTATCTCAGAAACGAAAATTCTACCACATCTGAGAGTTGGCTAAATGAAAATTTCGACCTCAAAGACCCCCCAAATGGAAAAATCTATAAAACCCACATTTTACCCAGATACACCCTTTTGCCATATTACGGCCGCCTTATAGCTCAATTGCTGATAGATTCGTGATAATGATGTGTGCTATATGTTATTTTCTTTTCTGACAATATGTAAAAGTGTATAACCAAGATTTTAATTTTCGGTCATATTTTGCTTGGTTGCTTGTTTTATTTTTTGTTCTATGTTGTTTCTTCACACTATTTTAAATCATTTATCTCTTAATGATTAATGCTGTAAACAGACTTGTATAATACTAGTTTAGCTAAGGGATCAGACTTGATTAGCATTTATGCTATTTTTTTATTCCTTTTATCTAATCAATATCCTATGTACCTGCATATAACAATATAATGCTCTTGTAATTCAGTATGAATGTACATATGATTATTGAGAAAGATAATAAAATCCCAGTATCAGTATCAGTATCAGATTATTTTTCTGGGCCCTCTTGTATAAAAAAGTTGCGTTTAATCGCATCCCCAAAATCAAACGTTTGTCCCAAGTTTTACTTTTCATGGGGGGGGGGGGGGGGGGGCGGTCCACTAGACTGAATACGCCAGCTGATATGACGTTTGCCCGTTTGATATATTTTTATTTTTAACAGCTTCCTCCTGATTTGTAGCAATCTATAAAAAAAAAACCAAAACAACCCAACAAAATATAAAAGCGTTTGTATCTAAATTCAGGATATAACAAAAGTCCTTTATCATGTTTATGGAATATTCACAGCCAAGAAAAACTGCTACCAAGACCCGTGCAAGAACGCCATTTGTCGCCATCATCCTGAAGCAGAATGTCGGATCGACTACTGCAGAGGGGGCGCTGCATGGTATTATGAAGAAAAGGAGGTCGACTGTGGTAAGTGACAGATCTTTTTCTTTATTTAATGTCAAGGTCCACCAGTAAAAAAACACGTTCTGATAAAAATTCTTACTCTCTTTTGACACATTTTGCTATCATACGCATCTTTTTGTTCAGATGAGTGCCCGTACAACAACGCTCAGACTTGTGAGGACGAGTGCGCCACGACTGAATGCCCGAACTACCCCGACGCACAGCGCACGAAACTCTGCAGGATGTACAACTGCGGCCAGTGTACCGCTGAGTTCTTCACTCCTGGTAGTAGCAACCCACTTGATTGCTGGGCCGCCTGATTCAGAGCTTTCCCGCAAAGAGCATGTTTCATCAACACTATTAGCTAAGCTGACTGATATTATTTAACACAACGAAAATGTCTCTATTTACATTAATTTGTTTTTAGGTAATGAATAATAGTTAAAAGATTCGCATTCACATATTTTTCCCCCCTATGGCGTCAAGAAAAATTATATTCTTTCCTAAATGTTTCATCCCCAGAACTCATGAACTAAAACCCGGCTCATACGAGGCGTCATTTGCCGACGCAAGGACCCCGTTGATCATTCAACTTTTGTTCAATTCAATTATCTTCAATAGGATTCATGCCGGTACGAAAATGAACAAATTGCCCGACGCACGCGCTGAAAGTTTCCTCGCGGACTTTCGTAGGAACGGCGCAACGATGCATGCAGATAAATTGGTTCAAATTAGTGCATATCGAACATATCGAACACCTCGGGTGAGACGGGCTTAAAAGGCTTGTATCTCTTAAAGACCTCAGCCTGACCGAATTTTGAAATATACCCTTTATTCATCCACGGGGAGCTATATATTTTCTGAACAAATTGAAACCAACTCATGAGATTCCGTTTCCTGTGGAATGAGTAACAGCGTCCCGAATGTTGAGCCCCGGTGGTTTTTCTGACGAGGGCCCCGTCTCTGAGGAACGCTACTTTGCGGGGGTGAAAATTTGATGACGACATATCGCACTCGGAGCTGTATACATGACATGTCGTCACACGTCTAGCGACCCCCTGCAGTTTCCTCTGTTGTTACGCCATAGGGAGGGGGCGGACCAAAAAAAAATATCTTTTATTTTTTATGGATAAACGGAGACGAAAATTTATGAATACCCAGGGTAATTATATTCTTTGTTTACTAAGCTTTACGTCAATATATGGTTGTTTTGGGTCAGGCTGAGGTCTTTAACGTATCACGATTTCATAATGGAAATCTAATAATTCATGATCATGCTCCATGCGCATTTCGATCGCTTCATTGCCTGAGCTAGTCAGGCCCCCGCAATAAGCTAAAATGCTCCGGTAATTTAACGTAACAATTGCACTGTTCATATGGCAAATCGTTTCTTATACCATTATCACCCTCACATGGCGCGTCAAATGCTACACCATCTCTGACGCAGTGCTACGACAGTCAAATGACGCCTTATGTTCCACGGGAATTATATCGTTTTAATATTATACTTAGAAAGATTAGAGGCATGTTAAAAATGCATCGATTTTTTACTCACGTTTTTATGGCTTGAAATATTCCAAAATACTGCAGTGCACCGAGCCCGGGCTCATGACGATCGGCCTGACATCATAAGTCATAAGTTCAAATACGCCGCCATCCATTAAAATGCCTGTAATGCACTGGTTTCACTGGGATGTCGGCGAATTTGTACTTATGACGGTTTCGTGAAACGCTGCCCGTTAGTACTGTCAAATAGATGGCGCCTTAATCAAATTCTTTTTATATACATAAAACTGCATGCTGCACGTTCTAATAGGCAACCTTTTGTAAGCCCGTCCTTTGTCATTTGACGGGCTATTACATTCACCTGTCACAAGTTATTGTACCGTATTTCTATCATGTCTATAGTTAGAATGTACATTGCATAAACTGAGAGTTGCTAGGTCGGGCACGCATGTTCGCACGTCCGACCAAGCGATACTTAATGTATGCAATCTGCATTTCGACTTTTGAAATACAATAACTAATTGTAACATAGGCCAGGAGCCTGTCCCGAAATAGTCACCCCATTTTACCCATATTTTTGTATCCCTTAAACTTACTTAGACCATCTAAGTCGTTGACAAAAAAGGTTGTCAGCATGAACGTAGCAGCCGGGTTTAGCTCCAAGAGCCCCCCCCCCCCCCCCGACCTAAAATGTCTCTGCGGTATATGACTGCCAGGCTGAAATGTACTATTCATGTGTTAATTACACCGATACCAAGCACGCTGTTCTATTATTCCTTGTCAGTTCAACAATGGGTGTGTTTACATAATCCTGACAATATTTTTTTGCTACTTTTGAGAAAGCAATACATTTTTTGCAATTTAATAATTCATTAATCAAAAGAGCAATTAAGACCAAATTGCACCGAAAGAAGATTATTATACTCATGTTTAGAAAGTTTGAATTGAATTGAATAAAACCACTTTGGAGTTATCATAGTCAGAAGGTAAGAAAATGGTTATCCTTTACATACAGAGCATTTTGGGGGGCAAAACGTTCTCAAAGGGCACTTTGGGGTTTTCATTTCTGGGGGTCTGACACCCCCTTCCCCATAAACAATTTTGTCAGATTGTTTATATTTTTGGAATGTACATCAATAGCTCTTCTTTCTGACAAAATTTGGTCCCTGGGCGTCAAGGGGAAAATTTAACCTAATATTCAGGGGCCATCTGACACCCCATCCCGACGGAAAGTTTTGTCAGTTTACTGTGTTTTGTAATGTCCAGTTATACTGCTTCCTCCTGACAAAGTTTGGTGCATGGGGAAGACGGGGTGAAATCAACCTGACTTTGGGGTCTCTTTTGGGGGCTTGGGGGGGGGGGGGTGCAAAACCGGCAGCTAAGTTCAGGCTGACAGCCTTTTTGTCAATGACTTAGATGGTCTAAGCAAGGGGTCAAATCTTATGGGTAAAATGGGGTGACTGTTTCGGGACAGGCTCCCAGATAGGTGAATGTAGAAGTTCATGAGAAGGAATTTGACAGAGAGGTATGCCATACATTTGAATGCGTTGCAAATAAGGCCTATTGTAATTACCATAGAAAGTAATTGTAGAGCTTCTTATAATTCCGAAATACACAACATTAAATGAAGCATCTTAATTTCCCTAATGCACCGACAATTAATACAATTCTAAACAAAAGTTATTATTGTTCTTTTGTTTGTTTTATTCGTTTACATTTTTTTCTTCTGAATCATTCCATGATCTGATACACAATCATCAAACATTTTGATTTTTCTTCATGTTCATCCGGAACATTAAAGATAAGAGCACCGATGCATAACAATCTCTCTATATATTGGCTAATTTATATTGGTCTGAAGATTGCATATCATAAAAAGATAAAGGGAAAGAGGAAGTAAGGAGAGGAGAGAGGGATAGGGTGAGAGCGTAATAAAGTGGGGGAAAAGAGTAAGGGAGAGGCTTATGTGAGAGGAGAGGAGACCGGGTAAAAGAAAAAGGGAGAGGGGATAAGTAGATTAGGGAGCGTGGAAAAGCGAAAGGGAGAAAGGGTGAAATGGAATAAAGACAAAGGCGGGAGAAATAGAAAGGGAGAGGGGAGAACAGAAAGGAGGGAGAGGTGAAAAGGGGGAAAGAGTGAGGTTCATATTTCTTATGATGAAATGGACCTTTATAGAGATTCAAAGAGCAATTGGTAGATTGAAATAGGGCATGATTAAGAGGCACTGTTTATGTTTGTAAAGGGGGACTATGGTGCCCCTCTTGTCCCCGGTCCAGCCACATTGCAAGTTGGGGTGGTATATCAGGGGATGTTACTATTGAAAGCCGCTCTGACTTAAAAGTTGTGGTTCTTTTTAGGGCTTTAAAAGAACACGTCATTCATAAAAGGGAAAAGAAGTGGAAATGGGTAGTTCTACCCCCCCCCAAAAAAAAGTAAGAGAAGAAAAGTATAAAGGATTTAGAAGGGGTACTTATTAAAAATACAACGAGTCACCAAAATACTAAGAATGGGCGATTTTATCTTTTGTTTTGCTTTTTTTTTGTTTTGTTGTTGTTGTTTTGGTTTTTTTTTTTTTTTGGGGGGGGGGGGGGAGTACTTGAAAGGTGTGTGTGTATGGGGGGGGGGGGGCTGCGTTCTAGCGTTATAAGAGTTAAGGGGAACATTTAAATGGAAAATGCAAATAACGAGCGGTGTTTGGAAAAAAGCGAAGGGAGTTCTGAGCCCATACCTCCGTGCTCCAAATCTTGTCGGAGGTTCCAGCAAATGAACCCGTAATGGGTGACGAATAGTGTGCGAAAGTTTGTTTTTTTTCTACACAGACCCATACAAGCCAATCGTCAAAATCCTAACCTTAATTTGAAGAATTTAAAAATTGGAATTCAACACAATGATTAACAAGATTTCTTCACTTCTATAGAGGTGACCGTTTTTCATAACATATTGCGTGTCGTATTACGTGTTATATTATATGTTATGCAAACATTTTTGATAACATCATCGATATCAAATCGGATATCATGACAAAGTCTTATCAAATTACAATTATCTTTCCGTTTTTTATGATCAAACCATACACCCTATTTTTTTAAATCTGGTTTTCAGCATGAAACAAATTATGTAATCCGTAATATCTATCCTTTAGAGATTTTAAATTATATAACCCGATTTAGAAGGACATCAATATGGAAAGACCATTTTACAATGACAAGAGGATAAAAATGAAAGCAATTCAAAACATGGGTAGTAACAAATAAATGATGGGAGATGATAACATGCTAAAAAGAAACACATAAAAAAAAAAAACAAAACAAAACATAAACGACAATAAACAATGCAGAAACAATATGTGAGTTGACCATAAAAGGCAATTTTAGCCGAGCTTGTGAAATGGATATTTATTCTTTAAATGAATAAAATCAACCGGTCTTGTTTTTTCGAAATTTAGGTTGTGTGTATGATCGGAGCAGGCATTTCCACTGCTCCTTGGGAGTTGATAGAGCTACTATCTTGTGGAGCAATATCGACAGGGGTGTACGGTGGGGGAGCATCACATGAAGCCCCCTCAGCTGTTGCACCTGCATATATAAGATAATTATAAAGAGAGAGGGAGGGGGGAGAGGATAGAGATAATAAGAGAGAGAGAGAGAGATAGGATAGAGAGGATAAGAGAGAGAGAGAGAAGGAGAGAGAGGGAGGAGATAAGAGGAGAATACAGAAAGAAAGAGAGGGAGAGAAAGAGAGAGAGAGAGAGAGAGAGAGGAAGAGAGAGAAGAAGAGGGGAGGGAGAAAGAGAGAGAGAGAAATGGAGAGAAGTATTAAAAGCGATATTAAATTACGTTCAAAGAAAGATAAACATGCAGATAGACAACTTATGACGATACAATAACATACATGAAAGATTATTAATGTAAATACACGAAAGGGGAAATAAGCGATAATTGAAAATGATACAGAGTCACGAGGCTATCATAATTCGAAATAGCAAATCAAACTTAAACGTTACGCTAGTCTATTCAGAGGTTCCTAGCTATAAACTGTTGTTTATGCTCATGGTTTGAATCCAAAGTTCTCCCGATGATCCTACCTATAATAATAAAATCACTTTTCACACGACCTATCCTGCCGACTTACCCCATAAATGATAAACTTAGGGCCCTCATAAAGTATATCGATGGAGTCTTCTTAAAGGGATATGACTGCATTAGTTCACATTTTGATTTCTGTATTTTCATTTCAATTAATTTCCTTTCGCAACCTTCTCCCCATCACGATAGTCTGATTCAGTGCTAAATTCCTGCAAATGTAGTTCACTACTTTAGTCCCATGAGATATATGTAAATGACGGAACAATTCCAGACTCAGACGACATGCGCGAAATCAAGTTATTCTCTGCTTATAATTACAGCCCAATCTATTTGGTAACTTTGATTATTTTGAAACATCTTTGCGTTTACCATTGAAATTTAACATGAAGAAAAAAAGACAGAAAAAGTAGACTCCCCTTCCTTGTCTTCTTCTTCTCCATTTCAGAATTCTACAGAACGCGAAAAATGGTTTTGCTGGGGATCGTTTACTGTACAAGGGCGGATCCAGGATTTTGTAAAAGAGGGGGCACAGCGCGGGAAAAGTACACAATTAAGGGGGCAATATTTTTTCATTCTGTACCTAAGGTATGGCAGTTGGGTTTGAAGAGAGGGGACAGGGGCCGGTTTTCCCCCTATGTAGATCCGCCACAACTGTACCATTGATGAAGTTTATTTGAATTCATTCTTCTTTCAAAATTCTGCTCTTACTGACGATCCGAAGGCTAGCCAAACTCCCCTATCTGTGCAGATAATTTGTTCGTCATTTACAGTGGGTCTTGGAAGAAGCATCTCTGATAAATTTTAGTTCATTAGTACAATGTTCTATTCAAGACAACTTTATACTCAGACATACCATTAAAAGCCTCTATTTCAGGGGCAGTCGTTACTTGAGGAACATTGATATTACTGTCGTCAAATCGGGAGTATCCAGGTGGACCTGATGTAGTCAGTATGCCTCCCTGTCTACGCCCACCGGCGGACGGTCGAGATGGCGGTCTGGTTCGGGTGGCCCGAGAGCGATTGGTAGGCCTAGTTCCTTGGGTTACTCCGTTTCTTCTCCTGTTATATCGCCTTTGGAAAACGATTCGATAGTTCGATTATGATTATATTTTACCCACACGAGGAGTCCATACGTTTTCAGATTTCTACCCATACACACTTGTTTTCATTCTCATTAACATTCTATATCCCGGTCACACCGACTAGACCAATACCATATCGATGACAGAACGAAAATAACATTTACCCCCCCCCCCCCCCCCCCCCCCCCCCACATGGAACATGGAAGTTCCCAAGAAAACTCTAGACGCAATTCTTTGGCACAACGATTGCAGTAGCCACTGAGATCATTCAACCAATGCAAATGTCAGTCACTTAGCATAACTGTTCTTTTATAGTTAGCTCTAGTCAACACCTCCATAACACATGTATTAAGACAAACCATCATGCCCTTCCAGTAAATATTTGCCTTAAACATAAAATTTGATGTACCGATAACCGGGAACTATTAAATGTTGAGATCTGAAAAACAAATTATATTGTGCAAGGCATTATGGGTAAAAGAACAGGTTTAGTGTTGTCCTTAACTTGAATATTAGTTTTACTTTATTGTGATCCTTTGCTACCATTATCATGATCATCCTGATTTATTGACTTGCTGTTGTGTACTTTTGGAAGAATGATAACGTGCAAATGTGCTGCAAATTGTAAATCAGATAGAAAAACACATTCTGGCTTTATAATTCATATTTTTTCAACAGAAAGATCTCTGAACCTATGCCACAAGAAACAACATTCGTTGATTATTATTTTTTTGTAATCATGGGGTATTGTGTGTGGGTGCGGGTGTTGTGTAGGAAGGTCATATATGAAAAAACATGCAATCACTGCAGCTTAGATTACAATTAGTTTCGCACGTGTACGATGAGGATGATATTTAGCCGATTTAAGAATGAATATCGAAAAGTTTTAATAAAAAAATAAGTTTACGATACGACGGCCATAGACTACTCATGATACTATGGAATATGGATTATATTATAACAAGTATGAAACAAAGTTTAAACATTTCAGGAAATGATTTTTGAAGTGAGCGAGAGAAACAAACATAGTGAGGGAGGAGAAAGAGAGAGAGAAAAAGAAATTAAGAAAGACAGAGTTAGAGAGACAGACAGATATAACGAAAGACTTACGTAGAAATAGCTTTCCAACCATTCATACCCTCAGATAATATATATAACCAATGACAGTGCTTACCTTCTTGCTACTGCAGAGGCTGCAAGGATAACAACAATTGGGACGATAATGCCAAGGGAAACTGCAAGAAAACCAGCACGTAGAAAACGATGGCAATATATAAAAATAATACAAAATGTTATTGTATAATATGGTACCGAATAGGGATACTGAATTTTCGGAGAGTTTAATAACGCACTGATAAGTGTCTATTTTTAAAACGTAATATTGCATTACATTTAACTTTAGGTTTTGGTTTCTACCTGTTCGTGACATTAAGAAGAGGAATAAAACAGTCCTTAGACAAATTTAGGGATGAAATTTGAGCAGAAGAAAAGGTGGGGAAGGGAGTCGGAGGGGGCATGCACCGGTCGAGGGAGCGAAAAGACCGAGGGACAGAGGGTCTGAGAGTGTGCCAATTTGTGTGCTATTTTTTTTTTCTTCTTCTCTTTCTTCAACCACTTCCCTTCCCATTCCCTCTTCCCGTCTCTCTTTCTTCTCTCCCCGTTATCATGTTTATCTGAGCAGTCATATTAGGAAAGGCGGGCATCTCTTGGCCCGTATAGCTACGTCATGAAAATTCAAGATTTCATTTTAATAATTATGGATTAGTGACACCTGCCAAGAAATTCAAAGTGAAATTATATTATTTTAACATGTAAAGGATCAGAAAAATAAAGACATTGAACAAATCGTCAAATGGAACTTCCTGTCCTTGTTTCACTGTAAATAATGATTGCAAGGACGTTAAATAAATCATGTCAAGGGTAATTTTATTACCCCATTGTACATTCCATAGAAATCATACAAATTACATAATACGTCACTGTAATGTTCGAACATTTCAATAGTTGGACAATTAAGGCTATTCAAATTGCCGTATGTTGATTTCCAAATTCTTTGAGATTGTGTTTTAAATAAAATGAGGAAATGATATTCCATACCATAATACAAGAAGTAAGAGTCTGCCTGGACACAGGTCGGAATACTTCCTTTCCACTTATACTCAAACGTCATGGGATCCAGCTCACAGACCAAATGAAAGACGCCATCAATATTGTACCCATCGTCACAGTAGAACTTGGGCTCACACAGAAGGGAGTAACCAGTGTAGCAAGAGTTGTCATCTGGATCGTCGAAGTCATATTTCGGTAGCAGCTTGATACCCCCGTGTGGAATGGGCGTGGTGGGTTTGCCACACATGCCGTACGGGTCGTCTGCACACGCACAAAAAAGCTTAAATTAGTGACGGATTAGTATATGGGCTGGTCCAAGCAATTTTCTCTCATACTTTTATCGACCAAATCTAAGATTGTAATATATCTGATGACTGTGCCAAGTTGATAGCCCTCCCAGAGCTTGGTCCAGACAAAATATCAAGTGAAATCATATTTTTATATCCATTTATGTTAACAATAATACAATTCTAAATTCTGGGTAACGTATGGAACATACATTGGACCTGGTCTTATATTATCTACATCACTGCAAAAATGCAATTAATGCGTGAAAAATACTACTACCACAGTCACACCGACAAACCGACAATATGACTCCAAACCGATCTCTTCATGGCCATTCTAGGTAATGTTATTAGTTTGTTCGGTCTGTAGTCTGTCTCGTAGCTGTGACTAGGGATATTAATTCCTAATGTGCCACTCTAATAACATATGCCCTAGCCTAGGTATATTCCTCAATGGGTAGTTTTAGCAACGTCTTCAGATTTACTTCACAGTTTCAAGTATAAAGCTGGTACCTACAGGTGATTAAGGAATTATGAGGTAGCCAGTTAAGACATGAAGTTGGTTATCACACGAAGCGGAAATCATTTGGTTCCTATAAGTGTGCCGATATGCACGTGTTGCATGCCTGCTATTGTGCTAATTTGCACTCATGGCAAACGAAAGTTTAAGAGCAGTGGACTGGAAACATAATGCCGAGTAGATGTCTGTATTGATCAACAAAAATCGCATAAGCAAATAAAAGTCGGGGACTATATTAGGAGAAAATAAATTTAGACGTGCGAGTGCGGATAATTAAGCAACCTGACACATTTTGAAACAGAATCAAATTGATGTTAAATTCATAAGATATTACTGCAGCACACAGTTTCAATTACAATGAGAACTAACAACCACCCAAAGCACATATTCATAACAAAACCTTTACGATATCATAGATAATCATTATCTTACCTGGTTCCCATCGTATGTCATTCTTGACTAGAGCAGAGCCTGACACACACGTTGCAATCCAAGCAACCAGAACAAGCTGTGAAATAAATTCCGTCATGAGTTTTGCCTAAATATTTTTCAACAGTATACTTCAGAGAAGAATTATTTGTTATACAAGACCGAGTGTTTTTAATGACTACCTGGCGCAGAGTGAGGAAAAAGAATCGTGAAGAAAGCGAGGTGTACGATAAGCTTATAAGTCCACGCATCAAATGCATTATGATTACCCAAGTAGCATTTCCACGTCTTCTGCATTATTTGCTTAAGAGATCAACATGGGGCGGCGGTATTGAAATGTTGAATGAGGAGGGGGGGGGGGGGGGGGGGGGGGGGGGGGGGGGGGGGGGGGGGGGGGGGGGTGGAGGGGTACAACATTTGACGAGAATCGTCTAACATGGAAAAAAAAACACATTACAATGGCAAAAATGTAAAAGGGTTTGGAGGTGCAAAAATTATCTGACAAGAAAGAATAAATAACGAAGTGGCTATATACTTATTCCCGGTGGTGACTTTTGACGAAAAAGGGATATTATACATAAAGCTCTCAGAGAAGGATTTGCCATTTTTTCACGATATACTGATCAACCTTTAAATCGTTTATTATTAAGCATATCTATATATTGTGTATAAAAACATGTATATAATTCTTTTAATGGCTCTTTTTCTCATCACAAAACACTACTTGTACATAATCAATAATCAAATCAAAGTTATATTTCATGAAAGATCGTGTCTAGTTGATAAATTATGAGTCTTTTGATTTTGTTTTTGTTCATGTTTTGAATGCTTTACTCACGATATTGTTTTGCTTTTGTGAGTTGTTACTCTTATTATTGTTATTGTTCAGATTATTGATGTAATACTCGAACAATATATATTTATACATGTATATATATATATATACATACATGGCTTAAACCCCTGGAATCATTGAATGAGAAATAACACTAGAATATAAATGTACTGATGTTCAAGGTGTAATATATTCTTAATCATTGACCTGTATCACTTTAGAAATAAAATATCAGAAAAGAGTTTAAATCAAGACATTCTAGCTCAAGGTATCATCTGCTAACACTTCATGGGGGCTGCCATTTTCTTGATGACATGGAGTTGTATGAACCATTGGAAACCGTTCCGGTCAGGAAGATATTTTTAATCCACGAGCTAAATTGCCTCTCTTCATTATAAAACATATCCCCATATATGATGTAATATACATAACAGGTGTATACATATATTTTAAAATTTGAAATTTATAGATTTCTTTTTAAATTCTCTGGTTTTGCTAACTAGTAATCGATTTCTTGGTCTTGCCTGGCAGAGCAGAACATAATTTATACAACGCGCATTCTGACTTTTGAAGTCCATTATCTCAAAGCAGGTGAATGCATAGTTTGTCACTATTGACGCTCGGGAAAGTCATCATCCATAAATTTGAATTAATTCGCTCCGTCGCGTACGTCATAGTATCAAGAAAATAAATTTATATTTAGTAAAATCGTAATTTTCAAAGAAATATAAAACACATTTTCATTTTTAGAATATATGTATATATCTGTTAAATATTTTAAATCTCGAATGGAATTTGGATCAGGAAGAAATACAATTTTGCATTTGGATTAAAAATATCTTTATGTACACATCAAGAAAATGGCAGCCCCCGGGTATCGCTAGCAGACGATAAATCTTGCTGAGAAAATTTTGATTTATACCCATCTCGTATATTTTAATGCAAAATTACGTAGGACAACAAGAAGGAATAGATTACATCTTTGAATATAAGCACATTTATATTTTGAGGTTAATTCCCCTTTAAGTTGTAAGTTGTAAGGCCCTGATAATGCTGGGCGCACCTTTACACTTAAAAAGAGCAGTATTTCGATCACCAGGGGCGCCAGTGATCTTCTGATTATGCTAACAAAAGATGATCACAAATTAGATACATTTGAAAACATTCTCTCCACTCGTTCTCACTTCGGAAATGAAAAAAAGAAAAAAAGCTCATTTTCCGCTGCCAAATTCCCTTGCCCTTTGTGCCCTATTTAACCCTTTCATGAATTTGCCAGAAGCTGCGAACGCTGTAAAACCGACGCTTTGTCACATAGCCAGTGGGATGGGGTTCACATATTTCTCCTTGAAAAGGAGGCACCTGTTGCTGCCATAGTAGAGGGTGCGTTAGACAAGAAAGGAATCGACAATATTTTCATCTATGGAGAGCCAGAAGGCCTTTAAAGAGAAGGTTGAGTTTTGGCTAAGGTGAAAAATTCTGAGCTTGCTCAGAAGTTTGGAAGATTATTATAAAAGAAACGTCGCCTGACAAGGATTGCTCTTCAAATGCCATCATAATCGAAATATGACAAGAAACACCGGGCTGACTTGCTCGCAGCCCCCATGCCTTTTTAGGTGTGTCTCACAAACCATTCTTATTGTAGAACACAATATTATTTCCCCCTAAATATTTCTCTTGTTTTCAATATTCCTATTTATTTTTTTTATTGTATGTACATTACGCCATTTTGATTTTGTGTACTATCAGATTTATATGTAAAAATTTTCAGTGCATTTATTATGGTTAGTGAAACAAAAACGAAATGAAATGAAATGAAAATGAAATGTTCGGGCCAAGCTATAATGCCACATGTGTCCCTTGTACACATTCCTGTGTTTAGTGAATGTGACTCTCAGAAGGATTACTTCTCATTTTGATGATTCAAATCTTATGCATAAATCATATCAACAATTCCCAATTGCTTCCAGACAGTGTCTTTCACAATGTAATCGCATGATAAGGACTCAGCCTTATCTTTATATAATTTTACTTTTACACAAAGATAATGCCTTTCCAGCTCTCAAGAGACGATTTCCTCTAAGTACAGGTTCTTCCGTGTAAAAGAAAAAAAGAAGAAGGAAAAATAAAGAAGGAGAGTGTCTACTGTATACCGCAGTATAGCATACCTCCTTTCAAATATGTAAATTTATTTTCAATAACTGTACATCAAAACTTTGCCAAAAGTCTGATATAGCGAAGTAATGTCAACTTCCTGATGCCATTTTTTGCGGTGTAGCGACGTGGTCCACTTTCCGGGGAATGTTTTTTGAATTAACACCTACCCCCATCCTGCACACAGTCACCCTCATAAACTGCATGTCTGTATGGGAAAATTCCACTTTCTGATTCGTTTCCTTCAACATTAAAACGTTGAAAAGAATAACGGTATCTTAAAAATACAGTACAATGAACTCATGTTTGTGTGGCAGTGGGCCAAAAAAATAAAAAAAATAAATGCCATTTCCTGGTTCGTTTCTTTTCAACGTTAAAGTATTGAAGAGAATAAAGGTGTGTACACAAATAGAATGAACGCATCTATGTTTGGGAGTGGGACATGAAAAAAAAAAACATATTCCAGTTTCTTGTTCGCTAATTCCTTTCAAGATTGAAATGCTGGATTGTACTTTGTTGGTTTGTGGCCTCGGAATTCACAATCGTTCAGGTATAATGAATGCATGTATCTCAGAATGTTTTATTGAACTAAAACAAGTTATTATAGGTCGTTCCAGTTGGAACGAATGAAGATGTCACAAAGCACCATTAGAAACATTATACCTTTGTGACATAGTTGGCTAAACAAAATTGATAACGAATAATAATCACGCCGAATCTCATTTGAGTGTATTAGATTTACAAATAATAAACTGCCTGTGTGTTATATCTCACTCACATCTACATGTATATGCTGAATCTTTCAAAGCAACTTTCATTTTAAAAATGTGTAAAAATGACATTTAATTGAATAACAGTGGCCAGGGCAACTGGAATTAATATAAATATATTTATGTTGGTGTAAAACTTGCGGAATATCCTTCTGAAGATGACCTCCAAGAATTGAATTATGTTTAGGAGATAAAAAGTTACGGCATGAACGGTAAATGCTTGTGTGCTCATTGTGTTAACAAATATTTTTAAAAAAAAATCTAATTTTTTTACAAAACAGATGCCTTTCTGTGAACTCTGCTAATAAGCAATTAAGATGTCAATTATATGAAAAGTGGAGTTTATATTCCTTTAAAAAAGATAAACTGTATCATTAAACTGTCTGAATATTGTATCAAACCTATATCAAAACTAAAGTTTAAAGGGTCACTAAAATAAAAAAAATAATTGCCCATTTTTCGTAGGAAGGTGTCATCAGGAGCCAAAAAATATCCATCACACAATTTTTTTATGCATTCAGTCATATTTTATAATCATTTGAAAAGTACATTTTGGCTGATTTACACAGTCATAAGCCCCGCCCTAAAAAAACTCATCGAAGCGACATCGTGATCACGTGATCTGTGACGCATGAAAAGTAAGGGAAAATATTCCACTAACCTATACCGTGCGCGCCCGGAGGCCCCCGGCAGGCCCAGCCCGGTGCCGAGCATGATATTCACCGCATCGACCATTTGCATTGCGTATTTTCGTGTGTTTAATTCCTCACAATAACTTTGATTTTGGGACACAGTTTCATCAATAATGCCTAATCGGTGTATAGTTGCGGGCTGTAGCAAGACCCCTAAAGATCGTGTAGGCCTACATCATTTTCCTAAAGATGAAAATCTACGGAAATTGTGGGTCGCAAAGGTAAAGCTCACGCGGGCAGAGTGGCAAGGGCCGGCCAAGGGAGTGGAGTACAATCTGCAGCGATCACTTTGCTGAAGATGATTTGAGGATCCTGGCCTGTATTCAGAATTTGACATGAAGAGAAGGATAAGCTAGCTAAAAGATTCAGCTATTCCAACGATCCGACTTGGAGTCAAGTCTTCCAATCTGTTTTTCAACGACAGCAGCTGCAGCAGCTTCACCCGTAGACCGAAAATTCTGTCTCTCGTTCGTTAGCTAAGACGACCTAACGAACGAGAGACATAATTTTCGGTCTACTTCACCCGTAACTCCAACGCGTTGGAGCTCCCTGGAGTTACTTCACCCACGGCCATTCACCGTATTCTGCGAGGGGTTCAAACATAAATATGGTCGAATTTCCCCTTGCCACTCGAGCTTCTTTCCCTTCGGTGTCTGATAAATCATTTGATAAATCAGACTTCGTATCTGCATGGCTCAGAAAAGTCCTCCAACTCGGAATCGCGGGCACTTTTCCTCGAATTCAGCCAAAATCTAAGTCAGTACTAACGTACTATGTAAAGCGAAGTAAAAAAAAAAGCTGTGTGAAATAAACAAAACAAAAGCGTTCACCAGTCGCTATGTACGAGGGGAACATAGTCACTGCCGTACTAAAGATGTGTAGGACAGTGTACATAATTATATACAGACGCATAAAACGGCTGTGCACGCGTTTATGACCAATGCAAAACTTTCGTTCGGCAAGCTCAGATGGATGAGAACATTGTTCAAAAGAAAAGCTAAAAACAAAACAAGAGCTGTATATTTGGGCAAAAGCGTTTTCTGATCTTGTAGAAAATATATTGCTAATGATTATTCACTCCTAAGATTATATTGATTAATTTCCTTTTTTCATAAATTGTCCATTGAACAGAGGGGTCAAATACCGCATTCTGTGTACAGTATTATATGCTGCAGCCTGCAGATCTTGTGCCTCTTACTTTTCATACGTCACTTGGGGGTTAGCCAATCAGCTCACGAGTTTTAAGGAACGGTCCCAAAACCTCTACTTTCCCCCCTTTTTCGCCATAACGAGACATAATTTGGACAATCGATTGGCAGATTCGTGATTAGAAGGCAAAACTACATGGAAAGAGCACCCATTTTCTCTCTAATTTAGTAAACCTTTAAACACATATCAATTTTCAACACAGAATATCAAAACCTTATCAAAACATGTTAGTTTGTCTTGAGATAGACGAATTCCATGGCAACAGTAATTAAGGTACACACGTTTGGTTGGTATTAAAATTTGAGGAATATAATTCCCAATACGATGGCCGAATGTCAAAAGGATACATAGGACCCCCATCCCCTCCCCACAAATTGAATAAAAGCCTATTTTCGTCACCTTGGACGCCATCTCGATTTCCCCCATTAGAAGCCCCCTTTTTTTTCTTCTCAACATTTTGAATATCATAGAGTACGTTTTACAGAAGATAAAAAAGTTGATTGTTTAGTAGATACCCTACTAGAATGTGTTGACTCGTAATCATAGTATCAAAATTAAAGGTCATGCATAGTTTTGGCAATAGCCCTAAAAAGCTTTTCGTTAGATTTATTTGCTTTTAGAGGACAAATAGATATGTACTTGCAACAAGTCCTTTCCTCCTTAGGTGGAATAATAAACAAAGGACGCGACACACTCGCTATCTTCCAGCGAAGCGCGGAGATTGATATGCGGGGAGCCTATCCGTCGGGTTTGCAGCAGTGTTGCCACAGCTAAAAATCGGAATTATGCCAAGTCTCGTCCCAAATTATGCTAAATTGAGATCCATTTGAAGCGTCGTAACTTTTCAGTCAAAAATTCTCTGACAAGCAAAAAAAAAAAAAAACGGTCCTCAGCATTTTAGTGTCTCCTTTTCAGTCCAAAATTCTCTAAAAAGCCTTAGTTTCTTAGATCAGCCTTAGATATCTGTTCTTAAAAGCAAATTCTCTATTTGAAGTCCAAAATTCAGAATTATGCTAGATCCTAGTGAAATTATGCTAGATTTGGCCAAATTATGCCAGGAATAATGCTAGATTCCAAGAGGGTCAAAATTATGCTAAAAAGCATAATTATGCTAGATGTGGCAACCTTGGTTTGCAGGGTCCTAGCGTAGTACAGTGTTATAGCGTTCCTTTAATTGATTTATTATAATTTCACCGGAAAATTTAGATGAACTATCAAATGATCTCGCACATGTATCTTTTCAGACAAATCGAACAATTTAACACGTTTCATACCAATTTTCTCTCTGCTATCGAAATTATAAGTGAGCTTGAATGACCTGGAAAGAGCAAGAGAGGAATGGTATTTATTCTTTGAATCTTTTGTGACAGTGCAGAGGTATGGTTTTGAATAATGGGAAACTACAGAAAAAATAGGACAAAAACAGGAATAAAATACTGGAAAACTAGGCAGAAAATAGATTGAATCTAATTGAGAAAATGCAATGTAATAGGGAAAAACTAGGGAGAAAATAGGAAAAATCTACAAAGAAAATAGGAAAACAAGATTGAGAAACTAGGATAAAACTCGATTAAGAAAATAAAAATAGGGAAAAACTAGAATTAAAATAGGGTGAAAATTGGGATTGAATAATGGGAAACTAGAGAGAAAATGGGGCAAAAACAGGCATAAAATAGTGGAAAACTAGGCAGAAAATAGGTTAAACTTAATTGAGAAAATACAAATACAAAGAGGAAGACAACCCAGGTCGAAAATCCTATAGACAGAATTTCTATAGGTCCCATAGAGACCCATGTCTCTATAGGTTTCTATATGGAAATCCTATGGGTGTCTATGGGACTGATAATCATGTAGGTTTCTATAGGTCCAATAAGAAATCCTGTAGGTTTCTATAGGACCTATAGAAAACCAATAAGAAAATAATTAACTATAAGATTAATATAAGAAGAAATGCTGTGGGTGTCTACAGGAACAATCACATGACATTATTAAAGGGTCACTAAAATAAAAAAATAATTGCCCATTTTTCGTAGGAAGGTGTCATCAGGAGCCAAAAAATATCGATCACACAATTTTTTATGCTTTCAGTCATATTTTATAATCATTTGAAAAGTACATTTTTGCTGATTTACACAGTCATAAGCCCCGCCCCTAAAAAAACCCATCGAAGCAACATCGTGATCACGTGATCTGTGACGCATGAAAAGTAAGGGAAAATATTCCACTAACCTATACCGTGCGCGCCCGGAGGCCCCCGGCAGGCCCAGCCCGGTGCCGAGCATGATATTCACCGCATCGACCATTTGCATTGCGTATTTTCGTGTGTTTAATTCCTCACAATAACTTTGATTTTGGGACACAGTTTTATCAATAATGCCTAATCGGTGTATAGTTGCGGAATGTAGCAATTATAGACCCCTAAAGATGGTGTAAGCCTACATCATTTTCCTAAAGATGAAAATCTACGGAAATTGTGGGTCAAAGGTAAAGCTCACGCGGGCAGAGTGGCAAGGGCCGGCAAAGTGAGTGGAGTACAATCTGCAGCGATCACTTTGGCGAAGATGATTTTGCGGATCCTGGCCTATATTCCGAATTTGGCATGAAGAGAAGGATGACCTAGCTAAAAGATTCAGCTATTCCAACGATCAGACTTGGAGTCAAGTCTTCCAATCTGTTTTTCAACGACAGCAGCTGCAGCAGCTTCACCCGTAGACCGAAAATTCTGTCTCTCGTTCGTTAGCTAACAGGCTAAGACGACCTAACGAACGAGAGACAGAATTTTCGGTCTACTTCACCCGTAACTCCAGGGAGGACAATGCGTTGGAGCTCCCTGGAGTTACTTCACCCACGGCCCTTCACCGCATTCTGCGAGGGGTTCAAACATATAACTGGTCGAATTTCCCCTTGCCACTCGAGCTTCTTTGCCTTCGGGGTATGATAAATCATCTATCAATAAATCAGAGTTCGTATCTGCATGGCTCAGAAAAGTCCTCCAACTCGGTATCGCGGGCACTTTTCCTCTTTCTATATAAGTTACTTGAATTCAGCCAAAATCTAACGTACTATGTAAAGCGAAGTAAAAAAAAGCCGTGAGTGAAATAAACAAAACAAAAGCGTTCACTAGTCGCTATGTACGAGGGGAACATAGTCACTGCCGTACTAAAGATGTGTAGGACATAGTACATACAGACGCATAAAACGGCTGTGCACGCGTTTATGACCAATGCAAAACTTTCGTTCGGCATGCAAGCTCAGATGGATGAGAACATTGTTCAAAAGAAAAGCTAAAAACAAAACAAGAGCTGTATATTTGGGTGAATTCGTTTTCTGATCTTGTAGAAAATATATTGCTGATGATTATTCACTCCTAAGATTATATTGATTAATTTCCTTTTTTAATAAATTGTCCGTTGAACAGAGGGGTCAAATACCGCATTCTGTGTACAATATTATATGATGCCGCCTGCAGATCTTGTGCCTCTTACTTTTCATACGTCACAGGGGGTTAGCCAATCAGCTCATGAGTTTTAAGGAACGGTCCCAAAACCTCCACTTTTCCCCCTTTTTCGCCAAAACGAGACATAATTTGGACAATCGATTGGCAGATTCGTGATTAGAAGGCAAAACTACATGGAAAGAGCACCCATTTTCTCTCTAATTTAGTCAACCTTTAAATATTTTATTAATCCTATCTTGTAATCATATCCTATCCTATCCTCTCCTATTCCTATAAATCCTATAGCCTACATCCTATGTCCTATACCTAGCTACTAAGCAATTGTATCACATTCATTATATATAGGGACATAGTTGTAGTGCTATAAAAAAATGGTTACTGACTAGATTACACTTTTATTATTAAAATTGATTTACACTTTTATTAATGAAATATGAAAATGCCTTTTGTACAACATTACAATAGTTAAATGTAAGTAAAATTTCTATCAAAGTTCAAATCTTAATCCCAATCTAAATGTATTTTTCTATTTCCACTAGTTTTCATATTTTAGATTGTTATTCATGAATATTCATGATTGATTAGGACCCATAGAAACCAATAGTTGGGAAACTAGAATAAAACTAGTGCTGGAAAAGATAAAGTTTGGAAAATGGTATAAAACTAGTGCTGGAAAAGATAAAGTTTGGAAAATATGATAAAACTAGTGTTAGCAAAAGTACAGAAGTCAGGAAACTAGAATAAAACTATAGTGCTGGAAAAAATAAAGTTTGCAAAATAGGATAAAACTAGTGCTGGATCATGGGGAAAGATAAAAGTTTGGAAAATAGCACAAAACTAGTTTTAGAATAATGAGAAAACTAGGATGAAACTAGAGCTAGCCTGAAAAATAGGATAAAACTATTTTTTTGACAAAAATGAAAAGTGCAAAAACTAGGGAAAAAATAGTCCGGAGAGAAATGAGGTCTAAAAAATAGGAAAAATCAGAAAATAACCTCAAAATATAGGCCTATTTCTATTATATTTTCCATGGGAAATAGGATAAAAATAGGCCTATTTTCCTGAAATAGGAATAAAATAGGTGAAAAATAAAAAAAATAGCCTAAAATTACTTCCATTCTCTTCCTATTTCCGAGGGAAATACAATAAAAATAGGCCTATTTTCCTGAAATAGGACGAAAATAGGTGAAAAATAAAAAAAAATAGCCTAAAATTACTTTTTTTTCCTTCCTATTTCCGAGGGAAATACAATAAAAATAGGCCTATTTTCCTTAGAATAGGAATTAAATAGGGAAAAAATAAAAAGTAGCCAAAAAATAGATCTAATTTTTCATATTTTCCAAAGAAAATAGGAAAAAAATAGGCCTATTTTCGTTTAAATAGGAATAAAATAGGGAAAAAATAGGGAAAAAACATATTTTCACACTTCCGAAAACTACTGGGGTAGTAATCGCGCACTCAGGTGACCGCACCTGTTGCTCCGTAGAGCGCCCATAATTGTTGGCTCGAGCCTTCCCATCAGCTGGCAATATATAGACAGCCCGGGCAGTACTCGCTCCCCATTTGGCATCGGCCGGGGGCTGAGAGAACCCAGACCAACATGGGCGGTGCCCGTGAGCTGCCCTGCAGTAGTGGCACGCGTCTCCCCTAGCGGATTTAAGCGAATCATCGCTACCGTGCGGGAAACAGACGTCCCCCCCCCTTCTGGTCTGAGCGACCGGGGGATTGGATTTGTGATATCCAAACCATAAGAGCTTGACGCCACCCACCCCGAAGCCACGGGCTTCGGAGTTGACGTCCCAAGCTCAACTAACGCCACCCGCCCCGAAGCCGCATGCTCCGAGGCTGGCAAACCGTGCAGGGAAACACCACTGGGCAACTTACCTGCAGCCCTCCTCCCTCCCCCATGTACGAAAGTACTCGGGAGAGTTCTGGAAGGCCGAGTCGTCTTGCTAGACGACTCTTCGGAAGAAGCAGGTCTCCGCGACCTAGCAGCTTCTTCTTCCGAGCTCATAACGCTGCAATAAAACATAAAATAAAGTATACAAAAATATGAAATACTTTAAGAGAGTGCAGGTAATAATAAAACCTAAAATTTGGGGATACGCACAAAAATTTTCACAGCAAAACCGTATAAACAAACACCGAACCGAAACGGATCGGGTCAAACGGAAACGCCCACAAGACACACATATATAACTACGTGGGGCTGACCGTGAAAAGGAAAATAACTGCCTAGAAAGGAATTTAAAAAAATCCCTTGCAATCGGCAAGAGTGACATAAAAAAAACACAAGAGTACTACAATCTTAGACGAAAATAAGTACAGAAAAGTGCTTTTAATGATTTAGCATCCTATTTGGCTTGTCATATTTAATTCATTCTTAAAGTCATGAAAAGTGCTTTTAAGATGCGAAAAAGCGCGCTGAAAAGATACGAAAAGACCTGATTTCAGGAGCGCAGTGACTCGACATCCTAACTCGACGGGGGCGAGCAAGAAAGAGGAAGATGGCCGTTGCGTGTTGCCGCGCATGAGTGGCGAAGGGGAGAACAATAGGTAGCAAGAAAAATGGTAGTCATTTCACCCGCTTGATGTAAACATTTAAATCCTGTCCACAGATTGTGATGAACATGATGCCCCCCACGTTGCGCCATTCGACCCATCTTGCCTCGGTACAAGCACATAGTACTGACAATTTTCGTCAAAGTAATTCATAAATGGCATAGCCTGTGTGCGGGTGGCGTCTTTTTTTTTGTAACCAAGCCTAGGCAGAAACCCCTTTTTGAAGACTTTGAAACAGACTACAAGTATCGGACTTGTATTTTCTAAACCCTAACCCTAACCCTAACCCTAACCCTAATAAGCAAAAGAAAATTTCGTAATATAATCTTCTGCCGAGGTTCGAACTCGTGGTTCCTTCACCAAGAGAGGACTGGATTATCCGATTGCGCCACACAGAACAGCTGCTCAATGCCTTTACTCGTTTTATTATATAGCTAAAATTCGTTTTCATGAATATTCATGCCGATTAGTCTTGACGGAATAAACCGTATTAGTATGAAAAAATGCGAAATCTGCCTAGGCTTGGTTACCCAAAACTAACACGCGTGCGGGTGGGGGGGGGGGGGGGGGGGGGGGGGGGTGTAGTAGGTGTTGCCACCAGGTGCTGTTTTATCATGACCATAATCCTCAGAGAAAGGCGAGATAGCTCAGTGGTCGAACAGTGTCCTCGTAACTGAAGGACCCGGGTTCGAAACCAGGATGCACTCGTGTCCTTTGGTAAGGCATTAACCCCAAGTCCGGCTCGGAGAAGACTTAAAGCCGTTGGTCCTATGGTTGTTTACATACAAGCAGTATGCTTTACAGTATACCATTGGCAATGATGGAATAATGTCAGGTTGATGCTGAAGTTTAAAGAAATGTTATACATTAATTAAATTGTATACATCATGTACATGATAAATTCAAAGCAAGTTCTACAACTAAAATCGATCAGAATGTATCATATTATTTACAATTTATATATTTCTATGTCCAATTTTGATTAATTTTCTAGGAATGGTTCTTGCTGGAAAGGGGAATAAATTGGATTGAAATGAATTAGGTTCAAAGCAAACATAGAAAAACCATGATACACAGGCCCTTATTATAGGGGGCGCTGGCGAGCAGGGTCGGCTTGAACAAAACAAAAGAATGCAAAACAAAAAGGGTCTAATTATTGTCTTATTTTCTTTTCCCTTTCCTCTCCCTTTTCTTTTTCTATTTTCTCCTCATTCATTATTTTCTTTTCCCCCATCTGATTTGCGGGGCACGTGCCCCATACCCCCTCGTAGTTAGTACTAATTACGCCTCTGTTTTTGCTTTGTTTTTCATTATTTTGCCCCAGTATAATTATGTTCAAGCACATATAAAATCGCATTTTCAATGTTCTATGTACATTTGAAAGAAATATCAACTTTCGGTGGCCTTCCGAAATTCCCGTATTATTTCACACTTGTTCCGTCAGTGTTGTGCCCCCATTTAAGAAAGAAGTGAGAAAGGGAACTTTTATCACTGTTCAATATTTAGATCTTGGCCTAGATCGCAGTGGTTATTTGCGAATTTTCCTTAGTACATCGAATAGGAAATGACGTTTTTGCAGCTTAAAAATGCCAAAAATTAAAAAAAGCTTGTACAATTCCGTAGATAACTTGGAGGGGGATATAGGCGTAAAAAGGGCTGCAGCCCCTTGAGGATTTTGAGAAGGGAAATATTGGCTGGACTATCACTTCAGCCCCTCCCAAAATTATGCATTTACGTTTATGGGGAGGTCGAAAACGCAATTGCCCCCCCTCCATTTTGTAGGGGGCGATCGCCCCCTCCACTTCAGCGCCTATGAACGCATCCTACATCTCAGTTAGGTTTAAATGACGTCATAGTCTATGACAGGTTTCTCTGCAAAAAACCGCACCCTTCTGGAGAAAACTAGAAGAAAAATATAAAACAAAATCTTACAAAATGATAAAGAAAGAAATTAAGGAAAAAAACTGAAAACATAAAAGAAGGAAAGAGAAGATGTTGCTAGAATAAGGAAGTCAGAATAGAGAAGATGATAAAAGGAAGAAACAAAGAATAAAAGATAGAGGAAAGATCAAAAGAGAAGATACAAGGAGAATAATGAAGAAATACACGGGGTAGGGTGTAAATGAAGAGATGAAAGAAGGAAAGAATAAAGGAAAACATAAGGAGAGAAAAAGACAAAATGATGGAAGGATAAAACAAAGAATAATATATATAAGGGAAAGACAGAAAGAGAAGAACAAATAAAGATTAAAGCAAAAAAAAAAAAAACATGAGAGAAGACAACAAGAGAAGATGAAGAAAGAACAAAACAAAGAATAACAAGAAAGGACAGAAAGAGAAGATGAAAAAAAAAGCCCAAACCAAAGAATTACATAAGCAAAGAAGGAAAGGAAGAAGAAAATAAATAGAGACGAATGGAAGGATAGAAGTAAAGAAGAAGGGGAAAGATAAAGATAAAAATTAAGATAAAATGATACTAAAACAAAAAATAACATAAAAAGTTAGGGAAAACAAATGCAGAAAGATAAAGCAATATTAAGTTTAGGACACGACGGTTTAGTAGTAGAATTTGTATTTTAAATGCTGTGGAAGCATGGATATCAAAATGTGTGATATATTCCCCAAATAATGCAGGAGGGGGGGGGGGGGGTGGCCTGTAGGATTGGCCTGTATCATCACCCCCCCCCGCGATAATTCCCCTTCAATAAATGACATGATCAAATAATATGATCACGAGGAGGAGGAGGATGACCATGATGATTATTATTCATACACTCTTAAAATGGTAATCATGGTTGGTAAAAAAATGCCCAATTATGAACATTTCTTAACGAACTGATCGCTTAAGGCTTTCATCTTAACCAACTCAGCTAAAGCAAGCTTGACCAATTTGTGGCAATTGTATTCACCTAATAAATGGCCATGTATTTACCAACAGATGGTAAAGTTAAATATGAATACCATGAATGTTTAGTTGCGTACGGTTTGGGGTAGGCCATATTTACTAACTGTCACCTAATGCATAACGAATATCTTTGTCTGAAAGAAGTATATGGGCATTTTTAAATGTCTATTTCAGAGAAGTGGTTGGCTTACCCAACTGTTGGTAAACTACCAATTGGGTAATAAAATACAATATGTTTTACCCAATAATATTAATATTGGGTAACATTTGTTGGGCAATGAATTAACCAACTAAATGTATAACCAACTAGTAAGGCCGTCAAAGTCGGCAGACCCACGCCTTAGCGGCGCTACAGAGTAGTTGCAATACTATACTAATTATGGGGTCAAAACTACAAGGTTACACAGAATTTACACAGAATCGGCGTCAACCGATCATCACCAGAATCTAATCGATTCTTTCCTGTCACTATCCGAACAATCCCTGAAAATCTGGTGCAAATCCGTTCACCTGTTGTCTAGTTATCTTGTACACAATCAAACAAACAAACAAACAAACAAACATACAGAGCCATTTACATAACCCTGCCGATTTCATCCGCGTGGGTAATTGAGCAAATAAAAGGTTGGGTAAATGTGATAAGTGAACAGCTGTTGGGCAATTAAACTTGCCCAACTACAAAGCATTTCTATTACCCAACATCAGTTGGGCATATTTTAACCAACAGTTAACAGGTCAGTATGTTGCCCAGTGTTGGTTAAAAATTGGTTAATTATTTGCCCAAATGTTCTAAGAGTGTAGGATCACGATCGATCAACATGGTCATAATTTATGTCATGATTTTTGTTAAATTTATGATAAGGAAGACCGAGATAAAGATTTAAAAGAATATAATGCAATTAAGCAAGTTAGTAATTACCATGAAACCACATGCACTCATCTGCTCTGAAAGGTGACTTTAACTAGGGGAAATTTGAAGGTCCCAACTGTGGGAGGGCATACTGTAAGAACGGTAGATGCCAATGAATTGTATCTTACTAAAATCACGTATTATGAAAATACTACTATCCCAACCCCCAAAAACAAAACAAAAAAAAAACAAAACAAATTTCTCCCGGCAATTTCTAAGCCTGTATCCGGACAACTACCCCTACAACTAATCTCCAGGACAACTACCCCCTACGACAATCCCACCCTTCCCCCTCCTCGCCCAACTTTCCCCTCAGCTCCCCCCAAATGAACGATTGCTTGAACTTGAGATAAAGGCTAAGGATTAGGTCTCCACAGGAGTTGAGAAACGGGAAGATCTGGATGATTCAATGATTCATTTATTGTCATGCAACAAGCATAAAAATTGTGTTACAATCTGATTTCCAATTTCAAACATAAAAATACATATCAGAAAATTGCACGTGATGGATAAGAATGAATACAGAAAAAAACATATTAAGCACATATATCAAAAATATATTAACACATTGAGAAAAAACAGGCATGACAATATAATACCTCATTATCCCATGATAAATCTACATAAACAGTATAAACAAGAGCCCCAGGGGGCACGACGCTCACCTGAGGTGGATCAATTCACATCTGGTGCAGGGGCCCCTATAAGGCCACCTAGAAAAATTTCATGAACAACTTTCAGTCTTCATCTATAGAGGTATCTCTAGACACAATACCAAGTCTGAGCTTCCTACCAAGTTTGGTTAAATTCCAATCATGGGTTTTGGAGAAGAAGCTGAAAATTTAAAAAGTTTATGGATGGCGGACAACTTGCCCCACCCCCCCCCCTCCAGTATGTTACCCCCAAAGACCCCCTATAGGGCCACCCAGAAAAAATGAACAACTTTCATTTTTCGTCTATAGAGGCATCTCCATACACAATACCAAGTCTGAGCTATTCCTGGTTCTGGAGAAAAAGATGTTTGAAATTTACATAGCTTTTACAATTGGGGGCCTTCCCCCTGCCCCCCCCCCCTGGGGGCCACATGTACCATTTTAGCAACTTTGGGTCCCCTACCCCTAAGGATGATTCCTACCAAGTTTGGTTGAATTCCGATCATGGGTTTTGGAGAAGAAGATGAAAATGTAAAAAGTTAACGGACGACGCACGACGGACGACGGACAAATTTCCATCGCAATAGCTCACTCGAGCCTTAGGCTCAGGTGAGCTAAAAAAGGAAATAGAGTACAAGCAAGAGGTCCATGTCTTGCAGAAAACCATGCAGAAACAAAGAAACAAGAAGCTGGAAGAAGAAGGAAAGAGAAAGAGAGAGGGAGAGAGAGAAAATAGGAGGAAAAAGAAAAAAACAAAGAACGAAAAAGTGTGCATACATAGGTAAAATAGACAACCAGTTCTTCCCCTAACTCTAAAACAGGTGTGACAATGACGCTCCAATATTCAAAACGAAGAACATGTCTGCGTGTGTGTGGGTGTGTGGAGGGGGAGGGGGTTCTCTCCTCCCACGTAGATGTATGGATTAGACATCGTTTTTTAATTATTAAGGCACTGGCAAAGCGCCTTTCAAAGTGAAATGACGACCCTTTTCTTTGATTATGAATAGCGACCCTCTTCTCCGATTATATGAATAGCAACCCTCTTCTCCGATTATGAATAGCGACCCTCTTCTTTGATTATGAATAGCGACCCTCTTCTTTGATTATGAATATTGACCCTCTTCTCTGAATATGAATAGCGACCCTCTTCTTTGATTATGAATAGCGACCCTCTTCTTTGATTATGAATAGCGACCCTCTTCTTCGATTATGAATAGCGACCCTCTTCTTTGATTATGAATAGCGACCCTCTTTTCTGATTATGAATAGCGACCCTCTTCTTTGATGATGAATAGCGACCCTCTTCTCCGATTATGAATAGCGACCCTCTTCTTTGAGTATGTATAGCGACCCTCTTCTTTGATTATGAATATTGACCCTCTTCTCTGAATATGAATAGCGACCCTCTTCTTTGATTATGAATAGCGACCCTCTTCTTTGATTATGAATAGCGACCCTCTTCTTTGATTATGAATAGCGACCCTTTTCTCTGATTATGAATAGCGACCCTCTTCTTCGATTATGAATAGCGACCCTCTTCTCCGATCATGAATAGCGACCCTTTTCTCTGATTATGAATAGCGACCCTCTTCTTTGATTATGAGTAGCGGCCCTCTTCTTCGATTATGAATAGCGACCCTCTTCTTTGATTATGAAGAGCGACCCTCTTCTCCGATTATGAATAGCGACCCTCTTCTTTGAGTATGAATAGCGACCCTCTTCTTTGATTATGAATAGCGACGCTCTTCTCTGAATATGAATAGCGACCCTCTTCTTTGATTATGAATAGCGGCCCTCTTCTCCGATTATGAATAGCGACCCTCTTCTTCGATTATGAATAACGACCCTCGTCTCTGATCATGAATAGCGACCCTTTTCTCTGATTATGAATAGCGACCCTCTTCTTTGATTATGAATAGCGACCCTCTTCTTCGATTATGAATAGCGACCCTCTTCTTTGATTATGAATAGCGACCCTCTTTTCTGATTATGAATAGCGACCCTCTTCTTTGATGATGAATAGCGACCCTCTTCTCCGATTATGAATAGCGACCCTCTTCTTTGAGTATGTATAGCGACCCTCTTCTTTGATTATGAATATTGACCCTCTTCTCTGAATATGAATAGCGACCCTCTTCTTTGATTATGAATAGCGACCCTCTTCTTTGATTATGAATAGCGACCCTCTTCTTTGATTATGAATAGCGACCCTCTTCTTTGATTATGAATCGCGACCCTCTTCTCTGATTATGAATAGCGACCCTCTTCTCTGATTATGAATAGCGACCCTCTTCTTCGATTATGAATAGCTACCCTCTACTTCGATTATGAATAGCGACCCTCTTCTCCAATTATGAATAGCGACCCTCTTCTTCGATTATGAATAGCGACCCTCTTCTTTGATTATGAATAGCGACCCTCTTCTTCGATTATGAATAGCGACCCTCTTCTTCGATTATGAATAGCGACCCTCTTTTTTGATTATGAATAGCGACCCTTATGAATATTGACCTTTATGAATAGCGACCTTTATGAATATCGACCTTTCTGATTAACGACCCTGATTTGGTATTATGAATTGCGACCCTCTTTCCGTATTATGAATAGCGATCCTTATATCTTATTATGAATGGCGGTCCTCATGAATAATTACCCTTATTAATAGTAACCCTTATGTCTTATATGAATAGCGGTCTTTATGAATAATATTTTTTTATGAATAGCGGTCCTCATGACTAGCGAGCGGACCCCGTCTTAAAAAATTAGTTTCAGGCAGCGAGGTGCATGAATATTTCCATAGGATGCTACTGCAATATTCAGGTACGTCGCTGCACTATCACCATGGCACCCGAATACTAGTTAGGTCCACTTTGAATGGAATTTGCGATCGAGGTACACTCTAAAACGTTTTTTTTTTTTGACCAAGTCTGCAAAAGTTTTTATGCAACAGCTGGTTTCCAGGTGAACCAACTAACTCTTGGTTTAAAGGTAAACCAAATAACATTATATTTGACTATGATGTTAAGGCAACATCGTAAATACAAGGGGGGGGGGGGGGTCCTTTTGTTTGATGGAGTTGAGTCGTTTTTAAAGTCATTTTGATCATGGGTCATTCTTTGAATCATCATAGAGTAGGCTTCTGTAGTAATAGGTCTTCTAGGAAGAATACATCATAGATTTTTGTTATTTTTCAGCTTTTAATCAGTATGGCTTACAAATCTGCGATTGCATACTACAGGGGCTTTCACACCGGGATTTTCGTAGAGTTGCGTAGAGTTACGTAGTGTTGCGTAGCGACTACGCAACACTACGCTGCCATACGCTGTTCCTAGCAAGTCCACGCAAGTCTACACCGAGGAACGCAAAATAGGTACGCAAAAAATTAAACATGTTTAATTTTTTGGCGTACTGTCTGCGTAGAGCCAGAGAACGCAGTTTATACGCAAGCCTACGCTTGAGTTATTTTGAAATGGCATTGTATAGTTTTGAAAGTACATACAAGAAGTATAAAGACTACTTTAGCTCAGTATATATATATAGCGTGTGTTTAATGAGGGCAGATGTGTCATGTGTATATGCCAAAGGGCGCTATGATATGCATGTAAAACTGACCCAAGTCCTGGACTTGGGTCATTCTTACACTCATACACTCATACATTTATACACAAGATGGGCTCATGTATAAGCAACAATTCCCATGTTTAACCCAATTTGGCCAGAAATTGGACTTGGGCTGTTTTTATTTAAAGGGATACTCAACCGAAGATTGTGGACGTTTTAATGCCGCGAGAGGGCACCGTGATCGTTACCTGATCATGCCGTTGCCCCGCGGGGCGCAAACCTCGGATAGACTGGTCGCCGCACAAACATGCAATTGCAAATTGTAAAGCAAATTAGAACAACCATTCTGATTGGTTCAGGGTCTGCCCATTCAAGAAGATGCGCTTGCAAAATGATTTTGATTGGTCAGTACCGATCAGTTGCAACTTGCAATCAATCGCAACTTTCTTGCAACTCCCCATTAGTCCAACGGACGCGTTCGACGCACAAACTTTGTGTACGAGTGAATGGGGCTTACGCAATCCTGACTTTCCCCTCGGCCGCCCGGTGGCGTATCCCTTTAACTATTTTACTAAAACTTCAACTACTCATTTGTTAAAATATTTAAACAACCCGAGAGATAGTTCTTAAGCAAAGTTCCCATTTTAATTCTGTATTTAATTTGAACTAACAGTGTAAAACTGTTCAACAGTACAAACAGTCACAATTAAAAAAAAACAACAAATATGCTTCACAACTAATACAGCAGACATCAATTGAAAATAAAAACTTACAAAATAATTGAACAATTAACATAACAACAAATTTATCTGGGGTGTTTCATAAAGCTGTTCGTAAAGATATGCATGACTTTACGAACGACTTGAATATGAAGTGCAAAATGTTAAAGTCTTTCCCAATGTTTTAACAAAGTGTGATTACATTTCCCATAATCTCAATCAAATTTTGGCAACGAATATACTTTGCAATAAAATGTTATAAACACAAGTAATGATAGTCTATTTCTGCATATTTAAGCTTTAGCTGATGCAATTTATAATGACTGAGAATTCTATTCGGTTTGCCATATTGAAATCGTTCGGAAAATTATTCGTATAGCTTTACGACACACACCCCCTGGTTGATAAAATTGTTGTCAGCTGATAAACTTTTGGCCAGCGTTTTTTATCTTCTTGATAACTTTGCATAACAACCAACAAAAAATACATATATTCAGCATGCTTCAGAATATCAAACAAGATTTTTTTTGGTATGCAATGTTTTTTTTTGGTATGAAATACATTCTCAGTCTCTGGATCAACATTGTTCAAGTGTTCAAGAGATACTGTTCGCTGCTTGTCAGCTTTGAATTTTGTATCCATTACATGTGATCACTTTTAAGTCTCCATAAGATGCTTATTGTTCAGTCCTCTGGCTTAAAATGAACATTTTTGCATTTCTTGAATCTATGTCCTTTGATGGTCCATGCCAACTCTTTATTAAACTGTTCAATGCTTGAAATTTGATATTTTTTTCCTTCCATCAAATACTAATTACATATCACATACAATAAGGGCAGCCGTCAAAAGGTGATTTCCTCAATTATTAAACCTTTCTTTGAACACATTAATTTCACATATAAGGGCAGCGTCCGGCGTACACGTCACCTATTTACTCATCATGCATATTTTGAACAAAAGTAATTAATAATCACGTAAATCACTTGGCTTTCATCAGTGATACAACAAGTTTTTCTCCTTGATATCCAAATAGTTATCCTTGATAAATGCAAGTATAGCTCTATCACTTTTTCACACCGGATTCTTCCCCGCAATATAATAATGTGGAATTGGGAAACACAAAAAATTATTGTATCGCTTGAGGATCAACTCCCATCTACGTGTCTTGGTCTACAAGTAAAGGGAGTATCGGTAACTGGTGCATCTGCACAGGTGTCACCATCTTGGTGTAGAATCTTGTCACCACTTGATGTATTCCTCGCTGCCTCTGGCACTCTGGTCACCGCCTCACCAAGTTCGGTGATCCTGCCAGAATACTGGTCACCGCCTCTGGAACACTGGTCACCGCCTCAGAATTGCCATCTCGGCTTCCAGGGCAGTCAACTCTTCCTGAGCTTGGAGGTACCTCTTGCGTGGTACCCTCTGACATGAGACACATTACTCCAGTACAAAACCATCTCAGAAGATTTTAGTCACGAAGCTGTCCTACCTTGCCTCTTTCAACCCTCTTCTCCTATTATGAATAGTGGTCCTTATGAAAAATGACTCTTAATGTGAATGAAGAATAGCGACCCTCATCTCACATTATGCATAGCATTCTTTATGAATAATGGCCCTTATGACTTTATGAATAGTGACCCCATTCCGTTTTATAAATAGCGGGCCTTCAGGTATAGCGGTCATTGTGACTAGCGGTCCTTATAACTAGCGAGGTTGCCCCATTTTAAGGTAATTTTGTCCCATTTTAAGGTAATTTTGTCCTTGGTTATTCATTTTTGTCTCGCCCACCGGAGGTGAAGGCGAGACTAAGGGATCCAAATGGCGTCCGTCCGTCGTCCGTCGTCCGTCACAAATGTTATGACAGATAACTTTGCAACCGTCACTCACTTTTCAACCAAACGTGGGGTGTAGATGCAGTAAAGGGATCGGCATGTTATTGTGCCCTTGGAGGTAACATGGTAAGGTCAAAGGTCATTTGAGGTCAAACGTTAAAGTTGACCTGCAAGACTCTCTTATGGCAGATAACTTTGCAACCGTCAATCACTTTTCAACCAAACTTGGGTTGTAGATGCACTAAGGGGACCTGCATGTTATATTGCCGTTGGAGGTCACGTGATAAGGTGAAAGGTCATTTGAGGTCAAACGTTAAAGTTTACCTGCAAGACTCTCCTATGACAGATAAGTTTGCAACCATATCAAATGGGGGAGAGTATGTGGAGGTGAAGTAGGTGAAGGGACAATCATTTCATGAAATAGCCCTTCTCAAATTTTATGGGATGTTACATTCTATGGCAGATATTCACGATGGATACAATTCTGATGCATGGCAACACAGATCGCGATATTTCTAGTTATTGCAAGTGGGCGAGACACAATATCGCTAATGGGTTTTTTCGAAGAAGTGTTCAATAAATTATTTCATTATGTTGTATCCTATTTCGTCATCCCCGGCTGCCAACGGACGATTGTATGAATCAGTTTCCTTATTTTCGTCAGTTATTGTATGAATCAGTTTCCTTTGAACCAGTTTCCTTATTTTCCTCACTTATTGTAAGCGTCATTCGAATATGAATTAAACTCTTTCGAAATTAATTGCACAAAATAATTTTTAAAATGTGATAATTACATTCTGCAGCGGATCGTCAGGTGTTCAAATGAATCCTGACGAAAATGGGTCAAGTTTTGAAACTGATTGATCACTGACCAACTTGAATGGCAAATGAAAAATTTGCACGTTCCATGATTCTCCGAACGAAACTGAAGTGAACATTGATGAAATTGATAGCGGCTACAGCTAGCTCAAGAGACAAGCAGTCCATGACAGCGGCGTAATGAGCAAAAAAGAACAAAAAAAAAAAAACAACAACAACAAACAAACAAACAAAACAAAAAAAAAGGGGGGGGGGGCACAATTGAATACTTACGAGCGGCGAAGCGACCGAGAAAAAAATACCCCGACTTTTTAACTCTTTGCCTTGTGCATTATGTAACCCAAGCCTGCTGAAATATTTTAAAAGGTGATGTGACCAACCAGTACTCAGATGCATGGGTGTTTTACCCAGTGATAACTTTTTACTGGTGCGTTTTAGAGATAAAGTATGTTCAGCAAAGTTGTAGAGGGGATTCTTGGTCAGTGTGCGGCGTGTCAAACAGTTAATGAAATGTAGGTAATTTCAAAATTTTCCTTTTTTCTCTGTCTCTTTCCCCCTTTTTTTCTTGCTTGCTCCTTTTTTTTGGGGGGGGGGGGCTGAACCCCTCTACCAGTGCGCCAGTGGTCCACGAGATCGAGAGCCTTTTTACAATTTTTTTGCGGGGTCATAAAACCTATAATATCGGTCTTGTAGGCTTTGGTCTACTTGGATGTCCTGTCAATAACTATCGGTTTGCAATTATTTGTTTACTCTATATAGTTTTTTGCACTTAACTCTTGTCACATATAGGTATATTCACGAATTGCTCAACCAAAGAAATGTATGTGGTGGTCAATGTATATTTAGAATTTTGAGCATAAATCAAGCATTTTAAATATATGGTTATAATTATATGGTACCATAGAAATTTCTGAAAATGCAAATTAAAAAAAAAAGATGTTACCTTATTTCAACATTAAACAATATCAAACATATGAGAAACCAAAAAAGAACGGACAAAAAAGAAACTCAAATGTAATTTTTGAATAATTCTTATGCATCAAGGTGGGTAAAGTAATAATGTTTGGTATTATAAGTTATGGTAATAAATTTCGTACAAGTTTTGTACACAATATTTTGTGAAATATTAGTCTGTTAATTAAGTGCATACATTTGAAAATTAAGCATTGGTCACTTTTTGGTAAAGGTGAAGAGAGCTAAACCCCTTGGCACAGTACGAGTTAACAGACAAAATATCTTTTAGGCCATCAGCATTAATTATTTTCTTCTATTCAACGTTGGTTCATTTCTGCTTTAGACATTTTTGCTTAATACGTTCTGTTATAAAAATATTCAGCTAGCTTCAAGACCATGGTATAAAAAATCTTTACCAAAAAGGTCTACCTTTATGGTTACTGAAAAAAATTGGCAATCAAGAAATGCTATCACAGTGAAATTTCTGAATTTTTAAAACTTGTTCAATTTCCACTGCAGATCACAAATTTGGACATACATTTCAATGACTTTAATACGCACGGACACCCCAAGGTATAAAATAGGAGAAAAGGAAATCTTACCATGCCAGTACACTTGAATCAAGCCCATTCCACCGTGTCTTTTTAACTCAGTAGTCTCATATAGGCAAGGAGCCTGCCCCGAAATCGTCACCCAATGCCCTTACAATAAAGTTACTTAGACTATCAAAGTTATTAACAGAAAGGTTGTCAGCCTGACGGTAGCCGTCGGGTTAGCCCCCAGAACCAGTAGAAAGTAATATATATTGGATATTACAAAACAACCCTTCCCCCCTCCAAAAAAAAAAAAAGAAAAGAAAAAAAAAAGAAAGAAAAAATGACAAAAATTGACAAAATTACAAATGAAATGGGTGTCAGACGGCCCCTAAAATTTGGGGTAAATGTTTCCCCTTGAAGCCCAGGTACAAAATTTGGTCCGAATGGAATAGCTTTTGGGTGTCCATTACAAGAAAAAAAAGTCCATTGGGAAGGGGGTGTCAGAACCCTTGAAACAAACTCACGAAAGTGCCCAGTCAAAGCTTTACCCCTTAAAATGGTCTATATGTGAGGGAAAGGCATTATTTATCTTCTGCCTATGATAGTTCAGAAGTGTTTTATCAAACGATAAACAGGGTTTTTCGAGATGCAGAGTTATTGCAAATTTACCGGGAGTGGGCGCTACAAAAATACATGACGAAGATAAGATGATATGAAAAGGTAAAACAAAGAAATACGAAAAGAAAGAGAAGGGGATAGATTAAATTATCAAAACAACAACAACGAAATACATTCTCTTTCCTTTTGTATTTCTTTGTTTTTCCTTCCACCTATCCTTTCCCCTTTTCTTTTGGATTTCATTGTTTTTCCTCTCATCTATCCTCTCCGCTGTCTTTATGTATTTCTTGTTGTTTATCTTTCGATCTATTTTATTCCCTTTCCTTATGTATTTCTTTGTTTTTCCGTTAATCTGTCCTCTTCTCCTGACTAAGTGTTTTCTATGTTTCTTTCATTTAATCTATCCCCTTCTCTTTCCTTTCATATTTCCTTTTTCCCTTTTCAAATCCTCTTCTGTTCTTTATGTACTTTTGTAGCGCCAATTCGCGGTACATTTGCAATAACTCTGCAAGTCGAAAAACCCTGTTTATCGAGAAAACCATAAACAGGGTTTTATGGCACGCCTGATGCCCAGGAATTCATTTATCGCTAATAATCTTTTTTCGATCGATAAGTTTTCGAGGGAGAAATTATTTTTTTCGAGCGGAAAACATAGTTTTTCGAAGGAAACTCTGCATAATTATCAACTGATAAACTTAGTTTTTCACGATAAACTAGGATTGTCACTCGAAAAAAAAAAAAACTTTGGTTATCACGATTAACAGAGTTTTTCTCGATAAACAGAGTTTTTCATTCGATATGCAGAGTTTCTCTGGATAATCATTCTAAAAACTATGCTTTTTGGTGATAAACTAAGTTCATCCATTAAAAACTAAATTTTCGGCGATGAACTAATTTTTTTCCAATCGATAAGCAGAGTTTCTTGATAAACTGAGTTTATCACTTTCAAAAACTCTGTTTATCACCTCGATAAGCAGGGTTTTTCGAAAACCCTGTTTATAAAGCGATACACAGAGTTTTTCAAGTGATATGCAAAGTTTCTTGATAAAATCAGTTTATCACATTAAAAACCTTGTTTTTAGTTCTCTTAGTTTATCGTGAAAAACTATGCTTATCAGTTGATATGCAGAGTTTCTCTCGAAAAACCATGTTTATCGCTCGAAAATATTATTTTATGGCCGAAAAAATGAGTTTATCTGAATTATTGGTCATTAGGCTAAGATTTTCGATAGAAAAAAAAGAAAGAAACTCTGCTTATCAATTGAAAAACCCTGTTAATCGCCAATAAACCCCTGTGTAACGTTTCATAAACAGGGTTTTCAATAAACGCTGTTTATCACCTTGATAAGCAAAGTTTTCGAGCGAGAAATTATTTTTTTCGAGCGGAAAACATAGTTTTTCGAAGGAAACTCTGCATAATTATCAACTGATAAACTTAGTTTTTCACGATAAACTAGGATTGTCACTCGAAAAAAAAAAAAACTTTGGTTATCACGATTAACAGAGTTTTTCTCGATAAACAGAGTTTTTCATTCGATATGCAGAGTTTCTCTGGATAATCATTCTAAAAACTATGCTTTTTGGTGATAAACTAAGTTCATCCATTAAAAACTAAATTTTCGGCGATGAACTAATTTTTTTCCAATCGATAAGCAGAGTTTCTTGATAAACTGAGTTTATCACTTTCAAAAACTCTGTTTATCACCTCGATAAGCAGGGTTTTTCGAAAACCCTGTTTATAAAGCGATAAACAGAGTTTTTCAAGTGATATGCAAAGTTTCTTGATAAAATCAGTTTATCACATTAAAAACCTTGTTTTTAGTTCTCTTAGTTTATCGTGAAAAACTATGCTTATCAGTTGATATGCAGAGTTTCTCTCGAAAAACCATGTTTATCGCTCGAAAATATTATTTTATGGCCGAAAAAATGAGTTTATCTGAATTATTGGTCATTAGGCTAAGATTTTCGATAGAAAAAAAAAGAAAGAAACTCTGCTTATCAATTGAAAAACCCTGTGTAACGTTTGATAAACAGGGTTTTCAATAAACTCTGTTTATCACCTTGATAAGCAAAGTTTTCGAGCGAGAAATTATTTTTTTCGAGCGGAAAACATAGTTTTTCGAAGGAAACTCTGCATAATTATCAACTGATAAACCTAGTTTTCACGATAAACTAGGATTGTCACTCGAAAAAAAAAACTTTGGTTATTACGATTAACAGATTTTTTCTCGATAAACAGAGTTTTTAATTCGATATGCAGAGTTTCTCTCGATAATCATTCAAAAAACTATGTTTTATCACCTTGATAAACAGGGTTTTTCAAAGTGATAAACCTGGTTGTTCAAGAAACTCTGCTTATCAATTGAAAACCCCCTGTTTAACACCGAAAAACCCTGTTCATCGTTCGAGTGAACAAACTCTTTTTATCGAGAAAACCCCTGTTTATTGTTGATAAACAGGGTTTTTCAAAAATAACCTCTTCATAACTTTGAGGTTTTTCAAAAGTGATAAACTTAGTTTATCAAGAAAAAGAATTGAAAAAAGAACTGAAAAAACTTGATCGCCGAAAAACAGAGTTTTTCGAGTGATAAACAAAGTTTATAGAGAAATTCTGCATATCAAATGAAAAACTCTGTATATCGAGAAAACCCCTGTTTATCGATGATAAACTAAGTTTATCAGTTGATATGCAGAATTCCCTTGAAAAGCTATGTTTATCGCCCCTAATAACTTGCATCGATGAAAATCTAATTAGCATAATGTGCAATATGTAATATGTTGCTAATCTTAAGCAAGAAAGCCTGAAAACATAAGTAATACAACTCTTCCAGGGCTTTCTATTATGAGTAATTTATATATGACACCAATTTTTAATTTCAAGTAATGCAATTAGAGTATCATAATTAGAATAATTAGGCAGGCCCGTAACTAGGGGAACCCCTCCTTCGGGCACGTCACCGCTTTATTATCGCCATGGCGCCCAGATATTAGGGTTACCTTACTTTCTATATTGAAATTTGCAACAGCAAATTAAAGTTCATTTTTCTTCGCTCGCAAATCTTAGAAATTAGTTTCAGGCAGCGAGGTGCATGAATATTTCTATAGGATGCTACTGCAATATTCAGGTACGCCGCTGCCCTATCGCCATGGCACCCGAATACTCGTTAGGTCCAATTTTTATATTGAAATGAGCAGCAGTAAAGTAAAGAGCATTTTCCTCGCTCGCTTCGCTCGCTCGCAAACCTTATAAACGGGATAGTTCCATACAGCGAGGTCCATGATTATTCAATATTATGACAATTTTCAGGCACGTCACTGCCCTATCGCCATGGACAGCTCTGGAGAACTTTGATTTAAGTTACGCAACCATTATTCTCTCATTTCATTTCACTTCACATTGTATTTATTTCCACGAGAGTTGCCAAAGCTATTATACATGTGTGTGTGTATATATATATATATATATATATGTGAAAGAAATTGCGAGAATAACGTTGCGTAGCTCAATCAAAGTTCCCCAGAGCTGTCCTCCCTTTTTGAAATTTTTGCAAAGGCTGAAAAAATGTCTCCGCCGGGAATCGAACCCGGGTCGTTGGCTTAGAACGCCAATGCCTTAACCACTAGACCACGGAGACGGGTTAGTGGTTTCGGCGACACCAGATTCAATTGACCGACAGATTGACAAATCTTCAACCTTATTAATTAATTCCTTTGTTGGGGGCAGGTGAGTTTTGAACAAAGACAAGCCGCGTGCCTCAGCTGGATCCAAGCAAATGCTTTGAATACATGTATACATTAGAATAATTATAAACAAGTGCTGTCCTCCCTTTTTGAAATTTTTTTGAAAGGAATTAATTAACCACTAACCCGTCTCCGTGGTCTAGTGGTTAAGGCATTGGCGTTTTAAGCCAACGACCCGGGTTCGATTCCCGGCGGAGACATTTTTTCAGCCTTTGCAAAAATTTCAAAAAGGGAGGACAGCTCTGGGGAACTTTGATTGAGCTACGCAACGTTATTCTCGCAATTTCTTTCACATTTGTATTTATTTCCACGAGATTTGCCAAAGCTGTTGTATATGTTATTTCCTTACACTTGTTTATATATATATATATATATACTTGTATATATATGGTTATGGGGACATTCGCATTGTTATACGTCATCCCAATGTCCCCATAACCTGGCTCCATGTCCCCGTAATCGGGTTGTTTTCACACTGACGGAATAAAGCCTCTCGCATACATGCGAGAATATTTTACGAATTTGGATACGAATGGTAACGATGTGAAAATCCACGAATGTTTGCGATTGACTGCGATACTTACGGAACAGTTACGGAAAAGTTACGGAAAAGTTACGAATGTTTGCGATTTATATGCGATATAACCGGAAGTGACGTATTTTCCGCGCGTTTTCACAGCGTTTCACAATTCTACAGCAATTTTTCATGACATTCTCTCCACATTTTTCCAATTGTACACTGTTCACCATGGATAATTCGCAGATATTCGTAATATTCGCATTAATTCGTATCAAATTCTTGGCTGTCAAGTCATTAAGAATGAGTTACGAAATATACGAATGAGTTACGATAGACACGAATGAAATACGAATATGTTACGTTACATTACGAATAGTTACGTTTCCTGAAATTTTTGAACATGTTGAAAAAATTCTGCGAAGCCTGCACTCGGCTGCGAATTCTTACGAACATTTACGAACGTTACGAACCTCTGCGAATGTTCATTACGAAATGCTGGGAAAATCTGCGATTTTTTTGTCGCAAAGAATCGTACCTTTTCGTAATGAACATTCTCAGATGTATGAGAACTGCTTAAATCGCATTGTTATAGGTCCCCATAACCACAGTTTTGTACGTATAAGCGTGAGAGATATAAATGAGACGGGACGTAGCTCTTGGTTAACCTCGATTTTAATTCCAAGCTTTCGGCCTCATTTGGCCTTCTTCAGGGTCTACCAAGACAAATCAAAATTAAATGAAAACAAAATGAATACAAAATGAATATAGCATGACAATGCGAACATAAATAATGTTCAAATATACATAAGATATATATGTACCCGCTTCACTTAACGCCATCCGGCACAATCGTATTATAATAGACATAAGATATAAGTGACAGTATATGATGATATGGTGTGCCACAGATATTAAATGCATGTCACATATAGAAAGTAAGTAAGATATATATTTTATATTTTATATTAACGAAATAGGATACGAGGTAATATAGTCACATCAATGCATGTGCATAAAGTGAACATAATAAGTCAACATAATTACAGTCATTAGCCAAATGAGGCCGAAAGCTTGGAATTAAAATCGAGGTTAACCGAGAGCTACGTCCCGTCTCATTTATATCTCTCACGCTTATACTATACACATCATGAGACACCGACTACGTTCAAGTCAGGAGACATCTCTCACACTATATATATATATATATATATATATATATCTTATAATATAATACACTAAGGATTTCGGGCTCTTTTTTTGGTTCAAATAGGCTCCTCCCCTGGCCCTTTCGGTCCCCGCCTTTTGGTACCCACGGGTGGGGAAGGGTTCTTAGGGTGGTGGGAGGCACTTCTTGAGGGCTGCCGTCCCGTCCATATTTCATAAATTCATTTTTAAACATTGAATTTCCGCAGGGAGTAGGCCTAATAATTCCACCAACCCATGAAGCGGGTTTGTAGCTTCAGGCCCAGCCAACCCATATACCTTTCCCTGTGAAGGGGAGCTATGCCAAAGAACAGCATGGCCATATATCCGCATGGCTTCAGTGTACAGTACAGTATTATACACACGTGTTAGATCGTTCGCACGTACGTGTACAGGTCATCATACAGGTATAGAGTTACATCATTTGAAGCTTCATGGTCACACACACAGAGTTTAGTGTGTATGTTTCACGACGTTCGCTACCGGTAATTTGACACTTTATCAGAAGAAAATTCCTTCGAAAATATTTCCATAATGATTATGAATACGTATAATGATATTAATCCCTTCTCCCCTCGCCCTGGGGGTGATGGGATGACAATGGAATGAGGGGAGCTGGAGGGGGGGGGGGGGGGGGGGTAGTAGGGGGGAAGTCAATCCGTCGGTCCTCCCAAGACCCATATAAGGGGGCCATAATCTCCCTGAAAATAAAATGACAAATTCATTTTTTCTCATTATTGCATCCTTTACAGGGGACGTACCGCTAATTATGGATGTTACTCTGAGTATTAATAAACCACAGAAACATGGCAAGATCAAATCGCTCCCTCTAGGTCTATGCATGGATATTCTACTCGAACATTATTATATCCATATCATCAATTTTCATCAAGATGAAAATGCATTTTCTTCAGAACTCATGCAAGCTTTAGATAAATAAGACTCACTTGATCAGGGGCGGATCCAGAATTTAGTATAAGGCGGGGAAAACAAGTGCAGGTTTGTCCACTTTTGGAAAAGGCAGATCCTGGGGGGGGGGGGGGGGGTGGTGAGATTTTTTTTTTCGTCAGACCTAGAAAATTCGCTCGGGAGGGGGTGCTTATGGGGTCCCTCCATAATTCTCTGACAAGCCAAAAAAAAAAGGTTTCATTCTAAAAGGGGCGGGGGCACAATCGACAAAAGGGCGGATCGTCTATGGTCGAAATGCATACTTTCCTGCCAAAAAGGGGGGGGGGGGGGCACGGGCCGGAAGTACCGCCCCCCCCCCTGGATCCGCCAATGGACATGTTGTAAATACTTCTTGGTAAAAATAACTTTACCCGAATTTTTTATTTATTCACTTGATTATTGTAACAAATATACGGTACGGTGATTAATCATAAACACAGCTAGCGCCCGTGGATGTCCACGTGCTGCTTCTGCTAGTATATATATAATGTGTGAGAAATTTGTTCAAATACTCTCGTGGGTAAATTTACATAATGTGAGAAATCAATAAGCCAGTTCGGGGTTAGCGCATAGTACAAATGACCTTGAATTGAATGAGAGAAATAATTTTCGTAGCTAAATTCATTGTTCTTCCTTACTGACTTCCTTTCTGTGGAAATAACTGCAGGGTTTGCAAAAACTGTCTCCGCCGGGAGTCGAACCCGGGTCTTTGGCACTGTATGCCAAACGCCTTAACCACTAGACCACGGAAGCGGGTTATTGGTTTTCGGCTTCACGAGGTACAAACACCGACAGGCAGCCCTTGCAACCCAGGGGAGTATTGACCAATGAAAAGCCGCATGCCTAACTAGATCTCACATTATATATATATATATATATATATATACGTTCGTGCCCATACCCTTGGAGAGACACGCCCCTGACCCCGCCACCCGCCACCCCTACTCGGTCGCTTGGCGCAGCAAGGTCCATTTTTCCAATGTTGAACCCCTCCCCCCCGCAAATATCCTAATTACGGGCCTGATTAGGTAATTATTGTTTATCCCGAAAGCCTGAAAACAATACAAGTAATACAATTTTTTCTAGCGTTTTCTATGACGAGGAATTCATTATGACACCAGTTTTCATTTTAAGTACTCAATTATACTCAATTAGTGTAAATAAAAGTACCCCAACCTACAAAAATTGGAACATGAAGGTTTTTAACGGTTTTCCGAATTATACCGGTCATGTCACTGCCTTTCATATAGTAGGTCGAGAACATTTGGCGATATGTATGTCAACCACGCTCTCGACCAACAACTATCGAGGGAAGAAAACCGGTGATGACCATGAAATCTATTCTATGAGTGTACAATGTAACTGGCAGAAAACTAAACATAAGGTTAAAGGAGAATTAACCCCTGAGTACAAATTTACTTATATTGAAAGGTGTAATATATTCCTACTTATTGGCCTAAATCATTTTCTAATAAGATATTAGAAAAGGGTATAAATAAAGATATTCCAACACCCGGTATCGTCTCCTACTCATTTACATGGGGGCTGCCATTTTCTTGCTGATTTGGATTTGTACATGAACCATTGAGAAATGTTCCGGTCAGGAAGATATTTTGAATCCAAGACCTAAATTGATTTTCTTCATTACCAAAAATCCCATATGTGACGAAAAATATAAAGTGGGTGTTTACATGATTTATAAAAATTAAATCTTTATAATGATACTTTTAAATTGTCTGGTTTTGCTTAACAAAAATCTGTTTTCTTGGGTTTGCCAAACAGAGCAGAACATAATATATGCAGCATGCATTCTGACTTTTCAAGTCCCATTATCCGAAAGCAGGTGAATGCATAGTTTGCCGCTATAGATGCTCAGGGAAGAAGCATCCATAAAATTTGAATTAATTTGCTCCGTCCATTGCGTCACAGTATGTAGAAAATAGATTTATATTAAGCGAATATCGATTTTCAACAGAAATATATAAGGAAATCTTCAGTTTAAAAATAAATTGACATATCTATTCTATATTTTTAATCTCAAATGGGTTTTTAATTTTGAAAAAGGCAATTGGGCATTTGGATTAAGAAAATCTTCTTGTACACATAAAAAAATGGCAGCCCCCATGTATTGCTAGCAGACGATACATATTGCTAGCAGATGATAAATTTTGCTCAGAAAATCTTGATTCGTATCGATCTCGTATATTTTGACGCGAAGCCATATAGTCTAACAAGTAGGAATAAATAACACCTTTGAACACTATCGTCTTTATTGTTTGAGGTTAATTCTCCTTTAAACAAAACCTAAAGGAATATAGTAGAGAAAAATGGAAAAGAGATATTGAACCTCTCCTCGTTCAGGGTGACTTCTTAAAGATTTTACACGTGGAAAACGGAGATTTGTCATAGAAATCGATAATCTTCGGACTCCCCCAGGGGGTCCTAAAGTTTGCCGTATTAAACGATTGTATTGATAATTGTACAAAGTAATAAGAACTTATATCGTTGGGGCAAACGCCTTAACGATAAGTGCAATCTATGTCAAGCTAAAGGTACTCTCCACCATGTTCTCAACCACTGTGAGAAGATGCTTGACAGATATACATGGCGTCACAATAATGTGATTCACAAATTGGTCTCACTCATGAAAAAAAAGAATGCTAATCTAAAAGATGTCAGAATCTTTGCTGACCTAGAGGGCGTAAATATTAACGGTGGAACAATTCCTCCAGATGTCATACCCACTCAACAAAAACCCGATATTTTCTTTCTGGACTACAAACAGAAAGGTCGTTATAACTTAGTTGACGGTCCCTTTTGAAAGGAACATAAACGAAGCCCATCAAAGAAAATGTGACCGCTATGCAGGTCTTATCTTCGATATCAAAATGACTGGGTGGAACCCCATAGAAACGCCAAGAGTCGCACAGTCATGGAGGCTGCCATTTGCTTTCCTGGATGACATCACATAAGCGCAGCCAACAACAGTCATGTGCGTTTCAGTGCGGGCATGTAATCCCTGCGCTAAAATGACAATTAAACTACGCGATTTCATGCGTTTTAAGTTTGCACGCACCAGAGGTACGCGTACTTTTAGTACTTTTTTTTACACGGTCATGTGGTGTAATTTGGCATATCAGGATGGCTACATTATTGAACCCATTTTGTAATATTTACTATTTAGAAGGTTAAATGTAAAAGTATGTTTAAGGGTTAAAGATATTCATTGATACACGAAAAAGGTGCCTTTGAGTAGCCTATTACTGTGGCCCTTTATACAAGCCAGTATCCAAGGTGATTTTGAAAGTACATATTGATTAATAATAACGATGATAATAATAGCAACAATAATACATGTAGTAATGCAGTACTTGTACAGCCCACAACACAAAATGTTATTACTCTACTTTATGACTAATGAAGTGCCATTATGTACCAAATTTTAGCAATAGTTATATCAGCGTAATCGAAATTATAAAAAGATACATATTCATACTTGCACGGTATCACATGATTTCAAATTATTAAAAAAAACCTTTTTTCCCCTTTAATGTGGATATCCCGGTTTGATTGTGTCATATGTGTCATATATAAAATCTCAAGCAAAGTTCTTTCATCTGCAACAACTAAAGAGTACGTGTTCTTGACTCTCCAGTAGTGATGCGAATTCTGGAATCCCTTCGACATAACATAATTATACAATCACATGACTATATTTGCCTGCCAGCATATTCAAGGCAACATCCTGTCATTTGAGAGATCCCTGCAACTAAAGTGAACATGTTATTAGCTTTAAGTTTCTCTTTCTGGGTCTGCTTAATTAATATTGGCGGAAGTGCATCAGCCCTACTATGCTGGATATTCCATTGGCTGTGTTTTCCGTGGAAAGGTTTTCACTCATTGTCACATTGTTATAAAAACTCTTCTGCGATATAAATAGAGCTACAGATTAGAGTTAGTAGACCTAGTAGAATTTGTTATTCACATTTTATGCCATCATATTCAAGGACAGGTCTTAATTCTACCCGTCATTATTTTGTAAGTCTTACCTGCCTACAGCTGCTCTGTCCTCTGTCCTGTCCTCCGGTCCTCCATATGTTTCTGTTTCTATCATCTTTGGAAGAAGAGTTAAGAATAGGGTAACGTTTATGTATCACCACACGAGTCAGTTCAGTCGCTCGACAGTTAACAGACGCGGAATCTGTGACTCGTAGATCAAGCAATAATTAACCAGAGGACAAAAGCCCCCAATATCCTAAAATTCTTGCAGTGTTTACTTCCAACCATCTTAGTATAAGGAGGCCACCTTGAATGAGATAATTTTGGATCTTGGATACCATCTTGCATGAAGGCTAGTATAATTAATATAATATAATATAATATCAGTATAATTAATATTTTCTGTTTAGCAATGAATATCCTTGGATAAACGACACAAAAATCAATATATTGCACATATGCTAATTAGTTCATTATGCTAATTATGCTATTTATGACAATTGCATTACTTTAAAATGAAAAAAGTGTCATAAATGAATTTACCTCAATACCCATCTAGCACACGAATCAACAAAAAACCTTGTACTTAACAGCTTTTCCAGGTCTGAATAACTTCTACTGGACTATTAAGGGAGATTTAAAATCTTATGGCTTAAATGGGGTGACTATTTTGGGAGAGGCTCCCAGGCTATCAGCACTGTTTTTGCCCTTTTTGCTGTGTGGAGACGCACAGTGCGTTGGCCAGAATAAGTTCAACGTAGCCAACATTAATTTCAAAGCTATATCGGGCATTGCGGGTATTTGGTTTGTAAAGGGCGTTAATCCAAATAGGAGTGACATGTTGCACACGACGTGCACTTGAAATGTCGTTTAAAACTGTTAACATGAGGGTAAAAAATTGACTTGAACTTAACAAGTAGCCGCAAAATATGATAAGAGTCAAGCTTTATACATTGGAAATACAGCGGAAATCGGCACCAATTGTAACCTTTTTGGTGTATCAATAACAAAATCTTATTTTTTACACCGGTTGTTAACAAGGTTATGACAAAATTAATTTTCTGAATATTAATCAGCTAATCAGCTTTTGGAGTAGAACACCATGATATTGTCAAATGAATTATTAGGATTAACCATGAGCAACATCGGACGTGGACGGACACTATATCTTTCAAATTGTGAATATCATGCATTTTGCCAAGTAGTGACTTTCAGACACAATGCCGTAAAAAGGAATAATTTTTTTTCAGGTTCATGAGAAATATTGAGACACTTAAAATAAATTCCAAAGAGAAATATTGCTCAGAATTATTCGGTTGGGTGCTATCTTCTAATAGGACATGAAAAATTCTGAAATCTCACAATCACCACTGTAAGACGTGGTACACATGCAGATGATTGTGTTTAGTTCGTTTTTAACTTTGCTTGAATTAACACACACACTCCGCACCCAGTCACCCTCCTTATCACACTCAAAAACAGACGCTAGTTCTGAATGAATGCTTGCAAGCTAATGAAAAAAAAAACAACAGAAATATGGAGTCACAATAAAAACAACAAATGTTAGACAATGAAGTCGATAGATCCGCACTTCTATTTTACTTAGAAAAGAAAAGTAAATATTCAATTTATCATGTTGTCATTAGAATATTTCATTACCGGCTGAATTTAATGCTTAATAATTTCAAAACAGCAAACACACACACTCACATGAAAAAGTCAAGCAGTTTACTCTATGCTCAAATTTTTAATTAACATTATTATTCTCCAGAATATGAAAAATAGATCACACTTTGATAAATGTTCACCTTATATTGTACATCTCAAGCATTGTATGAATAAAAAAGACGGAATATTTTCTTTGGAAATCTAGAAAACTGGGCAATAATCTTGAAAAAATTTAATTTCCCTTAAGTATACCCTGTTCTTGATTTCAAACGTATTTAAAGGCATTCAGTAACTTTGTGGAAGCTTGATTTAATAAATTGTTGAATTTTGATATCTGTCTTGTATAATGATGTTCAGAAGGATAAATAAATAGCCAGGCATAGAAAGGTTTTCAAATATATAATGCTATTATTAAGATATCTGTGACTGAATACTCATATTTACGAAAGCGTATGGCCATACGCTTTAGTCTAACACTGAGTCAATGGGGAAAATGAGTCTGGCATTTCCGGTCATTTGCATATGTTTACTTTTGTGAAGCACATGGTGATTTTAAAGTGCTTTTTTTCCGCATGGGCTTCATTTTTACACCATATTACATACACTGATAGCATGTAAGGCCAGACAGCTCAGATTTTATCAAGCCTCCACAAAGTTACTGAATGCCTTTAAAATCAAAAGCTAGCACTTCATTCTTCCACGAAATGTATAACAAATGGATATTTTTTTTTTCTAAATTATTGATTGACATAAAAACGAAAGTGAAACACCAGGCCTATAACTTGCATTTATATATTGTTATCACGAGAAAAGTGAGAATGAAGGAAGGCCACAAAAAGAAAACCTTGTAAATTCGATTCCTTCCTTGGGGACGAAATGCGGTCTCTTGTTAGAAATTTTGACAAGACATGACTCGATTTCTTGTTCTTTATAACATATGTATCGGCATATTGAAAATATGCTCTTATCGGTTTTATCTACCCCATAAAACTATTATTCTAAAATTAAATCATCTACTAAACACAATACAAAACTTAAAGCTGGTAATTAATTATAAAGAAATTCTATTGGTTTATCAATTTACATTGTATAATCTACGCAAAATCTTACCTAATTTAATCTTGATACGTTATAATACCGAAAAACAAATGTGAGAAATTTTCCTACAATACATGTGGATAAAAGGAAAGCCACTTTATAATTTCATTCAATTTCACATCATTTATTTCCAATGTAACAGCAAATAAATTTACAAGGACTTTGATGTTACAAAATCACACAAAACCAACAATTAAGAATGGTATAAAATCACATGGCACATAATTTCAGTTAAGATAATATTTACCATATAAGAAATAAGTAAATAAGTACCAGCTGTACTTGGAGAAAACCTTGGAAACCACAGCTTGTAATTCAGGTTTCCTAACATAAAAGACATCATTTGATAATAAAAAGGCTTAAAAGACTATAAAACAGACAATACAGGACCACACGGAATGGGACAACACATCAATTCAACACAGGCACAAGGATATGGCATTCAGAGCCTTCTGTAGCGTACAGTAAAATATTATACAATAGACCTGTTCATAAAGTTACTCAAATTTATGGATGTTTCTTTCCTGGGGACCTGGTAACGAAGTATCCATTAGCATGTTATTAATGAATGAACAGCAATACTTGGAATCCAGTTTGCAAACATTACTTGTTGCTATGTCTGACAAGCCTCTGGCAAGATTTCAAGTTGTCAAGAACAACTTTTGTTTTAAAGGTGCGCATAAAACTTGAATATATTTGTGAGCAGGTTTTTAGGATGCTAAGTACAACAATTCAACGAATATTATAAGTGCGTATTCAAGACGATGATTTGAGACATAATAATGGCATGCATTAAGAACGCATCTCTTACATGGAATGATGCCTTTTGGTATTTGTTTATTTGCCTAAATTTAAGATCGTGTTTGAACGAAAATAAACTTGGCGACTGTTTGAATGATTCACTAAGATAATTACATAAATGTGGGTTATTATATGCGACATTCCTATTACTACTCCAATATTTTGACACGTCGTTTATTTATTTAGAAGAATTTACCTTCAGTATGAAATTTAAATGGGCGAATGAGATAAGAAGTTAGAAATCTTGGAGCATATTTCCTCATGGTAAACCATAATTGAAAAAAATAACACTATAATTATGTGAAATCTTGTCCCATGGAACGTTATTGTTGGATAATTTGTTAAAAACTGGTTGCCGGCACCATACTGATAGGGATTAATTACATTGGGAATTACATGATAAATACGGTTACTTTATCATTTTCCTTTTTGTTTTCATGACATCCTTTTGGTTTTCCCAACAGACTCAATTGGTATACAGTACGCAATAACCTGGTAAAGATACTGCTGAGTATTGGTTCATAAAATTCATTGTGAAAGTTACTGTCTAGAAGTTCTTCTAAAATGGTTGAGTAGGTTGTTTGGGTGATAATAAGGAACAATTAAGTTATAATGATGATTTTTTTTTAATACGTAGGGCTATGACAAATAGACTAAATCTTTCTGAAAAAGTAAAACATAGGACAAAAAAACTACAAAATACTTCAATGTGTCAGGCTTACTCCATTTGCAAACTTTTTCGTACGACATTGCTAGTCTTATTTTCTTCCACAAGTGGGTTGAAAATAGGAAGCTCACAACAAGGCTATTCACCCTAAACCAAACAAATATTTCCGTAGCTTTCTGTCTGCATATCGTGATCATTATGATTTCCTGTTTCCATATCCGTAATAATCTACGAATTTGCTGTTAACCAAAAACCGAAGCAGTTGTTCGGTACTGTACTACATTTGATGTTATAGCAAACAATATAAATCCTGCTGTGAAATTCACACCTTTACTGTTAATTGCTTACAATGAAAAAAAATCGATAATTATATCTTTGCCTTTGGTCCTTTATTTTGTCTTTGAAGAACGAAATTTACAAAAAATGTGGAACGACTGAACTCAGTATTTCTCTGTTCTTTTAAATTATCCCGCTAATAGAATTATTCATAATACATGTAATACAAATCGTTCAGAGATGTTCAGGTTACATAATGAATACATGACAACAATTTTTTAGAAATATCTACAGTGTGAGTCAATATAAAGGAAATCCATGTTCAAGACCCAATATTTTGCAAACCAAGTGAAATCGCTGAAATTTATAATAATATGCCAGTTGATGATATCTTCTTGAATTTAATACGCTGCTCAACAAAGTGCAATCATGCATGACTGAGCACTGACCATTTTCCAAAATCATGTCAGAATCTTCTTCATTATGTGTGAGTGAATTCAATTGAAATGGAGATCATTCAGCCAACCTTGGGCTGACTGCATTTCATTCAAAACTTCGGCAGAGGCAAATTTGACATGGATCACGAAATATGTAACTGTTCACCTGCCCTCGTCACATTTTATTGATGAAGGTGTCAAATTAAAGGAAACATTTATAGGGCCTATCGGCTACAGTAATTGTATCTTTAATTTAATCTATATACACTGATTTATTGACTCACACCTTATACTAAATGTTATTTACAATGTATACTTCTGTATACTCTCTAAATATAAATGAGTGGAAATCTATTTTCTCTATTTCTCTATGATTTGGAGTGGATTCAATTCCGAAGGAGGTGATAAATATTATGACCCCTGAAAAGAGGATTTCAACTCATTTGCATGAAAGAGAAAAGCCGCCTGACTACAAGTTGGTGTTCCAAAAAGCAGACAAATTAAAGACACCGAACAGTGAAAGTTTGAGCAAAATCCGATAAGAATTAAGAAAGTTATGAATTTTGAAGCTGTGATCAGTCAAACACTTATTGGCAACTCTGTGACTATCTTGCGGGCTCCTCTCCCATTTGCCATGTACCCCCTCAACAAAATCCCATTATTTTCCATTTTCTCTCTCAAAAAACATTCAATCATACATGCACCTACATGTAAGACATATTCCTTGTTCATATGCTTTTACACAAAACCTGTATGAATGAAATATATTCCTTCATAAAAGAACAAACCACCTGACTACAAGTTGGTGTTCCAAAAAAGCAGACAAATTAAAGACACCGAACAGTGAAAGTTTGAGCAAAATCCGATAAGAATTAAGAAAGTTATGAATTTTGAAGCTGTGATCAGTCAAACACTTATTGGCAACTCTGTGACTATCTTGCGGGCTCCTCTCCCATTTGCCATATACCCCCTCAACAGAAACCCCCATTATTTTCCATTTTCTCTCTAAAAAAAATTCAATCATACATGCACCTACATGTAAGACATATTCCTTGTTCATATGTTTTTTAATACACAAAACCTGTATGAATGAAATATATTCCTTCATAAAAAAACCAAAAAAATATGAACATTTATGAACGTTTCAAATGGGAGAGGAGCTCGCAAGATACGTCACGGAGTTGCCAATTTGTGTTAATTAATAACAACTTCGAAAATTCTTATATTTCTTATTTCTTATCGGATTTGCTCAAACTTTCACTAATCTGTATTCAAATCAACTTAATGCCAGGATGGACTTTCCCTTTAAGAGAGTAAACTTTAGTAAAGGTTGTTGTTTAGCAGCTGTACAAAACGAAATGAAAGGCAATTTCTTCTGACACATGTGGGTAAACGATTCCAAACTTCAGATCCTGCAGATAAAATTGCATATAATCTAACCAGGCAGATTTCCGGACTGTCTTCATTCGTAAACGCAATGCAGAGATCGATTGTTTCGCTGGCTAACGTGGCTAATACGTTCACAACATGTCTGAATAAAAACAACGTATGTGGAAGTTTTGTGTTGAGAATCATTCAAAACTTTTTACCAGTTCATCCCGCACCATTTCAGGCCTAACATTATTATCGTTGGTGTTAAATGAGAAACTGATAGCGCTTTTAAACTGAGAACTGAGAGGGGGAGGCTGGCAACAAACACACTGTTTCATTAATGCATGTCTGCTATTTTATACTTAAAAATTAGCTTTCGTTGTTTTATCAAACCTGGAACGAAGGAGAAGAACACTGACCACCACAACTCAACATTAAGGATTTCCACCTCAGTTAAGTACTAGTTATGACTGCAACAGGGTTGTCTTCTATTCTTTGAGAGTTTACAGAGGCGCTAGCAGGTTCAACCGTACCCTCCTGTGGGTAGGGTGGTGGGGGGTGGTCATGGGAGACCTCTTCAGTTGTTGCAACTGAAAGAAAAAAAAGAAGAGCTAGTATATTCAACAGAAACAGAGAGCGAGAAAGAGAATGATGGGTTGGGGTATTTCGAAGATATACAGTGCTGTAAAACAATGAAGGGATACGTAAAGCGGCAGAACATTGATTTCATGATCAAAATAAAAACCTACCAGTAGGCTCAGTAGTAACCTCCCGATATGAAGGTGGGGGGACGGCATTGGATACCTCCTCAGTTGGTGCAACTGAAAGAACAAAAATATATTTATATAATAATAATATTGGATAATTATAAAGCGCTCATATCCACCATGAATGGTGCTCAAGGCGCTCCAACATTACCCCGGCTCTATCTAAGCTGCCGATTTCGGCGCTCACAGCATTCAAGGAATTAATTCCTGCCGGTACACATTTAACACCTGGGTGGAAAGTGGCAAATGTAGATTAATTAAGAACAGTTAAGAAAAGTAGTGCCGCGCCGGGGTTCGAACCCACGACCGTCTCATCTTCAGTCCAGTGTTTAAACCACTCGACTAAGACACCTACGACAGGAAAAGAGAGACAGAGAGAAGAGAGAGAAAGAAGGGAAGAGGTAAGGAGGTTATAAATGTACAGTACTATAAACAATATAATGCTGAGAGGCATGTACAGCTGAGGAATACTGATTTCATAATGGAAATACATGTATATGTAGAAAGCTTTTGAATACATACATACTTTTCCGGTACATAAAGATTACAATGCTCCATACCTTTGGTGCACTTTATGTGTATGACAGCATATCATAATAGTCAATAACTACATGATAAAACTATGTCTTTCTTATCCCCCCCCCCCCCCCACCAGCCCCTGGAGTTGGTGACAAGTTATACGTACATCAAACTAGTAATACATTGCGTATGTCTCGAGACAGAATCCATTTTGCGTACTGGTATATTATTCAGTGCTATGTTGGGTAATCCTTTAATTTGAGAGTTTGTTTACTTTTTACTTCTTTCCTTGACATCTTTACTCGCCCCTTTTCGAGGAAATGGTGTTCGCTCAATGTTTTCTTTTCACGCAATAAGTCTCAAACCGCTAAACCAGTGCACGAAAACCGCATTCGACCCGATTTACAATCCATTCAGCATATGAAATTTGTAAAAAAAATCTTCTAAAAAAGAAAGAAATGGAGGCCGTTCATGACCTACAAAACACATATATATTTGCATGTGAGTTTTCTTTAAGTGCATCTCTCCTTTTACTGTGAATGTTTTGTAAAGTGAATTTCGAATGTATTTAGGATTACACAGCTCAATGAATATATAAAATATTAGTCTGTTAAGAGCTAGATGGGCGTTAGTAAGCTCTATCACTTTATATTCCAATGAGGTTTCAAAGTTTATGATTCCCTCGCCTCGTGTTCGTGCGTGATCCTTACATTTTCACGGTTTCACCAAAATCTGGCACAAGTTGGTTTTTACATGTCGTTTTCAAAATAATGCCGCTCGGTAAAGAAAGTACGTAGGAATGCAGATTTTGCAAATACAGAATACACAAATCGAACAGTTTAACGAATCCCATCCTATTGATATTTATTCAACATGAATTGTTTTTGGTTACGAAAAAAACGTTGCAATTATCAACGGCTGATACAATCATACATGCACCTCACTCACATCGAATAGACCGATAACAGACGGACCAAACAATTACGTCAGCCTGAATGGCCAACAATCGGTCAGATTGGAGTTGGTTTGGCGGTGTGACTGACGTATGAACATTGGATTCACAAAATGTTTTTAAAAGGTCATATTTGGAATGTGGGGTCATTTCAAGAGCATCCCCATTTTTTCTTGTTACTTAACAATCTGAAGTATTTGTGTTTATTTTCATTAAAGCGCGCTGAGACATGATAATATGTGATTACACGCTACAGAATAAGTATATAATTATCATTATTATTATTGTTATTATTATTATTATCATCATTATCATTATTCAGTGACACTACTATATAAACATGAGAAAGTATATAAATAATTTTACACATTGACTTGAGAACTCCACCATCTCTTTAAAGACTGTTCAAAACACACATACCTTCTGCGCCCTGAGTTATAGGGGTGATTTCATCACGTGGAACATTAACGTTACTGTCATCGAACCTGGAGTAGCCTGGTGGTCCTGTCATCGTCGGAAAGCCCAATGTTTGTCTTCCAGGAGCTCTAGAAGACGGTGTGATGTGGATAATGGTGGAGCGAACACCAGTCCTCTGGGCGGGCCGCGTGGCACGATTTTTTCTCATGTGGCTCCTGCTTCAGCAAACAGTTAAAGGGGAATTAGCCTAAAAATATAATTGTGCTCATATTCAAAGATGTAATCTATTCCTTCTTGTTGCCCTACGTAGTTTTGCATTAAAATATACGTGATGGGTATACATCAGGATTTTCTCAGCAAGATTTATCGTCTGCTAGCGATACCAGAGGGCTGCCATTTTCTTAATGTGTACATCAAGATATTTTAAATCCGAATGCAAAATTGTCTTTCTTCCAGATACAAAATTCCATCTGAGATTTAAAATATCTAACAGATATATACACACTTAGAAATAAAGGTACAATTTTGCACCCTTCAAATGCAACACTGGCAGCACCTTTTTGGGTGCAACTTTGCACCCTAAGAAGCTTTTTGCACCTTTAAGGGTGCAGTTAGCTACATTTTGCACCCTTAAAGGGTGCAGAGTTGTACCCTTTAGAAAAGGTACAAATTTGCACCTTTTGGATGAAAACATTTCTGCACCCTTAAAGGTGCAAATTTGCACCTTTTAGGGTGCAAACGGGCATTAAAGGGTGCAAACAAGAACAAAAAGGTGCATTTTTGCACCCTTTTCATGTAGGGTGCAAGAGTGCACCCAAAAAGGTGCTGCCAGTGTTGCATTTAGGGTACAAACCTGAACCCTTTTTTCTAAGTGTGTACATATATTCTAAAAACTAAAATGCGAATTAATTGAAATTTATGGATGATGACTTTCCCGAGCGTAAATAGTGACAAACTATGCATTCACCTGCTTTGAGATAATGGACTTCAAAAGTCAGAATGCGCGTTGTATAAATTATGTTCTGCTCTGCCAGGCAAGACCAAGAAATCGATTTCTAGTTAGCAAAACCGGAGAATTTAAAAAGAAATCTATTAATTTCAAATTTTAAAATAAATGTATACACCTTTTATGTACTTTCCATCATATATGGGGCTTGTTTATAATGAATAGAAGCAATTTAGCTCGTGGATTAGAAATATGTTCCTGACTGGAACGGTCTCCAATGGTTCATGTACAACTCCATATCATCAAGAAAATGGCAGCCCCCATGAAGTGTTAGCACATGATGCCGTGTGCTAGAATGTCTTGATTTAAACCCTTTTCTGATATTTTATTTCTAAAGTGATACAGGTCAATGATTAATAATAATAATAATAATAATATGGACATTTGTATTGCGCCGGTATCCATCATGAGAGATGCTCATGGCGCAGATATATTATTATAATATATTATTATTATTAAGAATATATTACACCTTTGAACATAAGTACATTTATTTTCTAGTGTTAATTCTCCTTTAAAAAAATTTATGTTTTTTTCACCCCATTATGTCAGTATTTTGCCGCACAACTGAGGTCAAATGCTTCCAGAAAAGGCCTGAGTAACCCAAATGTATGCAATCAATCTCAAAACGGCACTGTAAAATCAAGATCTCTGTTGCATGTAGATATTGTTCCAACGGCTGACCATTAACCAATCAGAATGGTTTTCCAAATTTCAATTGATTGCAAACCTTTGTGTTACGATTACATTGTGAAAGAAACTGTCTGGAAGCAATTGGATATATTGACTGTTGAACCTCTTTAAGGCTACAGGTCATCGACCTCGATCCTCATCTCGTCGCATCTCAGCACTGAGATCCTCTCTTTAATAGTCATGTTGATAACATAAATTTATAGTTAGTCTTATACAGTTATATATAGTTATGTATGTGTACGATTCATTACTCATGATGTAGAACAACTTGCTGGGATTGTACTTCACATCGCTTTTCTGGTATAGTTTAAAAACTATGCACTGTCTGATATTCAAAATCTAAAGAAACAGAAATATATCTATTCTGAAGGTATGGAAAGTTTCAACCCAATCCAATTAGTACTTCAATGTATGCTGGGGAGTTTTGACTCACAATAGGACACAGATTAGGCGCTCTTAAATGGTCACTCTTCTTTAGAGCCCGTTTCATGACTTTTTTTTTCGAATCTCACGCATCTTTTGAGACCAAATTCGCGATGTTCGGGCATGCGGTTCCGAAGTTACGCAACATTTCGTACTTGCACGTGAGACCGAAAATTGCTCAAAAACGTGATTTCATGTGTAATATCAATACAAAATGTGTTTTCAGCCAAAATTTAGAAATCTATAAATATTTTTATATTTCCTGATTGAAATTAATTTATTTTAGGCTTTTTGTGTTCGCGAAATTGTCCCTGACAAATTTCATCAAAAAAACAATAAAAAAAAAACAAAAGGTAAAAAAACCCAAAGAAATACATAAAAAATTTAAAAAACAATAAAATACATAAGAAATCAATTTTGATACCGAATTTTTTTTCAAGTATATTTGCTAAGAATACTGGAAAGAGTGTCTAGACCAAAAATTAGCATATTTTGAGCTTTATTTAATGATTTAGAGCAAAATTTTGATTTCATGCATAAATTTGCATAATGAATTAATATATATATATATATATGACTTTGGTGATATATTTGAAGGATAATTATACTTGCCTGAATGCTCCAATTATGACGGCGCACATTGCAGTCAGAGGAATAATGAGACCAGGAATAACTGCAAATAATAGAGAGAGAGAGGGAGAAAGTTATTTACAAGTGAACACAAATGTGGTTTAATTCTGCTATCCTTTATGTACTATATACACATATGAGAAGACACATATTTCGTTATAAAAGTAACCAGTGATTGATGAGACAAAAATAATAATGAAGAAACCAGCACTTATACAGTGAATAAGAAAATAAAATTTCCTGTCGTATCACGGGGATCTCGATTTGATTTCAAACCAAATTTACGCGCAATGGATAATCATTTAACACATTAAACAAATGAGATTATATTAACAATGAAAACGTTCAACAGCAACAATTACATAATTATTATGTACGATATTCCACAAGATTTCTATTTTGCAGTATGAAGTATACTGAACCAATATCATATTGGAAAACCTTAAAGTAATATCTCATTTTCAATCATTTTCGGATATACAATGATAATATTTGCCCATACTAGCTTAGACGGTAGACCAAATGATGTGGTTGTGGGGGGCGGATAAAAAAAAATGGATATACACTGTACGAACTTCATTATTCCATACCATAAATCAGGGTGCCTGCACTGCCTGAAACTGTGATTTCCTCACAAGTTGGAATGCTTCCTTCCCACTTGTAAGCACCACTATGGAGATCTCGGATACATTCCAAGTGAAAGTCACCCTTTTTCGCGTACCCGTCATTGCAGTAGAACTTGGGCTCACACCCGAACGAGGAAATAGTATAGCATGAGTTGTCATGTGGATCGTCGATGTCGGAGATAGGGAAAAGCTTGATACCACCATGTGGAATAGGCGTGGTGGGTTTTCCGCATCTACCGTAGGGATCTGAAGAAAGTGTAGACGGAGACAACAGTGTCATATACTTCTTCTTCTTCTACTTCTACTACTACTATTACTACTATACTCTTCCTATTATTTAATCTACTACTACTACTACTACTACTACTACTACACTCTTCCTACTATTTAATCTACTACTACTACTACTACTACTGCTAGAACTGCAGGTACTATACGACTACAACTACTACTACTACTATACTACTATTGCGATCACTATTACTACTATAGTACTATTGCGATCACTACTACTACTACTACAACTACAAATATTATTACTACTACTACTACTACTGCTACTACTACTACTACCGTACTTTCTGCATCACAGACGTCCCGCGCAATAATCAGTAACTAATATCATCTGCAAAACAGACTATTATCATCGCTTACGCGCGACTGACCTTTGACCCATAACTAACACAGGTACGGCCAGCTATAGAGCGAAGCAACATCAATTTGTATCGGCTCTTACTAAAAAAATATCGCGCACGGCTCACTCTCACTGGGTGGAAATTTTCGAACATTCAATTGTATGGTGTATACAAGAGGACAAAATAGAAAAAGTGTCTTATCAGTATGGTTTTCCCCGTTTACAGGCTAAAAAAGAAAAATAAGGGAAGAAATAAAACAATAGAATGATAATGCAAAGAAAAACATGAACGATTTAGGGAAATAAAGGATAGGATAAGATGCGTATATAACATAACGAAGGATAGAGAGTGAAATTATTAAATTAATCCATCAGTCGATTCATTCTTTTGATAATGAATCAAATAATTATTTCCTGCTGCCAACAGGTTATTTTTCATCCCCTTTTTTAAAATGCTGCTTACAGAAAATACCATACATTAAACTCCTGATAAATGTTCGAACATTTCAACCCAGAATAATATCGTAAACGATAGGGAGATAAGTGGTAGGATAAAAGGTAGTTTGCAGGCACAAACCCTGGTCAGTGTCTGAACTGTAAGTCTACCATAGGCCATGTACTATAGCTGTTCGTGACGCAGCGGCGCGACCCGACTGCTTAGTGAAAGCCGTTTGTAGCATAGTTTATAGCACATGATACTCCCAACATGTAGTATGAGCATAAAAGGCACGCAAGAAAAGCAATGTGACATTCTATGGTTACGCAGAGACAGTTGCAATTAATAATTTTAGGGGGAAAAACACATAAAAAGATTTTTCCGCTAAGTCTTATGTTACCCTACCACAAATTCCAAAATATACATAAACCGAGAGCGTTCCCTCATAATCTTAAAAATTCCCCTCCTAAAATGTTAAATTATGCTCCAAAGTTTTGATCACCATAAAATATTTAAAACATAACAAAGAAACAAGGAGAAAGCAGAGTATGACAGATGAGAAGTGGTAGCCACTCTCTCTTTTTAAAAATATCTTGTACATAAAATACGGCTACGTAGGCTATAACCTTACCAAGACCAGTCCATTGTCTCTTGTTCCTGACGACTGCTGAACCTGACACACGGGCTATGAGCCAGGCAATCACAACCAGATTGGAAATAACTCCAAACATCGTCATCTCCAGAAGTGATAGTTTTCTACGAACTGATAGTTTGTCTTTTCACGAGTAGCTTTGCCTTTGTAAAAGACAGAGTCTTTGTCTTTGTAACAAACGGCAAAACTACCACTCCCCGAGTCCCTGGCACTGCTAAGCCAGCAAGATATAGAGGAATAGTCGAGTGTCTTGATCCAACCACCCCGTCTATAATAATGAATGGAACCCCTGCCGTAGCTGTAATACACCACTAGAAACTACAATCCCGCGATTGCAACATGAGCCATCGGCATTACACATTCCGTTCACCTCAGAGATGACATCACAATATGGGAATTTACCGGCGCACACGCTATTTTCGCATTAAAAGGACCTTCTTGCATGAAAAAAAAATGAAACACAAGTCCTAAATAAGCGATCTTGATTGATGGGCCTCTGGATGAGCAGAATGTTGTAATAGCTGGAGGGGAAGGGGTTGGGGGTTGGGAGGGGGAAAGGGGGGGGGGGGTACTTGCGAGGTAAGAGAAAGGAGCGATTGGGCGGGGCGGGAGTGGTCTGGGAGGTGGACTATTCATAGTATAATGATGGCTACGATTTTGTTTCAAAAGCGTTGACTGATAATATTGTAAAAGCACACAGATATCTATCAGCGTATAAGCGTGGTATACTAGTAGTAGTATTTATTTCCCCTTCAATTAAAAAAAACAACAACAGCAAACATATATGTACCATGTAAATATTTACGATATTTACGACACTATTGTATAAATATCAGACATGACTTATAATCAATAATTTAAAGAATATTTGAAGATACAAGACAGCATTACAGCTGGTTGTTGGACAAAATCACGCACAGTGCATGGTAGTTATACATAATACCTATACGAATACCCTCCCCTCCACACCCCCACCTAATACACAACATACAGAATCCCGAGTCTTTTTAGCGGTGAAAAAAAATTTCATCTCGCTTAGACTTTTGTAATTCACTCATGTACCGTTTACCTCAAACTGAAGTTTCTCGTTTATAAAGGTTACAAAATACTGCTGCTCGAGTTGTGACCTTATCCAAAAAGTTTAATCATTTAACCTGTAAAGTTTCGTAGTATATTTAAGATTATTTTGCTTGTATTTCACTGTCTTCAGGGTACAGCTCCTGAGTATAACTCTGTTTTGTTTAATCGTTACAATCTCCGTAGACAACTAAGGTCCTCTGACTCTTCCCTACTTGTTGTACCTAAAACGAAAACATTATGGGGATCGATCTTTTTCACATGCAGGATCTACTCTCTGGAACCAACTGCCACAGCCACTTAGAGACATATCCACTGTAAATTCATTTAAGACATCCCTGAAAACACATCCGTTCCAAAAAGCATTTGATTAATGTATGCTGTTTTCATGGCAATTTATTCCCATGTTGCATACCATTTCTTTTTTTACATATTTCATCATGTATCATTATGTATTTGCAACATGTGCTGTAGAGTTTGGACAATTTACAATAACGTTTTCTATGTGATCTCTATCCTACCTGTGTGACTATAATTTCTATTTTCCAGCGCCTTGAGCACTGTATTTTTGTGGATGTGGCGCTTTATAAATATTCATTTTTACTTATTATTATTATTATTATTATTATTATTATTATTATTATTATTATTAAAATCTGGTAGGTCATGTGGGTGACCACTCCAAAAGTGTCTCAGTAAAAACCAATATGGTTGGGAAATGATTTGTTCTTGCCAAAGAAAGGGAAATCTTTTCACGTAAGAAACTTGTGATATATAACATGTTATCTGATTTTCCAGCAATGAGGCAAAACTAGTTTGTTTCACTTGACAAAATAATGACCCAAATGCTGATTTCTCCTGCCGTGTAACGTTTGCCAGTCATTAAGGACATTGACTATATCTAAAGTTGGTATACGTGAGTCACCATTGATATACAAATTAGAAGTCTAGCCCGATCTTGGAGCTTTTGTAATCTTTCAGTTAAATATTTACAGACCGAGCCATATACAATAAATTTTTAGTCTAGGTGGGGAAGAACAATTGTATTATACACTAGTTTTAATATAGATTCATTTAAGGTGTTTCTTAATCTACCAAGAAAGCTTAGTATTGTCCTATTTCGATCACGATCTCATTAGCGAGAGTGTTGCAGTTAGGCGTCATAAATGACGCCTAAGTACTTGACATTGTCTATTTGTCTAAATTTGGGAAATAGTTGAACGCTGTGCAGTAGCTGAACTAAAGGGAGGGGGGTTAGAACCCACCAAAATAAAAACAAATGTAAAAACACCGCACCCGCAAATGTCAAAATAACCACAAATTCATAACATGTCAGCCACAAGCGTAACAATAACAAAAGTGTAAAAAAAAAAAAAAAAAATCGCCCCAAAAATGTAAAAACATTTCGCCTACGAATGTAAAAATTTCAATTTTACCACAAATGTCATAATATGTCGACTGTAAATGTAACAACTCATTGCTTGCAATGCACCTATGTAAGATAAGTTCTTATGAGATGTATGTGTGTGTGTGCGTGTGTGTGTATGGGCTTACATAGATTCAGTTGGGGGGTACAGAGAACAATAGGGCACAATGATGGCCTTTATTCTGTCATGCTTGTCGGGGTACAAAATACAATAGGAGAAGTGCTTGCGGGGTGCAAAATACAATAGGAGAAAACAATAAAGTTCCCCATAAATCAATGTGTGGCAGAGCGTGTGTGTGCGTGTGTGTGAGGTTTTCCGGACACGATAGTCGTAGATTTGTATTCGCCTAGGTAAAAAGAAAGACTTTGTGCCTTCACACAGGCCCGAAGCAAAGGAAAACAACAACAACCCCAAAATCTTCCAATGCTTTTTTCAGAATAATTATAACAAAATATCGTGCAATTATGATTCCAATAAAAGGACTGAAATATATACACATATTATCATAATCCAGTTAAGCATAAAATGAGTACAAAACTGTTCAAAATTTGCTGGACTCATGCAGATAACCCAATTATTGGAAAATTATCTAAATATAAAATATTCTGCCGAATTCGACACGTGAAGAACAGACTATGGGTCCGATATGTTACTATAATGATTCCGGGACAAGGTATCCATCATCTCCGACCTGTGGTCTTGGACCTCCGACCTCCGACCTCCGGCGCATGTACGATGCGTATCCTATCGGGTTAGGATACGCGTACTCATGGGTGGATTGATCTTCGTCTATCTCGAGGCATCCACCTGGATGGGAGTAACCTTCAGGTGTGTCAAACGTCACATGTTTGCCACCAGTTGCTTTTGAATCAGCGCATGCGCAAGAACCAAAATCTGATGTGCCAGCGTCAAAAGTCTGATGTCTGTTAGGCTGGACGCCGATCTCCGTACTTTCCTGCGCCGTGGGTTGCATGTTCAGTGCTTGGTAATCGTTAGCATCCCTACTAGGATTATTGATGATATAAGTTGAATAACGGTGGTCCGAACAATTGTGATGTGGAGACGACCTATGTATTGCCATTGGTGGCGTCCTTACCAGTCGTAAAAAACAAGAGTGTGTTATGACGCCAGCAAAGATAAGGATCAAAGTGACAGCAACTGCAAGTGCGATAGCGATAGCAAGATGGTATGCTCCTGCAAATAAAAATAGAGAAGGATATGAAAAGTTTATATGTACATGTATCAATATTCTGGATTCTGTGGTGTCAAGACACCATTATAGCATCCTCTGTTTAATTTGATCCAGATCCTTGGAAATCTTCGATTACAGAAATTCATCAAAGTATGAAATGCCTGGAAGATCTGCTTTAAGGTTCGGTCGACCTTTTGCACTAAACTTATTTTACACTGTTTCTCGTTTCGTGAGTATAAACTGATTACTCTTGTTTATGTATAACCTGTATACTGAGAAGGTGACACCCCTGCCTCAAGGGCCTATGCCGGTGTTTGTATGTCTAAACCAATATAAAAAATATAGATTCGAAATATCTTACAGGAGAGGAGCTATACAAAATTGTTCTATAGATTATACACCCCGAGAACATCTCCGGTATTCAAGAAATCCGGCACCTGTGGATAATTTATCTGCGTTCACACGAGGACAGAGTCCTTCTTATTGTATGCAAACAACCTTGAATTTGGAGGAACGGAAGCATGAGATCAAAGGGTAGATCTATCGACAAAAGTTACGCGTAAATGGTCAGTTGATCAATTGCTTTAATCGGGAAAGAATTCTATACAATACTCCGCCAACCCACCTCCTACCAAGGAAGGTTAACTTTGGTAATCTTTTTACAGCCAGAGTATACAATAACGGTCTACCACAACAGACAACAATCCACTTGCGGGCTAGTGAAATGTTCCAAATGCTTAGATGTCGATCATCATGTATCCGCCTGAGGTGAAATGGATCAGGTGTAATACGTCTGGGCACATGAGAAGCGCTTATGCTGACAACGAGCATACCGAAGTGTTACGTAACAACTTGGCAACAAGCGATACATCGTCTCCTACATAAATCAACGCTTGCAGAGAGATGCCTTCTTATCATCAAGAAGCCAAACGCCAATCAAGCTTAGCGGATTTCATGACGAAAACCACCCAAAACGCAGCCACTAGCAGCAGTGCTTCGCATCTATCACGTAACGTCGGAGATCGTCCAACGATATCGTACGCGTCTGATGGAGCAAATCAGTAGGGACTTTTAGAATTGCACGTCCACTTAGTCGACTGGTACGCAAGGACATCATTCTACGCCACTGCGCATGCGCCACTCGCCCTCTCCCTGTCCTCCTCCCTGACTTGCAAAATCGAGAACGTGTTCACTTGGTTTTTGCGGTGCTCCGAAATCTTCGACGAGGTTCACGTATATGACGTCATCAGAACAGCTCAACTATTATGCTCATCCGTTGAGTGTGTACTTCCGGTTGACGTCGACGGTACGTACACGTCGAGTGAAATCTAAAATGATCAGAACTTTAGTCAACATGGGCAGTTGACGACGTTGACATGCGCGAATTAGTCCACTGGGACGAAGTACTAGTCCACTGCTTCTAAAAGTCCCTAATAACAGAGCGCAAAGACTTTACAGAAGACGCGTAACAGCAGCAAAGAAGACGCGCTGGGGAGCAGCAGCAATAGCAAAAGCGATAATGATAGTAGTCCACTGCCTAGACTGTTGTCAGTGAGCGCTTCGTGTTATGCACTATACGTTGATGGCGTATGAGACTCGCAAACATTCGGGTAAAGTGGGGTTATCGCGGCCTGTGGATAGCGCGTATGTATAGTACACGTCGCTGGCTTGCTGGCGATAGATTTTTGTATGGGTCTCAAATGAAAAAAAAAAAAAAACCGCCTAGAATCTGGACTATAATGAAAGCGGAAGCGAGGATTCTACGTTGTCTGTTGAAACTCCTTCATGACCTCTTTAAAAGGTCGAAAACCTGATATAAACAGAAAACGAAAAGGACTGAGCAAGAAAAGGTAAGCACTGAAACAGATATGATAAAAGTAAATTTGAATTTGATCGAAGGAATGGTTAAGAAGAAAACAATTATGATAAAATGTGGTGCATGTCCAGTAAGATGTTGTTCCTCTTGTTTTGCATTTATCGTATTACCTTGTAAAAGTTCATCATCTTGTTGCATCATCCGAGTCACATCACGCTGGGAGTAAGCGAAGATCAAAAAATGTATTATGAAGACTGATTCAAAGTTACACCTTATAACTCTAAATATAGCGGGTATTCGAGATAAAAGTAAAGCGTCTGATTTTCCTTTTTGTGGTTTAGATATCGATATGAATGAAAATATTATGGTAATTGAATATGACATTTAAAGAAACAGACAACCTTTAGATAACTGTAATGATTAATTTTTTCTCAATATGTCATTTATAAATATCATGTTAAGTACTTGAAAAACGAGAAGCAACGTAAATGCTAGAGTTCTTTTAAAAGATTGAAAATATGAATTGATATGTTATTTAAACAGAATTACAAAATTGAGAAATGACAAGAAGGTGGAATGTTTAATGAATATGTTGAGGTAATGTTCCTATGTTACTCATTGATGTGTCTATAATTGTGATTTTAATTTTGTGAAATAAAGTTCCCTGTATGGGGCAAAAGAAGAAAAATATTCTGACTTACTCTAATACCCTATCATATTTATGTACATGGTATCAAATTGGCCTAACGGTAATAAAACACTTGTTTGCTCGTTTCATGCCACATTTTGTTTTTCAAACCATGTTGCACTGATAATGTTATGTTTACCTTCGGATTGTATTCTACTTTTAATAATAATAATAATAGCTGTTTCTTTTATAGCGCCTTTTATAGCACCCGATTGGTGACTACTTCGTGCTTAATGCCACCTGGTTGGCCGCCATTCAGCGCCACTTGCCGTCTATGAAAGCAGGGTCTGAACCAGGTAGCCGATGGCCGGTATTTATATAGTCGGCAAGTTCAAACCAATTTGGCGACCTTTGGCACAAGCTAATCACCAGGTGCTGCAAAGTAGCCGTCTATTGGCGCGAATGGCGCCAACAGGGTGAATTTTGGAATCAAATGGCCGTGTAATGGCGCAAACTGGCGCAACATTTTGGAGCAAGCCGGGTGGCATTTGGCGCACGCCATATGGCACCCAGTTTATTCCACTTGGCGACACATGCCCAGCGGACATTAATTCGGCGCCACAGCGAGCCACTACGCGCCAATCACATAATCTTTGGCGCGAACTGGCACCAACTGGCGCCGGCCCAGTGGACTCCTAGCCTAACCGACCAAAGCGCTTACAGCATTATTACCCCGGTCACTGGATTCAGTTGCGATTCTGCACATTACAGTGCACATTCTCCACTCCTCTGGGGAGCATTCCAGCTAGTCTCCTGTTTCCAAGTGCGCAAATGCTAATCCAACCACGATGACGTTTGCATCCTTCCGGGTACCCATTTAACACCTGGGTGGAGAGGAGCAATGTAGATAAATGCCTTGCTCAAGGGCATAAGTGCCGTGCCGGGGTTCTTTGCTTGAATTAATAAATGATATCAACAGCTTCTATGAGATTTGTGTGTATTAAAAGTCTGTGAAAAATTGCAGCATTGGCACATTAATGGGGTGTTGCAAGAAAGTTGCAATCAATTGCAAATTGTAAAGCAAATTAGAACAACCATTCTGAATGGTTTAGGGTCTGCCCATTCAAGAAGATGCGCTTGCAACAATAATTTTGATTGGTCAGTCCCGATCAGTTGCAACTTGCAATCAATCGCAACTTTCTTGCAACACTCCATAAGAGTGAAAAAATACATACCTGCATTTTTCTTGAATGGCAGGTCTGAAATAATGAGAAACAGATAACACATCAATTGTTAGTCTATAATTGACCACTTTTGTTAATAACTGATGGACACTGGTAAAAATGCAAGGACGCGACAACAATAGAAATGTAGAGATTCAATACGAAGCGGAAAAATATGCGACGGAGATGTTTAATGACGAGATTGAATGAGTCTAATTTTCCAGATATTTCACTTTTGGAGGCCTCAAGCAAGCGGAAACAGAATTTGTGTTCTGGCTTTAATAAACAAAAAAATGTGAGCTTTCTCATTATTATTTTTCGCCAGTTTTGAAGAATATGATAAAAGAAGTGTCCCCTAAAAAGGACAGTTCTTCAAATACCCTCATATTCGAAATATTTCAAAATAGATTTCGGAACAAATTTTCATCCATGTGTGTGTAGTCCCATATTGTCGTGCATGTCAATTTTCATTGCAGTATGCATCATGTTCTTTCGTACCTCTTTTTGATCCTTTCCAACTGAATCACAACAGTTTCTTTGACAGTGTAATCCCGTGAATAGAACTCAACTTTATCTTAACTCTTACTGTGCCAAGTGGTTTAGCTCTCTTCAAAATTTTACCAAAATGTGATCAATACTTACCTTTCAAAATTAATGTCTACACCTCATTAACCATCAATTATTTCACAAAATATTGTGTATAAAAACTTGTAGGAAGTGTATTACCATTTGTTATGATACCAAACGTAATTACTTTACCCAACTTTATATGCATAAAAATCACTGAAAATTTATTGAGTTTCTTTTTTGTCAGTTATGTTTGGGTTTCTCATTTGTTTACTTTTGTTATACCCCCGCCAAATGAAGTTTGAAGGGGTTATATAGGAATCAGTCGACGGTTGGGCGGTCGGTCGGTCGGTCCGTTGCAAATCTTGCGGATCGAACTACTTTCTCAGTTTTCGACCAAAGGTCATGAAATTTGGTACACACATTGGTGTTGGTGGGAAGATGTGCAAGACATATTTTTCGGATGAGTCGGAATTTGCGTTGCCATGGTAACGGCATATTTATGGCAGAAAAATCAAGGAAACACCTTGCGGATCGAACTACTTCATCAGTTTTGGACCGAAAGTCATGAAATTTGGTACACTGTACACACATTGGTCTTGGTGGGAAGATGTGCAAGACATATTTTCTGGATGTGTCGGAAGCTGCGTTCCCATGGAAACGACATATCTATGGCAGTAAATCAGGGAAAAATCTTGCGGATCTAACTACTTCCTCAGTTTTCGACCAAAAGTCAAGAAAGACTGTTGTCACGGGGCGGGATATTAATCATCATCTTCAGTGATATTTCTAGTTTTAAGGTAATATAATCATATATTTAGAATGATTGATTTATGCTCAAAATCTTGATATATATTTATATATATATATATATATATATATATATATACCTTACCTGTGCTCTGGCAATGGGTGAATGAAAATGACAAGTTCGTAACAAATACTTGGTTCAAAGAGCATCCTAGAAGAGTTTATACGTGGAAGAGTCGTGGGGCCTGTAACATAAAGAGATAAATCAATCTTACGATTGATATCAGTCGTTAGTCTATTACAAACCATGTACTGAAGAGTTACAAAAATCGTAAGACTGATTGTATCTCTCTTACGTTACAGGCCCCTGGACAGGTGACATCGTAATGAACCAGATAGACTACATTACCATAAACAATAGATACAAAAGAGCAGTGAAACAATCAAAGACATGCCCAGGGGCTGACTGTGGGAGCGATCATGTACATGTGATACGCACACTCCGATGTAGGCTAAAGAAACTGAACTGAGCAAAAACTGCGAAGAAACTAGACTTTTAACAGCTGAATAAACCAGACATTCGTCTTGAGTACTCCATACGAGTAAAGAATAGATTTCGGAAGCTTATAGATGAAGGGAAGAGAACAATGTGCGATAATGATAAAAAAATATTGGTAGAATCAGCTCAGTGTGTGCCAAGGCGAGAGAGAAAAAAAAAATCGAAATAAATGGATGACAAAGGAGATACTATTCATGATGAAAGAAAGGCAGAAAATTAGGGATAGAAAGTGCAGGATTTTGCAGGATTCAATTTGTCAAGAGCCATAACGTATACCAAAGGATAAATGACATCTCGGGCAGAAAGTCGGGCTCTTTAAACCCTGGCTGTATCAAAGGAGGAGATGGATCAATGCTTTTTGAGAGGAAGGACATGATGAGTAGGTGGATAGAATATATCTTTGAGCTTTTTCAGGACAATAGAGACAACACCAAACTTTCCAGACACAACTGACCGAGTAAAAAAAAATCTTAAATCAGAAGTCCGCATGGCAATTTCACAGATGGAAAAGAACAAAGCAGCCGGACCAGATGGAGTAGTCACGGAGATAGATGCCTTAGAAGATTATAGTATTGACACATTAACATAAATCATCAACAAAATTTATAAGGGAAATGTCAAGATGAATTGGGCAGGTCCAATTTCGTCGCCCTCCCGAAAAAGAATGATATTAGTCATATCCCATATCACCAAGATTATTTTAAAAATACTGAGCAAGAAGTAATATAAGTCCAGAGATCGGAAAGGAACAGTTTGGCTTTGTAGATAATGCTGGCACTAGGAATGCAATATTCGTGCTGAGAAATAGAAATGCAGAAATAATTATGTGTACATGTGTTTTATGGACTATTCAAAGGCCTTCGATAAAGTAAGACACGAGAAGTTAGTTAAGAGTTGGTGAAACTTGACATATAAGGTAAAGATCGTAGATTGCTGCAGACCTATTGAAAGAACAGATAATTAAACAAGTATCTTCCTTCAACTACCTTGGTAGCATGATTACTGACAGAGGCGTAGATAGCGGGGGGGGGGGGGGGGGGTTGAACAAACATCGAACACCCACAAAAATGGTGGAAAATATACATTTCTACCATATGTTTTAGATAAATATAATTTGATATATTGATTAATATTATTAAAATTTTTATATATTCTTTATTTTAATATATAGATATCATTCATTTATGTACAGTACTGTAGATTTATGAATTCATCAATATTTATCTACAATTCTGTCTTTGCTTCTGATTTTGCCGATATATTTTTACACTACTAGAAAGTGAAAACCATCTACTTCAAATTATACAGCATGGGTGTTGATCTGGGAGAGATATTGAGCTATAATTAAAAAAATAAATAAAGGGGGGGGGGGTGGCCTGTTTTACCATCCCCAAATATATTTTGAGTTGATTTTTTTATTTATGTAATTATTCTCGATTTAGAGGGTTCAGTCTATAACTTGCCTTTATAATGCAATTTTGCCGCACTCATGTTATTAGTAACAGTAACACTGACAATTTTCAAAATTAAAATGAAAAAATAATCGAATGTGGTGGGAGAAAGATGGAATACATCAGCAAATATTTATCGCGGATGATGACCTGTGTCATCATCACTCCACTATACATAGAAGAATAATGAAAAGACAACCATAACATGTAGACCCGGTCAGAAGCACCGCTCCGGGGGTTGCATGTGGGCACAGTACCCGTACTTTAACCTTTAACTTCAGATAAGCACTCCCATTTTTCTTCCGCATGTTCCCCTTCCATAATTCTTAGAAGTTTACCTTACCTTTGATAAATGCTCCTATTTCAACAAGAGCATTTATTCTGTTTAATCCCTTCTATCCCTTTTAATGTAACAAGTCATATTTTGTATTGTAATATATATAGGCACTGAATTAATTTTTCTACTTCATAAGAACATTTTCCCGTTCTTATAAATGGCCCTTTTCAGGTGTGTTTAGTGCCCCTTTTCACCTCTGATAATTGCCTTCTTTCTACACATTGATTGATTTTTCTAATAAGTGTCTTTTTCCCCATGATAAGTACCACGTTTCCCATTTCCCTAACATGTGCCCCTAATCCGCTCGCACGTATTAAAAATATAGCGTATTAAATACATTTTCATTGTGAAATTTTGCAAAATGAAACCACATCAGAATTGTGTTTCCCCGTTTTCATATTACAATGTACCATAATTTCACCAGTCTTGGAGGGGTTTGACAGTTTTGGATTAATAATTTTGAGAAAAAAAAACATGGTTGTTGAGGAATCACCCACCATTCGATGCCGAAAATGCTTGAATAAAATCCACCTAAAACATTGCATCTTGCCTCTACGGCGCGAACGCTACTGCGGCGCTTATGCGGTGATTCTGCTGCTCCAGTGTCGCCACACATTGCACCAGTGGTGCTGCACGCTTCCTCAGCTGATATTCTCCAACGTTTTTTCTCCAACTTCCCCCGCTTTTTCGCTCTCACTTTTTAAAATATTTTTAGGTGCCTCTTATGGCTACGCCAGTGTGAGGGTGTGTAAACATGTATATGGTTTTTCTCTTTACATGCCCAAGATTCAACTTACTGTAGCATCATGCTTTGCAGTTTTGTAGTATGATTTGAATGTTGAACGCCCTGTGTCAACTGCCCTGTAGTCCCTCTGGAGCGATTGGCTCGCAGATATTGTACCATAATTAATAAGGAACAACTATGCGGCGTTTTGCTCGCTGCCGATCGCGCAAAGAATGACGGCAGGAAAAGTTCTTTTTCTCATCCGCGGGCTTTTTATGTTCTACTAATTTTTTGGTAGAACAAGAACTTCTTCTTTAGCAGACTGAAAGAAAATAAATAATATGTACCATAATTTCAGTTTTCGATCTAACAAAGCGGTCCATAAATGTTGGCCAAACAAATTTTTTTGCATGAAAAAAATAAAAAAAAAAATCTTTGTGTGACGCGCCATTCCTACAACACACAAATCACGACGCAGCCAGACAAGCGGATTACACAGTGCGCATGCGCAATCCCGCAAAGAGAATGCGATTGCCAGAAAAGATTGAGGGGAAGAGGAGTAGGGGAAGGAAAATAACACTCTGGATGGAAAGTTTGCAGAAAGACCAGGGAGTGGTGCTAATAGAGAAGGGTAGAAATAGAGGGTTGTTTGAAGTTGAAGTTTGAAGTTTTATTAACAACACCGTATGTACATTTACATATTACAGTAATGATTATACAAAGAATATAATATAAAAAGAACATATCATAACATAATATTATACAAGTATTATCATAATATTGTTACAAAAGTACAAGTTATTCAGCAAGACATGCAAAACAGGAATAAGCACGATTGATACATAATGTACATGCCTAGTTGTTTCCGTTCTACATATCTTACTTGTGTATAGTGTACAGTATGGAGTTGTTAAAAGGATCAAAAGATAGCACAGGTGCTAGTTGATATTGATCCTTTTAACTCTTTGGCAAATTTTTTGACTAGAGAACTAGAACAAAATAAATGAGATATGGTACTGTAAATTATAATCCATAATCGCATGAACTTAGTACAATACGTAAAATATCCATTATTTGAAGTTTTGGGAATAAAGCTCTTGACTCACTTCTCAGTGGACTAAAGGTGATTGCTCGCATTGCCATTTTTTGACTAATTGCAATACAATTCAAGTTTGATATAAACGTATTCCCCCAAACTTCGATTCCATAAAGTATATGTGTTTGTATAAACGATTTATACAAGAGAATAAGTATATATTGTGGTACAAAATGTTTTAACTTAAACAAAATACCTACCTTTCTACGAATGCACCGATTTATTGCTCGAATGTGACTCTTCCATGTCAAATGTTTATTAATACAAATTCCAAAAAAATGATGCCTCATTTACTTCATCAATTTCAGTTTCTGAAATTTTAAGGATCCCTTTAATATTAATTTGTTTTTGTCTACTCCTAATGACCATATAGTTTGTTTTCTTTAAATTAATAGTAACTTTATTTGAGCAGCACCAATGCTGAATCTTATTGACCTCTACCATATCAATTTATTTTTGTTTATCATTGAACATATGAAATATGTTTGAGTCATCAGCAAAGAGCCTAAACTGGAAAAAGTTAGTTGAATTTGGCAAATCATTAATGTAAATTAAGAACAGAGTTGATCCAAGGACAGAACCTTGTGGTACACCACAATGTACATTCATTTTACTAGATACTATCTCTTTATAGCATAAAACTTGGGACCGATTAGTTAAGTAATTCTTAAACCATTGCAAAGCTACTCCTCGTATTCCATAATGAGCCATTTTTTTCTAACAAAATTTCATGGTTTATAGCATCAAAAGCTTTTTTAAAGTCGACAAAAATACCAATAGTTGGTTTCCCATCATCCGCTGCTCTTAACAATGTATTCACCATATTAATTAATGATAACTTCGTACTATAGCTTTTACGAAAACCATACTGATGTTCATATAAAATATTATTTGTCTCCAAAAAATCAGTTAACCGGTTATTTAAAATTTTGTCGAATACCTTCCCAATTACTGGTAGTACTGAAATTGGCCTATAATTTCCTGGATCATCGCCACGACAAATTAAATATATATGACAATGTTTTAGAGATATATTGGGCCGAGTCCTTTAAAAGTCGCACCGGTAAATTATCATACCCATATGATTTCTTTATGTCTAGAGCACATAGGTGATTAAACACCTCAATCTCTGTCACTGGTTTCCAAAATAAAGATTTTTCATTTCTATCTCCTAAATATTGTTTAAAATTGGAGTTGTCATGTCTAATCCCCTGTGATAGGCTCGGGCATACACTAACAAAAACTTATTAAATTGCTCTGCAATTTCTTTGTCCGCAGTTACAATTTCGTGTTTCCATCACAAGAAATTTTTTCTACACCAAAAACCTTCTTTTTATTTCCACCATTCAACAAATCATTAATAGTTCTCCACGTCTTCCCACTATCATTCTTGTTTTCATAAAATAAATTACTAAAGTGGAGTCGCTTAGTATTCCTCAAAACTGTAACCAAAGTGTTTCTATATTTTATGTACTTTCGGAACAACATGATCGCCAAAGTCAATAGATATGGCACCTAAAGTGAGAGAGATAACAATTACTGTAGCTTGTTATTGATAAGTCTAATGGGGCCCAGAAGCATTGGATTGAAATGCAAGCTATATTCATCTATACAACAGACGTCAAAACACAAGCACAAGCAAGTAGAGTAAAAAAAAAAGAAATAGAAAGAGAGAGAGAGAGAGAGGGGGGGGGGGGGTATACATAAGAGGGGGTTGAGGTAATATTGTACGCAAGTCCAAGCTATTTTCCCTCATTATCGACCACATCTAGGATTTTATAGGGTTTCCCGTCCATTTTAACACCCTACCAATGACTGTGGTGGGGTCATAAGACCTATAATACGGGTCTCGTATGCTATCGTTCAACTGGATGTTCCGTTGACAACGATGGGATAGAATTTATTCGAAATTACTTTTATAAAATATTTTTGACCTTTTGTACTGGCGCGTATGTATTGCCAATATACTTTAGGTATCAACATTACCCTTTCTTTAAAACTATCAAGCGCTGTTACATTTTTGTTTTTAGACGCTTTTCCTTACATTCTCAGACAAGGTAATCAAAACTATTCAGCTATAGTTTCAAGGCCATGGCATGCAAAATCTTAGTAGATCTACTTTTAATAATTTCTAATAGAAATTATAAATATTGTCAAGAAATGCTAACACAGTGAAGATTCAGAATTTTTAGATATTTTCAACTTCCATTGCACATCGGAAATTAGGATGAAAATTTTAATAATCTGTAATACGTAATGACATCCAAAAATGTAAAATAGGATAATATAAAATCTTACCATGCATATACACTTGAATGAAACCCATTCCACCGCATGTTCTGAACAGAGTAGTCGAAGAGTTACATGGTACACCACATTTGAGATCACATACGGTGTCATTTCTGTTGCAGATAAAACCTCCACAATGACAGGCAGCCCCATCAGATAATGCTGCAAAATGACGGCTCTCATTCTTGCAAATAATAGTACATTCGTCAATATCCATAACAGTAAAACGAGACACTTTCTTCAAGCAAGTGTGGTTATAGCATCCCATGTATGTCAAATCTAGTGGGAAAAATATTGGAGTAATAGTGCTGATCACTTTATTTCTTTCTTTTTTTTTTGATGAAGAAATTAATTAGTTACAGTGCTATGAGTTAGAAGTTTTATGGACATTAAAACAGACCAGCCAATTTTGTTCTAAATTGATTGAGTTAACACATAAAACATCTCAATTTCATTCCTTACAATTAGGACCTACTTTTTTAAATGATAATAATAATAATAATAATAATAATAATAATATAAAAATAATAATAATAATATTGCGTATTATTATAGCGTTCATATCCACCACGTAATAAGGTCCCTCGCACCAAACCCTGTCTTTAGTACTCCCAAGTACCATTTTGGAAAACCCGAAAGCAAAGATTATTTGGGAACGCCCTTAGCAATTAAACACAGGTTGCTGAAACAATATCATTAAAATATAAGTACAAGTTTTGCATATACAGAAGGAATCATTTATAGGAAAGGGATTAATCCAGGAGATGTAGAAAATTGAGAAGGCAATGGAGGCTAAGTTAATTTGAATTAAAGTTAATAAATTCCATATCATTTCGAGCATTCTGTACATTTGCAAGACCGTAGCGTTGCCAGTGATTAGTGTATTCATTGTCGGGTGAGGCAATACTC